>CM053407.1:57488961-57560971 GCA_028644305.1 Xerus rutilus
GCATATATGTTGTGATTCTATACAACTTACAACTAGAGAATTGATATGTTATCCTCTATCTATGTACAATGAATCAAATTGCACTCTGTTATCATGTAAGCCTAAATAGAATAAATAAATAAATATGAAAAAAAATTACTCATACTTATGTTTGGAACACACTGTAGGTTATTGCTAAGAGTTCATAAGGTAACATTTTTTTCTCCATTTTTGAAACTAAATGCCATTTTTAAAAATAATTTACACCTTAACAGGCAGAATCATATATCAAGTCTGAATATTTTACAGTGAAGAAATGCTTGATGAATTTTGCTTCTCTTTGCCTTTCCCCCCCCCATGTTGTGAATTTTTCCATTATAAAAGGAACCAAGAAGGAACACATTCTTCAATAAAAGAATCAGTGATATATAATAGTTATTCAAAATATAGCTTAAACCAAAATAACATATGCATATGGTGTTTTAGGAAATATTTGTAAAGTAAATTGGTATTATAATCAAAAAGTAAGGTATTTATCAAAAGTAAGTTGGTATTTATCAAAAAGTAAGGTGAATTTTTAAAAATAAGTTCTTAATTTTTCATTCAGTTCTTTCCTATAATTATCCATCCCCATCACATTGACTTTTACCTTCTTCATATGATATGCTTTGGCCAATGTAATATGATATACCATGCTATATATACTATATTTCAACCAAAGTTTTAGTTTGAGCCTTTTACATATCTGTTCTCTGCTATTAAACAACATGACCCAAATAAGGACTTCTTCAATTTGGACCTCAGAATGAGAAGACAAGATCTGCAGTCAGATCTACTGCCTAGAGTGGGACCAGCCAACCAGCAACCATCATATGGTATAGATAAAAGTGAATGATTGTCGTTATAAACCAATGATGGTTTGAGTTGCTTCTGGAGTAAGAGCTGACTGATAGAGTCATAAAAATGTTCTTTCATAACAAAAGCACTGAATTGTCCACATTATTTTTTGGTATGGCAATAAGCAAAAATATCTGGATAGATTTTCTACATTTAGAGGGATGTTTGGGATTGTAAAACTTAAAACATAGCTATGTGATTTGGGTATATTCTCAAAAAGGCTGAACTTGAAGTTTGAAAGACACAAGTGATTACCAAGTAGGAGAGACAGGTTTTGTAGATAAAGATGCTCTTAGCAGAGAATCCAAATAGTGCCTTAAAATATGAACCCCAAATTGAAGGTGTAAGGATGTTCCAAATTGTAGATATAGATTTTCAATCAAGTTGCACCTTCAGTGGGAAACTCCATGAAGCATTTTCAGAATAAGTTATAGATTTTTTTTGAGATCAGTAAGACCAAGTTGTGCTAGATTGAAAGAGAATAGAAAATACAAACCAAACCTTAAGCTGTAATGCAATATTGCTCCATGACAGACTTTGTTTAAAAAAATCACATTTCAAGAGATTCTACAATATTTTATATGATAGAAGTCACTACCTATCTTCAGACAGATTCATTCTGAAATCAAGGGCTTAAAAACATTAAAGTAAAATGGTTCATTTAGCATAGGCCATGGAAGTGTTCAGCCTTATGAGAAAGAAACTTTTGTTCTTAATTGGGTTGTGGAAAAATGAAAAACACTTATAAAATAGATTACTCACACTGAATCCAATTCAAAGGAGGAGAAAAGAGAAGGAGAATGAGTGATATTCCTATTTCCCATATCTCTCTCTGTTTGGAGTTTTACATCTCATTGAAAGTGGTATAGACCAAAGGGCAATGAATTGAAAGTCCTGTGCTCAATTTGATCTTGATTTGCATGGAGTGTTGAAACACTCAAATCATCTGATGACCTCTGCTAATTCAGTGATTGATTAACTAAGAGGTGGTTTTTGATTTCTGAAAAGCCCTAAAAGAAAACTAAGGTGGAAGGGGAGCAAAGAGAAACCCTTAGTGAGTGGAAAAAGCTTCATGATTAGACTTTGTATTCTTTTTTATCATTCAAATAAAATAATATGTTTATTAAGATAACAATTACATTTAGCAGGTTAAATTCCAAAATTGTAATAGGTTAAATATTTTCAGGAACACAAAGAAAGAACTTATAAAAATCAAAGATATATATAAAGAGGAGTTAACCCTAAATGCAGAACACGGGAAAAAAGAAGGAAGACAGAATGGCTGAAAATTTCCTAAATTAAAGAAATACATGGAGAATCTTTGTGTTCTTGAGTGAGACCTAATAGTGGCCTTGGTAATAGTCCTAAACATCAGTTAAGTAACAGATTTTAGAAATCTTCTTTCTGTTATCCAAGGTCACAGCAATGACTCATCTGAAAATTCTAAGCATCCATCGATTGCAAAATTATACCTATGCAATTTCAGAGAAGGTTTTCAATATTAAATAAAAGTCTGTTTTGCCATAGTCTTATATATCTTCTTTAGATCTTGCCTAATTTTATCTTCAAGTACTAGGCTGTATCTTTCTCTTTTTAAACTTATTTTCAAAGTTATCTTGGAATAGTCTTTGTAGAATAGAATTTTATGATAGAAAGGGATCTTATAATTCATCTGTTTCCCCTTTTTCTCACCAAATTCTGGAGAAGAGAAATGAAGCCTCCAAAGCCTTGGACTCTCAGGTGAAGTTGGTGCTGGATATGGATCCTAAGTCTCTTGCTCTCCAAGGCTTCTGCACTCTCTCATACTGTCTCAGATTAGTTTGGGATTAAACTTTAAGCTCTTTTCCCCATCCAGCATCTTTCTTTTCTTTTTTTAAAAGCATGCTACCTAGTCCAACTATTCTTATGTTTCTTTTTTATAATCCTTACTTAACAATCAGTGAGACACAGTTTGTGAAAGAGTAGATCTCACTACTGACCCATTGTGGCAGTAAGAGAACAACATGTTCAACAGTGAAGCTTGAGATTTGAGTGTTCAGTGTTTCTAATTCCATGCTGTTGATGACACTGACTTCTATTAGTTATTTAGCACATATGAATCATGTTATAGTTTCAAAATACTTTTCTATCAATAGCAACTTCTTAGCATGAATCAGTCTAGTTTTATTATTTCCTCCTCCCCCAAACAGCTTTCCTGGTCAAACAGATTTGATGAATGTGATGTTACCTAGAAGCTCAGCTGTCTGAACTGCTAAAGTCCACATGGTACATGGCAAAAGTTTTAGATTAAAGGTGGAAGCAGTCTTAACCTTAGGGACTCCTGGTTGCTTAGGACAAAGTTTGGGTGGTAACAGAGGAGTTTGAAAGGTGTGGAGGGATAATCTGTATTCCTTGATGGTAAGTCAAGAGTTTGCAGGCATTGAAACTCACCCGTAGTTCCTCAAGTTATAAAGGACCCTCCTTCAACCTGCAAATCTATTGCGCTGCAGGCAGGCTGGATGTGGAGAGAAGGGCCAGTTCATCCCTGACTGATCCTAACCTTAAGGAGCAACAACAAATTCCAAGGGAAATCCATATGAGCACTTTAGATCAGCAATACACTGGACACTAGACTGTATCTAGTTGCTATTGACAAGAGTGGACACCTTGAATATGCCCATTGGTATGGTGATTCTGAGCACGAACCCAGAGGCAATTCCAAACCTGGATTAAGAATAGGACTCTCCTTGGGAATGACTCAAATAGAAAAACTCTTTGAATCACAACCTTTGAATGTGAGTCACTCACCAGTCTTTTCTTTGTCCTGTGAAGGCAATTTAAGCATTGAGGTCTAAACCAGGCATTTTGATTCTCAGCCTTCCCTTCTCAGCCACCTCCTATCTCAACCACCCACCTGGGAACAATAAGATTTTTTTAAGGCATTGATTTTAAAGAAGGTCTACTTTTTACAAGCAGGTTTAGGGAATTTGAGGGCTTGGGAGAGTCATTAGAAATTACTGCTAGTTCTCGCCTTAAAGCTATCTCTGCCCCTGGGACACATGGCCTGCCAAATGGACCCATAAATCTGATTACCCTCACCTTTCCTCTTCCTCTTCCTATGTTAAAAATTTTCTGATTTTCCAACAGCCTTAGGGGAGTTAAGAAAAATGAAACCTAACAGAAGTTCTGACCTCCACTGCCACCCATGCACTGATGATGCAGCATCATAAATTATATTTTTAGAGACTTGTAAATCTTATCTTGGACTGGCCATATTTAGGTCATCTTCCTTATCTCCCCCACATGCCCCTGATATTTTAAAGTCTTTCTGAGCATCTACAAACACACTTCCTAGAAATTCTTATTTGTCTAAACTTATATGTCCCATGCTAATTCTGTCCTCTATTGATTTTCAAAGCTCTGTTTGATGGACCTTGAACTGTGACACCTGAATTCCTTGCCCACAGGAAAAGCTGAATGTAAGTTTTGCACACTTACACTTTCAAATTTTTCCCAGTTGCAGCAGCAGGCTCTTTATTATCTTTTGTGTGTCTCATATCCCAAGTTTCACTCTCTGCCTCTGTCTCCTCAGGTTCTCAAATGAAGAGCATGATGAAACCTCATCACTTAAGGTATGACTCTTCTTCTGAATATAGGATTAGGGATCAAATTCTATCAGAGCTCTCTTCTTTTTACCTAGAGAATTCAGGTTCAAAATGGTTTATTGCCAAAATCTATCTGCTATTGAGGAATCAGATTTTACTGCTTTAAAGCAGGTTTACATGTTTCTTGATATCAGAGTTAGAATGAACCAAAAAAAATAACCAACCAAAAAATAACCAACAAAAATAGAGAAGTGAAGGCTGTAGCTATAGCTCAGTGGTAGAACACTTGCCTAGCATGTGTGAGACACTGGGTTTAATCCTCAGCACCACATAAAAATAAATAAATAAATAAATGAATATTTTTTTTTTTAAAAAAAGTAGAGAAGTGAAGTTTGAGAGGACTGTTTAAAAAGAGCAATCATAATAAGCAAAGGAAACAGCCCAAGGCACAGACATACAATAGCAATGCTCCATGAAAACGTAAGGAATCTCATTTGGATAATTCAGAGGAAAGCGCCCTATAAACAACTCTCTGGTTAACTGAAGCTTTGGGTTATGGGGGAAGTGGAAATACCTAGACAATTAAAACATCATCTGTTGGCAATCCTTATTGTATCCTTAGTACACAGCAACTGTCAATGAATGGAACACTGGTTAAACTACCCGATGTTTTCAAACAAACTATAAAATTCTGTGACATAGTCAGTCACTTCTGTGCCCACACAGGCCCTGTCTACAGGAAGATTTTGAGGTAAAGACAATTTCTGTATCATCAATTGGACATAGTTCATTTGGCTGAATAAGCTAAGGAAACCGCCTTGAGGTTTGTCTTCGTACATGATTGATTATGGGGCTCCTGCTCAACTTGTCTCTACCTTCTACCTGAAGTAACAGGAGTTAGCGCGAGTGGGGGAGTGGTGTGGGCAGTTCTGTGGTAGCAATGAGGAGGTCTCTTGGGGGCAGTTTGTCTCCTTTCGCTTGGCATTTCTCGCTTGCACCTGCCGCGTTGCTCCTCGCGCCTCTGCAAAGAAGCAGAGGTCTAAGCACGTTGCTGTGCGGCGATGAAATGCTCCCAGAAATCAGTCTCTTGAGTCTGGTCCCTAACACCAGCCGGGATTCCGGAGGTGCCCCCTGGGATTCCCGAGAGTGCGCTGGTCCCCATCATTAGATTACACCCACTCCCCAAACTCCAGGCCCGCTTCTCTGCTTTGCGCCCGCCACTTAAGGGGCGTTCCAGGGTCGCCGCGGTCCTCTGCGCCCTGGGCACTGGCAGCGCGGGCCCGGCCAGAGACTGGGAAACAAGCAGGGAGCGCGCGGGTTTTGCCGCCTTCAGCTGCTGCAGCTGCAGCGGCGGCGGCGGGAAGAAGGGTGGAGAGTGGTGAGGAGGGCTGGAGCCCGGGCCAGGAGGGAGGGAGGGAGGGGGGCCAGGAGGCAGTGCCAGGCGAGCCTGAGGGGTGCTCCGAGCTCCCCCGCCCTCCTTCCGGGAGCGAGGATGCAGACTCTGGAACTGGTGCTGTTGGGCTGAGGCGGAGGCAGGGGAGTTGCAGCGCGCGCGGCTCGGTGAGTGTGTCTCCTGCGCGCCGAGAGGCGGGAGGAGGCGGAGGACCGGGAGGCGGAGGAGGAGGAGGGGGAGAATGCCCGGAGCCGCCGCCGCTGCCGCCGCCGCCGCCGCGATGCTCCCGGCTCAGGAGGCTGCCAAGCTGTACCACACCAACTATGTGCGGAACTCGCGGGCCATCGGCGTGCTGTGGGCCATCTTCACCATCTGCTTTGCCATCGTCAACGTGGTGTGCTTCATCCAGCCCTACTGGATCGGTGACGGCGTGGACACCCCGCAAGCCGGCTATTTCGGGCTCTTCCACTACTGCATCGGCAACGGCTTCTCCCGGGAGCTAACCTGCAGGGGCAGCTTCACGGACTTCTCCACGTTGCCCTCGGGCGCCTTCAAAGCCGCCTCCTTCTTCATCGGCCTCTCCATGATGCTCATCATCGCATGCATCGTTTGCTTTACCCTCTTCTTCTTCTGCAACACGGCTACCGTGTACAAGATATGTGCCTGGATGCAGCTCACCTCCGGTGAGTGCACGCTCACCTCCGCGGAGGCGAGGCGCCCCTGGGTGTCCGAGCCGGGGAGGGGCCGGACCAGGAAGGGTGGGGGCCGTGCGCGCAGTGGGGTGCCGGGCAACTTAATCCTCCCGGGCTGAGGAGTCTAGGGAAGGAGCCCTGAAAGGCCGGAACCCCCGGGGTTCCCCAGCCCGGTCACTGGCGCCAGTCCTGAGGCTTTCGAGAACCTCCCAAGTGTGAGGGACGCCACCCAGAGGGATGCGCTGGAGGCAGAGTGGTTGTTGGGCTGAGTCGGCTCAGAACTAAAGATTACGGGACCAGGGGTGGGTGGGGGGCGGTGGCTTAGAGAGATTGGGCTGGGTGGTGGTGGTGGGGCACGCGGAGGAACTGGCACAGGGAGGTGAAAAGCGCATTTGGAGCCATTGTAGAGGAAGGAGCAAGCTCTGACCCTCGCTGGGACTATTTCTGCTCCATGGTTGTGTGTGTGTGTGTGTGTGTGTGTGTGTGTGTGTGTGTTGGGAGGAGTTGGAGTGAAATTGTTTTTCTCTGTCCTGGGTAATTATAAATATTTTATCATCCATCTGGATATGAATAAATCCTAATTGTTTTGGGCTTCATCCTTTTAAGAAAATGTAGCTTAGAGTGTTCCTTAGCAATTCCCCAATGCTAAGTCTTCAGTTTGCCTCCTTGCCAGAGCAAAGGTCCTTCCATTTCATCTTTAAACAGACGTCTTGAGGGAATCAAGATTTCTCAAAATCCCATTTTAGGAAAGTGGTGTTAGGGAAGTGGGCAAATAGAAAACCTGTTTCATTAGCATCCGTGATCACTCTGCTTGTAGAGAGATTGTTGCCAGCTGGAGGATATGAAAGTACTTTTTTTTTTCTTCTGAGTATCAAAGTTACTTTTAAACCAGAAAGGAGGAGAAATGCATTTCCTGGTGGCTTTGAAGAGTCCTGAAACAAAACTGGCTCCTATTGTAGCTCCCCTGATGCCATTCTCTCTCTGCCAGCTACCTTGCATGCCCTTCCTTTTAAAGTCAAGGGTCCCTGGATCCTTGACACCTTAGTATTCCGACATTGTTGAGGTCCTTTTGATTTTATGAGTGATTTGGTTATGGAGGAATACTGAACGTCTCAGGCAGCCAAACTTTCTCATTTGTGTTTTGTTTTATTTTACTGTTCTTATTCTTTAAGGATCTTACTTCAATATTTTGTTGTTTATTCCTGAGGTTTTTCTGGGAAGTAGGGATTTAATTTCTGAGTTTATCAGCGTCATAGGATGATTAAATCCTTAAAGGTGGTGGATAACAACATTGTTTCATGATCATATATCATTATTTTGATATAAGAAAAGCTTGTGGAAGACTAAACTTGCATGGAAATGTTTGTATTGTATTATGTGTGTCTTGACTGATTTGGCTGTCACATACATACTGTGAAAGCATATATGTGAAAAGCAAGAAATGAGCACCAGCTGAGGCCTGTCCCCCTCCCACATGCCATCACCTTCCTGAAATGCAAGAGTTCACCTTCTCCTTTTGTCCCTCCACCCCCAACTTCTTGAAGAACTCCCTCATTTTGGTCCCCCCTATATATAATGTTAACTTTTATAGATATTTCAAGAGCAGATTAACTCTGAGATTTGGAATAAATTCATATATTATGGTTGTTCTTGACAGCTCTGGTTTGACTTTGAACAGGACAAACAGGATGCAGATGTTTTAGGAAAAGAATTGACCCTGCACAGCTAATTTTAATTTTTCTAAGTTAAATGACCTATTTAGACTGGCAATTCAAATTAGATTGTTTTCAAAGCTCTGAAAGTAATTTGTAGGTGATTTCTCAGCAATACATTATTAAATATTTTATTTTTATGAGGTTTAATATTCTAAACCCATATATTAAAATAAAAGGAAAGAAAGAAGATGATTTTTGGGGATGAATTACCACCTTTGAAATTAGTACAAACTGCAACCATTATAATTTTTTCTTTCCTTTTCCTGAAATAGGGCACATAAAAATTATTTATTCTGAGAAAGTGAAATATAATGTCTTGTTTTCAGATATTTGACATCAATATGCTATTCTAGTTTCCATGTAGTGTAAAACATGATGAGAGGCTTTGTATCACAGAAGATATAAGGACATTCACTTACTTTTTGAGAAAGCCAGATCCTTAAGTGGCATACTTCTTTTTTTTTAAAATTTTTTAAATTGTAGATGGACACAATATCTTTATTTATTTATTTTTATGTGGTGCTGAGGATCGAACCCAGTGCCTCACGCATGCAAGGCAAGCGCTTTACCACTGAGCCACAATCCCAGCCCCGTGGCATACTTCTTAAAAACCTTTATTTGCAATTTATTTAGTGTTTACTTCTATTTATTTATTAATGAAGTATATTGATGAAAGAATGGATTATGATGATGGGTCAAATACAAATCAAAGTCAATTATATTTACAGATTTTTAAAGAATGAGGTTTACATGACATTTTGAAGAATTTCGTGTTTAATATGGTTTCAGGTTTTTAAATATGTTTGTATCATAACACTAATAGGAAACTTAACATAATGTCCTGAAGTTTCTTTTAAAATATAGCTTCTAAACTATAGAACTTTAGACTATACCTCTTTAATATTATATAGGCTTCTCATGCTTATAGTTTACATAGGCTAACCTCAAGTTAATTTACTACATATGAAAGATGAGACCTAATGTACCATGTTCTTATTAGAGACTGTTGAATCCTCATTAGAAGTCAAGTAATTAACTTATACATTTAGTTACCTAAGCATTTTAATGTGGTAATATCATAAATCAGAGCCAAGTAAAATATAAAATCCTATAGGAAATGATACATTAAAATGATGCAGAGACTTTCATGTGATAATATAATATAAAAATTATTCTTTTTATGACTTTCAATGATGAACCAGAAAAATTACTTAATATATTGGACCTGGAAGTGATGTTGCTTTTCTATCTAGATATGTGATACACATATAATTATTGCCACCATTAAGAACACCTTGCCCTTGCCTCTTTAAATCATATGAACCTCAGAAGAGAGAAGCTTGGAAACACAGAACTAAGAGCAAATATGTCACACTACCTTTGGGTAAAATACTGTCCTTTGAGACCATTCTTGATTTAAGGACAGAAGGCATGAAAATAATACATGAAATAAATAATGACAATCAGAGACATAGAACTTTCCCAAATCTGTAGTCAGATAACTTAAGAAGAAAAGAAAAACTTTCTTTTTTCATTCTGTGTGATTTCTTTGACACTGTAAGGAAGAAGTGGATCTGTAATTGGCAAGTGAGGTAATAAAGTCTAGGGTTTTTTTGTGTGTGTGGGGGGGGATGTTGTTAAATTAAGGTAAAAAGGGAATTTTGTCCTTCTGGGAACTTGATCCTCTGTTTCTATGTTCCTGTTTTCTTAAAAACAGTATTTCAGTCTATTTCAAGTCTATTAATTGCCAAATAACATAGAGATGTTTTGTTTCTTGAACTGTTTCCAGGAGCCTGTGTTTTCAAGATTTTAGACCAAAGAAATCCCCCACCTCCCTCTCTCTATATATACACATGCATATACATATAGACTTATATATATGATATCATCATATATTTTATATGATAATATCAAGGTAGACTTTAAGGTGTTGAATCCACCATGGATTTCTTGGTGGAAGGTAGCAGAGGAGGTAGTTACTTTCATTTATGAAGAAGAATAGATTTTCTTGGATAAGAACAGAGGTGGGTTGCATTTTCCAGATTCCTTATCATTCTGAGTGTATCAAAAAGAAGGACCATCAAGATGGCAAAGCTCTATGGCAAGGCTTAAGGACCAATTGCTTAGTAAATTCCTCCCAGCCTCCCAATCTTTGTTTCCCTCCATTTTTTAAAAAGCTGGTTTACTTTCTTAAATCTATAACTTTGTCATTTAGGTGAGGTGAGAGTCACTAAAGATCATCACTGCATTTCTTAGCCTGCAAGAAGAACCTCTGCAATAGTATACCATCCTCTCACCTTGTTTCTTCCTCTTATTGATCTCATCAGCATTTGAAATTACAGGCTGTTTGTGTGTTTGTTTAATGTCTTTCTTCTCCAGTATCCTGAAAGTTCCCTAAGGCCTTGTTTGTTTTTCTTTATATGGCATAGAGGTCAAGAGCGTGGGCATTGGAGTTAAAAGATATAGGTTTGAAGCCTGGATCTGACACTGACTATGCAATCTGGGAACTAATCTTTCTATATGTAAGTTGTTCATCTGAAAATAGACTTGTAACTTTACCTGCTTTGGGAGATTAGTGCAAGGATTAAGTGAGCTAATGTGTATACTTAGTGCCTGGCTCATAGCAAGCAAGCACTGTGTGAGTATAGTCTTGTTATTATTTCTGTATCCTGGCACATTGTAGTTTTTGTGTTTGTCTGGCACACACTAAATATCCAGTATACTTTTGTTGTGTTAATGAATGAATAAAAGAATGATTAATGGGGTGAAGGAAAAAAAAGGTAGGAAGGAGTGATCTTAAATTTCCTACATGCAAAAAATAAAATTAAATTAAAAAAATAAATTACCTGCGTGCTCTAGTGAGAAGGCAAGGCTATATACCTTGAAAACCATGATACTTATCTTTCATAGCGGCATCAGTGATGACCACAGTGAAAGAACTCTTTCCTATTCTTTGTTGGCAATGGTTGTGACATGACAGCCTAATTTGTGAGAAGCTTTTCCCCAAAATATATAGGCTTTCCTTATGTATAAGCAATAATCTTTATTATACTGGAAGATAATCTTATCTCAGACTTTAGACAAATTTCCCTTACCATTTAGTTTCTCATGAAAAAAATTTACAGCATTCAAAATGGTGGTTGTGTTTAAGAAGCAGGAGATGAGGCTTTCTTTCATGCAGAGCAGGAACCTATTCCAGATTGGATTTCCTTATGCACTTTAGGAGCAATCAGAACGAGAGAAGAGGGTGTCTTTTCTGCACTTTGCTGTTTCTTCTTACTGGGCATTAGTACGGATGTGTTCTTCTTGGAGTGGCAGGGAGCCTGCCCCAGCTGCTCAGATAGGGTGGTGCTGTGTGCGGAGAGCGGGTGGAGGAGCCCTGAAGAGGGTACAAGCTTGGGATTGACTCAAGTGAAGACTCCATGTTCAAGCCCCAGGCCTTACTATTTGCCTAGTGCTGAGCAGTGTGAGCAAGTAAACTCTCACCTCAGAAAGCTGCGAATCCGTCCTGAATTCAGTGCTGTAGAATGTCTTGAAAGAAGCTTCTTACCCTGCCATAGTATTGTAAACATTCTCTCAGGTACGGAGGGAAGAATGTATTCTGCTATCAAGGGAAGGTTTTATTTTCTAACTACGCATTCCACTTACGGTGTATAGGATTTTATCTATCAATTTAAAAATTAATTTAAAAATAACTTTCTTTTACCAAGCCAGACTTGCAAAAGAATGAGTTGAAATAATGTTAGAAATGGTTTCTTTTTCTTATATGTAGTGTGACAAGGGATTTGACAATTGAAGAGATGTTGGAAAATATATTAATGTGAATGTCAAAACAAACAATTTTTATAATGGCTAAATTTTAAGTGAAGATCTGTGAAAAATAACAGGTCCCATATAACCCATATGATATATTATTAGGAGTGTTTTTTCTAGTTGTAGATCTGAATAGCAGCCCCTTGTCAATGTAAAAATGTTAACAAGATGCTTACCTGCCTGTAAATAAATAACAAATATAATAAAAGCCTAGCCAAAGTGAGGAGTATCAGATGTTTAACATGAAAACAACTATTTGGTAATTATTGCTTTCTTCTGGAATGGTGCTATGACCCAGCAGAGAGTGCAGATGGCCAGGTCAGTATATTGCACTTACCTCAGAAACTTTTCAAAGTGAGTAAAATTTTAAACGTAAAAAAAAAAAAAAAAGCAGAGCATATAGTTAGAGTTGCAATGTGTGACTCAGTACACTTCCCCGTGTGGTGTGAGGAGATAAACTATGGGAGAGAAGTAGAGAGAATTTTGGCTCACTCTGGTGTGAAGCAAAGAATTCCAGAAGAATTCTAATTGGGGGCTTAATAGCATGATAGCTGAGCTAGTTTTAAAGTATAATTTCCATAATATATTTGAACTTTGGGGGTCAGCACCAGATTTAATTAATGGGAATTTTTCTTATCATAATGAGTCAACTGGCATTTTTACTTGATATAGGGAAAGACCAAGAAGCTGACCTTTATTCTTAATAATAACAAGGAGATATTACTGACAGTAAGAGGCTGCTTCATATAGCAATAGTAGATAAATTATTTGATTACTTAAACATAGTGCTATTATGAAAAGTCACGGGAGCATTTCAAAAAAAGAAACAACCTCTCTCAGCACCCTGAATACTGACATAATTAACGTCATAATTAAAGACATAAGCCCTCAAATTATGACTATGGTACACGTCCTGGTACTATTCAGAGTTTAAATTGTCCTAAATGTAATTGCGAGTGAGCATCTTCGTCATCTCCTCTGTTAAAGTACAAAAATGTATGGCTTGTAAGAGGAAGAGACATAATTTTTTGGATTAATATAAATACAAACCATGTCTGACTACTATTGGAAAGAGTGAAAGAAGAAATCAAACCTTTCCGAAGTAGATTTGCTTGCATGGAATTGCAATACCTGAGTTTGGACATCTTTCCTAGCCTAATGAAACCAAGGTCTGCAGCATAGTAAGGACTACTTTTGTGTGGTCAACAAGAGGAAAGATCCTAAATGATAATCTTAATGAAGTTAGTTTTCTGAGTGCCTGAAATGTGGAAATTAGGACCTATCAATAAAAAGCCTAATGGAAGAGTAGTGAAATGTGATGGAAACGAATAGTAAATAGTTGTAGATCTGAAAAGCAGCCTTAACTTGGAATCAGACATGCAGAACTTAACTAAGTAGTGTTCTCCATGGTCTTTGCCCTATTAGAAAACAATGGAAGAGATGATTTTGAAGAGAACTCAACATTAGCTTTAGTAAGCAGTACATCATAGGGCCATTTATTTAAGTGTCTGAATTTTGGAAATAGTCTGGGGATAGGGAAGAATGTTCTGTATGGTCCTTAGTTGGTTTCAAAGAATATCAAGAGTGAGGTGCTTGTGGGCATGGTGGTGCATGCCTATAATCCCCACGGTTTTGGAAGGCTGAGGCAGGAGGATGGGAAGTTTGAGACCAACCTCAGCAACTTAGGGAGATCCTATCTCAAAATAAAATATTAAAAGGGCTGAGAGTATAGCTCAGTGGTAAATCACCCCTGGGATCAATCCCCAGGAATGAACAAACAAACACATAAAAAAGTGAGGTGCTACAGAATTGAAATGGGAAATATGTAAGTATCATAACCAATAGAAATCTCAGTATTTGACAAACAGGGAAACAAATCCCGCTTTGAAGAATGACAGGGACATGGAAGAGTGACACCAAAAATAAAAGAAGTATGAATAAAAACAGACAATGAATTCAAGTTCGAAAAGCCTATTGAATTTGACATTATCAATGTCTTAAAAGTGTATTGGCACAGGACAAGTAGCAAGTGGGAATATGTGTTTATGGTGCAGAAGTATATACAAATCTCTTACAAGAAAGAAAAATTATGGCTCTGACCTCCATTCAGGAAATTAATATAGACACTAAGATCAAGTTATTCAAAGGCAGATATGATCAAACTTCTTGTATGGCAGATGGAAATATTGAGAATTAAAATAAGCCAACCTAAGAAAGAAAAGGTCACTGTAAAATTTGAAGAAAAATGGTTGTACAGTTTCTCTTTAAAAAATGTAGTTGCAGACTGTGAGGCTAAATTGATTTCTATAATGCCTTTATTGGGGAAAGGTGATTGACAGTGAATATTTGGGTGAATATATTTACAGACCATTTTAGGACATGTAGAGTCACACTAGATGAATTCGTCTAAATTTCAGATTATTAATAACCAATGATATTGTGGACCTGTGTGATGCTAAATATTAGTTACAAGAATATCTACAGTTTAATCATTTGGCATAGTACTGACCACCTGGTATGTTACAAAAATCTTCTTAGAGAAGGGAATGCTTGTAATGTAGTGTTTTAAAAGCTATGGTTTGTGACCCCTTAATAGTTATGATATCAGCTTAGTAGAAAATAATCAACATTAGAACTTGTATTAAGATAGAATAGACAATAGAAATGCAATGCAGATAATGAGGAATTTGTAAAACTTAATTTTGCGTACTTGCACAAATGTTTGCATGTACTAGGTTGTAATGTGAAATGTATTACTTATTGTTGGCTATAATCAAAATGTTTGAAAGACTCTTCTAGAGAAAAGATGATGTAGTATAAATTAATGAGAAAAGTAATTATCTCTTCACTGGAAATTTTTTGAAAGATTTACACCATTCATAAGTATTAGAAGGTAGATGGGATAAAATATATCTGACCTAAGCAATTTGAAACATTTCCTTTGGTTTTTCTTTTCTCGCCTCCATATATGACTGTTATTGCTAATATATATCAATTAGCTTGTGGGTTGACTGAAAATTAGGATTATTTTTCCAGATGTGATCTGATTGATCCTCTGTGCTATAAAAAAAAATGACATGGTTCACCTCGGAGAAATAGCTAAAAACAAAACAAAACAAAAACAAAACCCCCATTTGAACCAGTGTACCTAACTTAGTGCCAAATAAGACTCATGGGCATTTGGAAATTGGAGAGCAATTAAAAATCATTTAACACAATCTCCTATTTTCTTGATGAAGAAATAATAATGGTAGATAACAACTATTGAGCAACTACCATTTGTGAAATTTTTATTTAGCTCTTGTAACAACCTATAAGGTAAGTATTATGCCTACTTTGCAGATGAAGAAATTGAGGCTTAAAATTGTTCAAGGTCACAGAGCTAATAAGTGATTTGAGGCAGGTTCAGAACTCCCTACAGTAAGAGAAGTTAAGAATCTTGCCAAAATAACACTTTGGTTAAACGAAGGTTAACATACACCTAATTCTCAGTGCAGAGCCATATCGACCACTTTCTTTTGCCTCCCAATCCAATGTAGATTTTTGGTACAAGTCTTTAATATGCATTTTCACTGTTCTGTGTCATTTATGAAGGGAACAGTTACTATTTGCAAGAAAATAATTACCTACCTGTTTACTAAACTTCCCATTTCTCAGGTGTGATAAGGTATCCCTCATGGCATCCTCTTCATTTCTCTAAATTACAGCCTGTGGTGGTGGTTCTCCCATAGTATCTCCTTGGCTATACCTCTGATATCATTGGCATTAATCTTAAGACTGTGAATTGTACAGGACAGTGTTAATGTTCAGATTATTGGCTGTGGGTCATCCATATCTTCCCTGCATCAAATGCAAAAATGTTCCCGATAGAGTTGCTTGTTGAAGGTGGTGGTGAATGTTGAGATGGATGACAGCATTGCTAAGTCACAAACACAATTTCCCAGAACTTGGGCACTTCTGGAGGCATCAGGGTGGGGAAAGGGAACTGAGTATGGTCAGGATATTTACATGTTGACTTGGCAACTTGTTGGCTGGATGATTTGGGGCAAGTCATCTAACTATTCCTGACTTTTCTTTTTCTTTGACTTTATTTTTCTAAGGCTTATATAATTTTTGTGTGTGTGTATGAGAATGAGTGAGAGAGAGAGAGAGAGAGAGAGAGCGCGAGAGCGAGAGCAAGAAAGAGCGAGCAAACCATGGACAGTAAATCTATATCATATAGCCAAGAGTGGTGGAACACACCTCTAGTCCCAGATATTCAGGAGGCTGAGATGAGAGAATTGCTTGAGCCCACAGTTCAACATAGTAGAATCTCATCTCAAAACAAAACAAAACAATGCAAAACAAAACAAGAAAAAAAAAAACCTATATCATCTGCTAACCAAGTGTTGCTGTGCATTTACCAAGAAAGCAAATATTAGGAAAATTATCAAAGGTAGTACAAAATTAAAGCAGAAATAAAATAGGGAACAATCCTAGACAGACAGATATGTATTCAGAGTTAGATTTCCTCAATCCAATGAGACTTTAAGTAGAAATATCTATCTTCTTTGTTCTTAGGATTATTGAATTAATGCACATAAAACACTTAAAACTGAAGCTACCACATAGTTAGCATCCAAATCTGTTAGCTGTAATTACTGTTGTTGCAACTACACCAAAGAGATCAAAGTCAGAAGAGTGGCTGGTATTCACAGAAAAAAGAACTCACAATGTGCAACCTAATGAAGGACAGTTGAGTATCGTAACTTTTATCTGCCTGATCTACCTTGCTCTGAGGACAAGGAAGAAAATGGCCGTAGGTGCTTTTTATAAACCACACAGCGTTACAAAACTGCCATTGTGATTCCTATAATGGATTTTGTACCTTACTAACATAATGCCATATTCAGTTAAGATTTTAATTTTATGCTAACAGTTCTTGCCCTTTCCCTTTTATTTGTGTGGAGTAATGACTCAAAGTAACAGGAATGTATTTTGAAGGTTATTTTTGAACTGTTTTATAACTTCCTTTGAACCAGCTTGGGAAAAAGAAGCCACATTTTGAAAACTGCGGGGACCAGTTTTTTGGTTGTCAAGACTCAAGCACTAGAGCCGGGCGCGGTGGCGCACACCTGTAATCCCAGCACTTGGGGAGGCTAAGATAGGAGAATTGCGAGTTCAAAGGCATCCTCAGCAAGGGCGAGGTGCCAAGCAACTCAGTGAGACCCTGTCTCTACATATAACACAAAATAGGGCTGGGGATGTTGCTCAGTGGTCAAGTACCCCTGAGTTCAATCCCCAGTACCAAGAAAAAAAAAAAAGACTCAAGCACTTAGGCATTCTTAAATTCCCCCAATATAGAGAAAAATTATCAAGGTTCACCCAAATTATATCCTTTTCACAGTTATCAAAACAAAATTGAATATTTTTGATCTCTTATAACATCATGTAACAATTCAGAAGTAGCATTTTTCTGTGCTATTTTGAATGTAGCTAGAATAGATTAAAAATTAGGTTTCTCAATATTTTATTTGTGCATCTTTTTTTTCCCCTAGGCACAGAAGAAAATATGTTGAAATAATGATTGTATTACTCGGTTTTTCATTGACATGATGATTCTTTGCATTTCTTTCTTTTCTAAAATAAGTTTAAAAATTATTTGTTATTAATGCTTTCATTTTATGTGTAGAGTCATCAGGTTGTTATAATATTCCAGTATCAGTTTGCAATGACTATTACCTATGGCTGTGATCCAAACCACTGGATTGAACAATGAACAAATAAACATTCTCTGCTGTACATGTTATCAAGATCCCTTTTGTGGTGAATATCCAGTGCTGATGTCGACAAGAGAACTTATTGGATAAGCATGCGTGATCAGACTCTGTTTTTGGAGACTTGGTGAGCATTGCCGAGCAATCCTGTACATCATAGTCAATAGTTCTGCTCTTCTAGACTTCTTTGTCTTTTGGAAATGGCTCTCCAGTGAGATGAGCTGGACTGGGGAAAGGCCAGGATGTACCCAGCCCTAGTTCACTTTACTGAAGACCCCTCCATTGACACCCCTCCATTGATCGCAGGATGGGCTCTAGAGGGAGCTCCAGTCCTGTCATCTGGTGCTTCTCAGAACCACGCCTTTTATGGGGTCAGGTCCAGAGTCATTTTCTCTCTGATATTACTTTGTAGGATAACATTTTAGGGGAGGGAGGGTGGAGGATAAATTATGAAGACTGAGAAAGAATAAGAAAAAAGGTTCATTAGAATGCATGTGTTGGAAGGGAAAGTGCCTTTACCTACAAGTAAAAGCCGTCTCTCTCTCTCTCTCAGTATTTCTGCACTCCCTTGTCTTGATATAAAATTCTTTGAAATCACTTTCTATAATTTATCTAACTTTGAAGAAGCTGTTGTGACTCCCAGTGGCCTACATTTTTAGAGGACTAATTGGCATGGTCTTTCCCCGTCAGGATATTTTGACTATTGTTTCTCAGTCTGGAGTTGGACTATTGGGAATACTTGGGCAGGTCACTGGAGATTTGAAAAGAAGTTGAGGAATTCAGAACCTCACTATTCTGAACAGCCTTTTGGTCTTGGTTATAAGCTATGTGTTGTGGTGAGGTCTCTTCAGTGTCCTCGAACATGTTCTAAAAACTAAAACCAAACCAAAACAGGATGAGAAATTCCATTTCTTGGGAAATTTTAGGGACTTTTTAAAATTTAAGGATAATATTTAAGGTAACTCAGAACATGAACCACTCATATAGGCAAATAACACATCATATTTAGAATGAAAAACTGAAAGTGGGCACCTAATTTAACTACCAGTTCCTACCTACATATTCCAGTCTCCATTTTCTTAAAACAAAGAAGGAATTAGAGCCTGCTTTCTCTGCTGGACGCCACACAAAGGATACACAAATTCTATTTCCATAACACTGTCCTCCATGGACATGAACTAATCTGGTTCCTGTATCTTTTTTTGGAACCTAAAGTGTAGAGACTTCTTTAGAGGAAAACCATCAAAGAGCACTCTTGCAGGGCACTGTGGCACATGCCTTTAACCCCAGTGGCTTGGGAAGGCTGAGGCAGGAAGATCTCAAATTCAAAGCCAGCTTCAGCAACTTTGAGGCACTAAGCAACTCAGTGAGACCCTGTCTCTAAATAAAATACAAAATAGGGCTGGGGATGTGGCTCAGTGGTTAAGTGCCCCTGAGTTCAATCCCCGGGACCAAAACAAACAAAAAAACACTCTTTCTTGTGCGACATTAAGCCTCCCCTCCCCTCCCATTCTGTACTTGGCATTCTCTTTAATCTTCACCAGAATTTTCCTTTATTAGCCCCAATGCCCTATTAGGGTCCAGTGCCCACCAAAGTGCCTGTGCCTGAACAAGCTGAGTACAAAATCTAAAACTGTACCGACACTGCAGCTCAATGCAGAATACTAGTGTCACTGTAGGACCACTTAGAATATTTTTGGGCTGTGCTTAGATCAAAGAGGGAAAGTTCTGCAATCAAGTGAGTTTATGTGACAAGGGTTTCCCTCTCCCTTTGCTTACTATTAAAGAATTGCTTTTTTACAAAATAAAAGATCTGTAAAAAACCAATCTTATGACTGTGAGGGGTGGTCCCTCAACACTAAAATTTAATTGGGATAGATATATTCAGGACATAGAATGAATCTCATATATAATTCTTCTGCTAGTCTCATGATTAGATGAGCAATTTTTTTGTAATTTATTCCCCAAATGTGTTAAAGTATTGCCTAAGTTTAGTGTAGAAATGTGTTTTTTAAAAAGTTTCTATTGTAGTTTTTATATAGCTTAGCTATTATTTTTGTTTTGTTTAACATTTGAAAAATAAATCATTTTAGTTTATCTGTAAGCATGTTATTAATGCATGTTACATTTGTGTGTATGTGCCCATGTGTATGTGTTTGTATGTGTATTTTGAAGAAAAATAAAATGACTATTTGCCACGTATCCTGATTATATCCTCCTCCTACTCAGAAGTAGTCACTTTCTTGGGTTTTGTATTACTACTTTACACTTCTTTAGTTTTATCACTAATGTAGATATTCCTAACACATTATTTAATTTTTTCTGTTTCCATTTTTAAAGAAAATGTTTAGAATATTTCACCACTTAGTATGACATAGGCTGTAGACTTTTATTGTTTACAAATACTGTTTATTATGTTAAAGAAGTTCCTTTATATTTCTCCATTGACAAGAAGTTTTAAAATTCTGAATCTATGCTGAATTTTACGGAATGCATTTTCTACTTCTATAGAGATGATCAAATTACCTTTCTGAATTAATATATGCTGATGAGATTAATTATAATACTACTTTTTTAAAAAATATTTTTTTAGTTATAGATGGACACAATGTCTTTATTTTATTGCTTTGTATGTGGTGCCGAGGATCGAACCCAGGGCCTCACGCATGCGAGGCAAGCACTCTACCACTGAGCTATGATCCCAGCCCCATAATACTACTTTTTTAATGCTGAAGTTATCATACACTTAAAAAATAATGCCAACCTTGCCATCTGTCACGAGACTCAGATTCTAATATATTTTTAAAGTATTTCCAATGGGTAAAGTTGGTCTTTTACTTTTTTTTTTCTTTCCCATTTGTCATACTGTCTTTATTTAGTTTGGGTTATGGTTATGTAAGATTCATAAAAGTTGAGATGTCTCTCTTTTTTCCTGTTCTTTGAAAGAATGTGTGTGACTGGAATGATCTGTTCCTTGAATCTTTAATAGAGTTATCTTGTAAAACTGTCTGAGCCTCTGTTTCTGTGTAGAAAGATTTTAAATGACTGATTATATTTCTTTCATTGTTACTGAATCATTCAATTTTTTATTTTTTCTTGGCTCATACAAATTATACAGAATTGTGTGTTTCATTGTGGCATATTCACACATACATAAAAATACAATTTGATCAGTTTCACCCACCAGTCCTCCTACACTTTCCTCTCCTTCCTTCTCCATCCCTGTCCTCTACCCAAATGGTCGTCTTTCTACTTTCATGATGTCCCCCCCCCCTTTTTTTAATCCTTTCTAGCTTCCACACATGAGAGAAAGCATATGATATTTTTCTCTCTGAATCCGATTTATTTCATTCAACATTATGATATCCAGTTCCATCCATTTTTCTTTAAATGACATAATTTCCTTTTCCTTTATTGCTAAGTAAAACTCCATTGTGTGTGTGTGTGTGTGTGTGTGTGTGTGTATTACATTTTCTTTATCCATTCATCTGTTGGGACACCTAGGCTGATTCCATAACTTGGCTATTGTGGATTGTGCTGTAATATGCATGAGAATTCATGTATCTCGAAAGTATGCTGAGTTTAATTCTTTTGGGTAAATACCAAGGAGTGCTGTAGCTAGATCATATGACAGTTCTAATTTTAGCTTTTTGAGGAACCTCCATACTGATTTCCACAATGGTTATACCAATTTACTTTCCCACCAAGAGTATATAAGCGTTATTTTTTTTCCTTACATCCTCACAAGTATTTGTTGTTATTTGCATTCTTGATGATTGCCATTCTAAGTGGATTGAGGTGAAATCTCAGTGTAGTTTTGTTTTGCATTTCCCTGATTGCTAAAGATGTTGAACAATTTTCATATAATTCTTGGCCATTTGTATTTCTTCCTTGAAAAGTGTTTGTTCAGATAGAAGAAACAATCCTAAAATTCATAGAGAAGAACAGAAGACCCAGAATAGCCAAAGCAATCCTGAGCAAAAAAAGCAATGCTGGAGCCATCACAATACCTGGTAATGGCTATTCTATTCCACTGGTCTACATGTCTGTAGACCAGTGGAATAGAATAGAGGACACAGAGACAAACTCACACAGCTACAGCCATCTTATTCTTATTAAAAGTACCAAAAATATACATTGGCGGTAAGACAACCTCTTTAACAATTCGTTTGGGGACCCTAGATATCCATATGTAGAACAATGAAACTATATTCCTCTATCTCACCCTGTACAATGCAAAATGGATAAAAGGCCTAAGTATAAGACCATAAACTTTGCAACTGTTCGTAAAAAAATAGGGAAAAACTTCAACAGAGGCGTAGGCAAAGATCTCCTGAATAACACCCTATAGCTCAGGAAAAAAGAAAAAGAATCAATAAATGGGAGGGCATCCAATTAAAAAGCTTCTCCACAGCAAAGGAAGTTAATGGAGTGAATAGACAATGTACAGAATGGGAGGAAATCTTTGCCAGCTACTCTTTCAACAGATTACTATCCAGAATGTATATATGAATATTTTTATATACATATAAAACCCTCAACACTAAAAAATCACTCAGTTTTTTATCTCACCTTGAGTCATTTTGTAAAGATATGTTTTTCTAGAATTTTCCATTGAATCTATATTTTCAAATTTATTGGCATAAAGTTGTTCACTCTAAATACTCTAAAAATAGGAGTTGTGTCTTCTCTATTTTCTTTAAATCAATTTTGCCAAAGATTTGTTAGCTTTATTAGTCTTCTTAAGCAAATTTAACTTTATTGTTCTCCATTCATTCTTCTGTTCTATATCAATAAATGTAAAACCTTTTCCTTCTATTTTCTGTGCATCTTTTCTCTTAGAGTTTTTAGCAACCTGGTTAACTTTTTAAATGCTACAAACTGTTATGGGAAAAAAACCCCTACTTACCTATGGTAAGATTTTTGAAGAGGGCATCATTAGAAGTTTTGATCAGGAGTTACATGCAGCCATCTCAGACATAAAAATTGAAGGAAAAAAGTGTTCCTGAAAGAAATCTCATGTTATTGTAAAAATATTTACAAATATTTAATGGTATGATTGATACAAATTAAGTATGTTCAATATTTAATTTACATTTAGTATATTTAATATTTAATATTCTATTTCTTATATGAAATAAATGAGATGAATATTTTTATGAGGTTACATATAGATGCTCTCAAATATCTTCCCACTTATTCTGGCACTTGCTATTGTCATATCATTTCCTGTGACAAAGAGAAGATGAGAACACACTCTTAATGATGATTTGATGCCCCTAAAGTTAATGTCAACTTAAGTACTTGGTTACATCTCTGGATTATTACTCTGTTTTTTTCTTACCCCCAAGTATGTCTCATACTTTAATATCATCTCAGTCATTCATATTTTAAAAAACAGTTTTTAACATTCTCATCCAGCAACTTTAGGTGTTCCATTTAGCTCGGTATTTTGGGTCATCTGGCCTGCCATGCTGCCCCAAATCTAAGTCCTATGGATACTACTATTCAGTTGACTTTGCCTTGGTTCTGTGGCCACATGACTTCCAAACATCAAAAGAGCAACTTACTAATTTTTGTCATTGCTGAAAGCTGGAGAGGATCAGAGAAGTGTGGAGTAATGTATGTAAACTAATTATAATTTTTGAACTATCTACTTAAAATCCATGAAACTCCCACAGTGAAAAGCATCATTTTTTTTTTATTTTTTAAAAACTTTTTTTTTGGTTGTAGATGGACACAATATCTTTATTTTATTTATTTATTTTTATGTGGTGCTGAGAATTGAACCCTGTGCCTCACATGTGTTAGGCAAGTGCTCTTACCACTGAGCCACAACTGCAGCCCCTAGCATCATATTTTTTTTAGAAAGATAAACTATATATTAGGAACAAAGTAGCGAAGGACTCTATTTCAACTGACATTTGCATGGAATGTAGTAAATCTCTTCATTTTAATATAAAATACCAAATGAAGTCACAAAAATACTCTAATTGGGTTCTCAGTCCTTCTGTTATTCTTTTATTCATTTATTTATCCTTCCCTATTGGATGCTTCCTATGTGTCATTAGGAAAGATAAGAAGATTGAAGCACTTTCTAAGGTTGGCAATCTCTTCATGTTTAGTTTTCTTCCTGGCATTGGAAATAGTTTTGCATTACTAAGAAGAAAAATGTGGAGGCAGCTATATCATACTAGATAAGTGCTCAAGCTCTGATGCGGGAACATATGGATTTGGGTGGTGGCTGCTTCATTTACAAGGTCAATATATGTCCTTGGACCAGTTCTTTATCTTTACCACAGTTTCTTCATCTGCCAAACAGTGTCTATCTTGTGCCTGATACATACAAGACATTCATAAATGTTAGATATTAGTGTCACCATTGTCTCTGTCATCTTCATCATCGCTCTAGAAAGGCAGTCCAAGTAGGACCTCGTAGGTTGCTGCTCTGTGAAAATTCCAGATGACCTCAATATTTTCTTTCTTCTTTAATCTAAGAAAAGAGTAATGTGCATCCTGGCTCTGTCTATTCATTGCTACTCCATTTTGTTAATGAGTGAGCTCATTCTCTCCCATCCTAGTCTTATGTGGGGATTTGGTGATCAAATAGAAGAAGAGGAGGAATAGAACTTTCCTATGGTGGGTGCCCTTTTGGTATTCTCTTTGGAGTGAGTTTCTGTAGAACAGTATCACTAGGGCTCGGGCAGGGAGTGTGGGAATTAGCAATTACAGCTCCTTGTGACTTCATACTCAAAGCCTCTTGAGGACAGGGATCCTAGCTGTTTATTCCCCCCTCACCAGGAATTGAACCCAGCATGCTTAACCACTGAACCATACCCCAGCCCTTTTTTTGTATTTTATTTAGAGACAGGGTCTCACTGAATTACTTAGGGCCTTGCTAAATTGCTGAGGCTGGCTTTGAACTCGTGATCCTTCTGCCTTAGTCTCCCAACCTGCTGGGTTTATAGGCATGCACCACTGTGCCTGACCTGGCTGTTTTATTCACCATCTTAGCATTCAGTACCCAGGATGCTTGTTGATGTTGAAAATTTACCTTATCTTCCTATGTACTGAACTGATGCTACAACCCTGAACTCTACTCCACGAACTGCTCTACAGACAAGTTCTCAGCTCCTTTCAGAGAAGCTTATCTCAGTGCTTTTCCCCATGGACTCAGTGCCAGAGATCTTATCATTTCCGTGTGAGTTCAATTTGATTTAGGAAAACATGTCCTATTTTTATTTCAGTTTTCAAAGTGATGAGCTATGAAGCAAACTCAGTTATGCTTTAGTATCTTGTGTGTATATATATTTGGAATGACTTATACCAAATAGCTCACCTTGACCAGAAAAAAATTTGGCACCGAAAAATATATTTTGTTTAAATTAGATATGTGGGTCCTATGCTCTATAACTTTTGACCTTAAAGCAAAGAAAAGTATTATGGAACCAAGTAAACGCTATTACATTTGAGTACAAACCTTGTTTTTAAACAGATTATTTTCTGAAAGAAATCCTTTTCATTCTTAGCTTTTCAAGGTAACAACCATAAACCTGGGAGCGAGGTGGGAAGAGCTAGAGGACAAAGGAAAAAAGAGCAGTACAGTTCAAGGCGCTAAGCCCATAGGACTGGCATGTGACAAAAACTGCAGTGATCTTGTGCAGTTCCCATCATCCCTGCTCCATTTACAAACATTGATATAATGGTTAAAAGAGGAGGGCCGGTCAGGTAGAGTCTAACTGGAACCAAAGAACCTTTTTCTCCTTCTTCCTTTCCCCTCTTCTCCTTTTTTCTCCTCTTCTTCCTTCCTCTCTTTCTCCTTGCTCTCCTTTCCTCCCTCCCTCCTTCCCCTTCTCCCCCACCTCACCCTGCTTATTCTTCTGTTCTTGTTCCTCGCAAATTTGGCTTGAATTTCGAACACTCTGGGAAGGCAAAAAACCCAAAACACGTGAACTTATCAATGAAAGAAAAAAAGCTATAGATAAGGAAAGAACATTTTATTTGGAAGCTAACAAAAAGACAATGGAAAATAAAAAAAAATCAAGCTACCTTCAAAATATAATAACATCAGTTTGCTGCTTCCCGGGGCAATAATAAAATCAAGTCATAAGAGATACTTCATAATAATTTTTTTTCTTATAAAATAATTGTCTTACCTTTTTCATTGTTGTGAGTTTAAAAAGACACATAAATAAATCCTTGGAAAGTAAGAAAAATGTGTACAATCCTGGGTATAAAGTAGATACTGAAGGCTGGAGAAACACGGAGGAAATGAATTCTCTGTGATATACCAGAGACATACAAGAGAGCCCTTTCATGATATCACACAGAGACGTTGTTCACAAAGTTCTTTAAAAAGAAGATGCTTATTGTATTTGATTTTGAAATGACTTTGTGATATCTGGATGCTATGGTAACTGCTATTGTATTGAAGAGTGGCATTTATAGTTAACTGAAATTTCTACCTTGTTAACATACCATTCTAAACTCCCCTTCCATTTACCCTATAATCCAACTTTTCACATATTTGATATAATCTCACTTTTTGAAATGCCTGTATTTCCCTGTTTCTTTATATATGAGATTGATACTATTATCATGTCTGAGTCAGTCTTTAGTGTTATTGCAAACTAGCTCCTTTTGCCCAACACAGTAATATTTACTGAGAGCTCACCTTATGCCAAAGGCTCTTCTGGTATTCTGCATATTATCTTATTTAACCTCTATAATGATACTATCAGATGTTTTTATGATTCCCATTTCACTGATGTGAAAATGGAGGCACAGAGAGATTAAGAAATGTTGCCTAGGATCATATAGATAGAACTGTGCTATCCATTATGGTAGTCTCTAGCCATATGTAGCTACTTAAATTTACATGCAATTAAGTTAGAAATTCATTTCCTCAATTACATTATCCACACTTCAAGTCTTCAAAAATCCATATGGCTGGTATTGAATAGTGTAGAGCAGAAAGTCTCTAATTGCTGGAAGTTCCACTAGATAGTGTTATCAAAGAAGCAGTGAGGCCAGAGTTGAACTCAGGTGGTACGGTGGGTTCAGGGTCCAGAGTTGGAACTACTACATTGAACTCCCTCTACTAACAACAATAAAGGTATTAATATAGACAGTCTATGAGTTGATGTTAACCTTCAGGATAAAGGACAAGATGGCTGAGTAGGGACTAAAATGGGAGATTCATTTTTTCTTTCCACAAATATCCATTGAGTGACAGGTACTATTCTGGATATTGTTGATAGAGCTGCAAACCAAACAGATGGATTCTGTAACCCCAGAGAGTTTATATTTTATCTGAAGCAGACAGACACAGGCAAATAATTAACTACATAACTTATCAGATGATGATAAGTACCATCTTATCATCAGAAGGTGGTCAGGATAAGGATGGTGATGGAGGTACTGATGAAAAGGTCTCTTTAATAAGACACCATTTAAGAAGAGACTCGAAAAAAGAAAGACACAGAGAAGAAAGGAGCATGCCAGGCAATGGAAACCCAAAGTCCAAAAGCCCCAAAGCAGATATCAATGGGTTTAGCTAATTTTTAGCACCCCATAAGTGACAGGCATCCAAATTAATCCCTTCTCTTCCAGATTGTCAGATCTCGTCTGGATAGGCTTCATCACCCTTGGTCTAATGTCAACTTTCTTTCCCAGTTCTGATGCATCTTCCTTTGGGTCATCACAGCCCTTTTAATTCATTTATATTATATATATATGTATATATATATATTGTATTTTGTAGTTTGCAAACTTGAGGACACAAAGCAAATCTTAGCACTCTTCTGTGAGTACCCTTGACTTGAATAAATTGGAGGATCATATTTGTTTGAAAAGTCTTTCTGTCTTCCGTGGTTCCCCGCTCCCCCATCCAATAAACAGAGGTGAACCTACCATATCAGAAGTTACTATATGTAAAGCCAAGCGGATAAATTATTTTTAGAAGAAAATTAATGTAAAAGAAACCATAGCATTGTCTAAAATTATACGTCTAGCATCCTTATACATTTTTGATTGTTAATAGGTTGACTAAATATAGAATCCCAAGTCTTTGAACAAATTTAAAATTTTCAATAGGGCACAATACATTGACACTCCATAAATAAATTCAACTTCTCATTTGCTGAGTATTAGGAAAGATTTGATTCTTATGGCAATACCCAGGAATTTCCATGGCACCCTCCCTTCCTGATCATCACATTGTTCCTCTCTGGGTCTCTACAGCCTGTTAAGTACAAGCCCATGCTCTTCATCTCTCTTTTAAGATCTAGTACAACTAGGTGACTGTTCCCTTCTCTTAATTGCAAGGAGAAAATGACTTAATACATGGAAAGTACTGCTTTTATATTTATATTCCAAACATTTTACATATAAAGTACTTCTACATGTAAATATCTGAGAATAGAACCAAGTACATGATTAAGAACTCTGTATGTGGGGCTGGGGTAATGGCTCAGTGGTTGAGCGCTTGCCTCGCATGCGTGGGGCACTGGGTTTGATCCTCAGCACCACATAAAATAAATAAAAAGATATTGTGTTCATCTACAACTAAAACAAAATATTTTAAAAAAAAGAAAAAAAAAAGAACTCTGTACGTATTACCTCTTATCATTATTATTTTCAACACTCTATTCCCCTTTCTCTGCTTTACCTAAGCATGTCTTGCCTCAGTGCCTCATATTTTACCTTACTGCAGGCTGCCTCTTTTCCAGCTCCACCCCTATATCTTGGACAGATCACTATATCTCCTTTGGTGGGCCCTGCTCCTTCTTCTAATGCTCCTAATGCATCCTACAAATTGGAATTCTCAACCCTAAAAACCTCTTAACACACTGTACTGGACACTGTTGAGATCACACTGCAGCATTTTGTGGTCTAGACGTAAGGCCTCAGGCAGAAGACAATAAGCCTGTTTCTCCTAGGGTAGAAGTTTCACTATACCTTTCCTTCAGTGTAGGATAGATTATGTAGCCCTAGCTCCACGTCTCCAGTCAAGTGTTCTGGCCAGTGAGTGTGGGTAGGATTCAGGTAGATCTATTCATGAGTTTTTGGCCACTGTTCCAGTAACAGTCAGGGCTTCCCAACTCTATTTAAAACAGTCCAGAAAAACTCGGAAGTTGGCAGCTGAGATTGAGTGAGTCTCCAACTACACTGGGTAAGTGCCTGATTTCAGTGGGGAGCCTATGAGGGCTACCCAGAAAAGCTATTTTCCCTCTGCAGGTCTGGATGCCTCACAGAAGCTCCAAAGTGGTTGAAATTTACTGATTTTTGTTTGCAATGTATTTGTGAGGGAACATTAAATCCCTGACTGGCTATTAAAAAAATAGCTAGCATGCTATGGACTAGCTCATGAGGAAGTGTAAGAAATTCATCAGCAACTAATGTTGGACAAATTTACATTTCAACACTCCCTGTGCTTATAGGCAGCTGCACAGAACAGGAATAAATTAGGTGCTCTGTGCTGCCATGGTGTGATGTCAGATGAGACTAAATGTGAATGAGGGTAATGTATGCAAGGGATCACAATTTTCTCAAACTTATTAATATTCTATTATTGAATCACATAAGTCTTTTTAACTTAATTTCCTCAGGCCTTGCTTTGGGTCTATGTTCCTGAAAGATCTACTGATCTTCATTTGTATATACATAAAGATAGCAAATTCTGGAAGAAGTATTTGCAGTGAGAATAATTTGTATAAAAGGGTAATTCTTTGTAACTACCTTCATCAATGCCCTATTAACCTGGAGTTAAATAAGCTTTGAGCATCAGTGCTAATAGGGGCAGAAATGATGTGCTTCAAAGGATGAGCAAACCTGCATTAACCCCAACTGCTATTAGCCATTTCTGTTTTAGAAATCCTGGAATATACCAGCATAGTGCTGGTTACTTTATACACAGCACCTTTAGTTTTCTTAACATTCCATCAGTGTTGCTATTGCTGATGATGTAACTTCAGCTCAGAGATGGTATGTGACTTGGTATGAGAGCCACCTACCCTGTAAGTGGAAAAGCAAGGCTTGATTCTGTGTTTCTCTTATGTTTTTTTTTTTACTTACTCCATTTTATCCTTATTTTCTCATCTCTCTTTCACTGGCTTCCTCACCTACTGCCAAACCATTGTAATGGGTCTGTTGTGTACCCTTCTATTTATATGGATTCTTTAAAAAAAAAACTTTCTCTTTTTGTATTCCAGTTATTTTATATTTCAGTAAATGGTATTCTGCTATAGATTTAAAAAAATTTTTGTTATCTACTTATTCATTTTTTAAAAATGTTTCCATGCTGTACATTATGTACAGAGAAGTGAAAAGTTGTGCTCCATTTGTGCACAATGAATCAAAATGCATTCTGCTGTCATACATACCTAATTAGAATAAATAAATAAATAAATTTTTAAAAAACTTGATTTTGGTTAAAAAAAAAATTCACGCAGCACTGGGTTTTGAAGATCCATTCATAGGGCTGTATGTCCCTGTGGTCTGTTGTTGCTGATGGAGGCACAGTACTCCAGGGTTATGTCTACCATATTTCATCTATCCACTGCCCTGGTACAGATGCCTAGATTGCCTCTGGATCTCCACCATACCCAGTAACTCTGCAGTGAACATTCTGTACATATCCTTTGATGAATCTGTATGGGACTGTTTGGAAATTGCAAGCTCATAGGGCACACATATGCTAACTTGGACTGTGTTGGGCCAGCTTGCTGCTGTCCAACCTGGCTGGTCCAGTTCACACGTTCACTAGCAGTGCACGAGTGTTCTTATATCTCTTCATCTCTACTAGTGCTTCCAATTTTCTCATTTTTCTAATTTTGGCCAATCTGATGTGTAAGTGTTTTAATTTGAATTTTCAAAAATGACTCATGGTTTTAAAAACTCACCTCTTCGTATGCTTATTAATTGAACATTTTCCATTGCTACCCCAATGAGGGGATTAAAGTCATGATCAAGCCCTGCCCATCTCTCTAAAGCAGCACGCTCCAAATGACTTATAATACAAGTCATGTGTGCAAATTCAGAATTTCTTGTGGTCACTTTTTAAAAAGGTTAAAAAAGCTAAGTGAGATTAATTTCAATAATACTCTTACATATTGAGTAATATATCATACTTAATATATCTAAAAATTGTCAGAGACATTTTACATTCTTTTTGCACTGTCTTCAAAATTGTGTGTATATTTAACAATTAAAGCTTATTTCAATTCTAAATTGTTTTCTAAATTTGATACATAAAATTGTACATGTTCACAGGGTACAATGATACATGTATAACTTGTTCAAATGAAGGTAAATATATATATATCCTCATACATTTTTCATTTCTTTAGATAAAAGCATTAGAAATCCTTTCTTCTAGCTTTTTAAAAATGTATAGTACATTATTATCTATACTCTACTAGGAAATATAACACCAGAACTTATTTCTCCTGTCTGACTATAACTTAGTACCTATGTATCAACTTTTCCCATCTCTCCTTTTCCTCTATTCTCCCTTGCCCTGGTAACCACCTTTATACACTCAACGAGGTCAAGAGTAAGATCATGTCATACTTGTCTTTATGTACCTGGCTTATTTCATTTAACATAATGACCTCCAGTTCCATCTATATTGATGCAAGTGATGGGATTTCATCCTTTTATGGCTGACTAGCATTGCTTTTTTATATATGTACCATTTTCTTTATCTAGTCATCTATTGATGAACATTGTGTTTCCATTTCTTGGTTACCATGAATCCTGCTTCAATAAACATGAGGGTACATATGTCTCTTTGTCATACTGATTTAATTTTCTTTGGAAATATACCCACTAGCGGAATTGTTGGACCATATGGTCATTCTATTTTTAAGTTTTTGGGGACCCACCATAGGGTTTTCCATGATTATTCTAATGAATGGACTATATTACAATGATTATACTAATTTACATTCCTACTAACTGTGAGAAAAGCTTTCCTTTTCTCTGCATCCTCACCAGCATTTGTTATCTTTTATCCTTTTGATGATAGCCATTCTTGTTGGAGTAAGGTGATATCTCATTGTGGTTTTGATTTGCATTTTTCTAATCACTAGTTGAACATTTTTCAAGTACCTGCTGGCCATCTTTATGTCTTCTTTTGAGAAATGTCTATTTATATCTATTGCTCATTTTTCATCACGTTATTGGGTTTTTGTTTTATTAAAGTTTCTTATATATTCTCAATATTAACTCCTTGTCAGATATATAGTTTGCAAATATTTTTCCCATTTTGCTGGTTTTTACTCTGTTGTTTCTTTTGCTGTGCAGAAGCTTTTTAGTTTGATGTCATTCTGTTCCTCTATTTTTGCTTTTGTTTCCTGTGCTTTTGGGATCTTGTCCAAACAAAATCCTTTCCCATTCCAATGTCCTGAAGCATTCACCCAATTTTTTTTCTAATAGTTTCACATGTTACATTGACATTTTACATTTACATTTACATCTTACATTTAAGTCTAGAATTCATCTTGAGTTAATTTTTGTAAATGGTGAGAGAGAGCAGTTTCATCCTTCTGCGTGTGGATATCCATTTTAATGATCACCATTCATTAAAGAGATTGTCCTTTCTTCAATGCTTACTCTTACCACTTCTGTGGAAGATCAGTTGGGTATAGATCTATGCATTTGCTTTTGGAGTCTCCATTCTGTTTCATTGGTCTATGTTTCTACTTTTATGCCACTATCATGCTGTTTTCATTAGAGTATGAAGTTTTCGTTAGTCACTTTTGTTTGACATAAAAATATTTTACATTGTTCATAAAATTTCAGATATTCTTGATTATTAGAAGTCTCCTCTTCCATTGAGGCAAAATCTGTCTCTAATTTCTCACTCTTCATAGTACTGCTTTCCATGGCCACATATCAAGTGTGTGATCTGTCTTTCTGAGTAGTCATTCTGAAAAGCCTTGGATTCTTGAGTTCTTAAGTTTCTCTTTCCCCTAATGTCTTCTTTTCTCTTCTCTGTCTTCAATATCCCCATTTCCTGTGGTCACATGAAATAGTTCTTTCACTTTATTACATTGGGCTCTTGGGTTTTATGCATTTCAGATTGTCTATATCTCTCCTAAGATGGACTGTGAGAGCCAGCATGGTTCCTTAGCTGTAGTCAATGAGTAGGGAAGTGCCTAGTGAATTCTAGCTTTCACTAGGCACACACCCTCAGCTACCACTAGAGTAAGTTGAAACTAAGTTAGCTTTAAGCAGTCACATTTAGACTCAGATAACAATCCCATTGATTATTCATCTGTTGATGTTTTTAAGTGCCTACTTTATGTTTAGTATATCTATGAAAGTATAGGTCAGCCTCCTGTTTGCAACATTTTCTAAATAAGGGGAATCAAGCTTATAAAAGATAAAATTATATGTTTTAAATATTAAGCTCCCCTCTGTTGAAAACCCTTTCCCTCTCCCCGCCAATAAAAGCCTTCTACAGACTCATCCTCAGAAATATCTGTGGTATGTTTTAAGTAAGTATACGACCTTTCTTGGACCTGAAATTAGTAGCAAAGCCTCTTTCTTCATTAACATCTACCTAAGACAAATTGGTAAAACAATCTGAGTGTGTTAATAATCTGACATAACAATTAGTGTATTTTACTGGAAAGGAAAAGCCAGCATATACTCTCATTTTAGCAAGTGTATGATATAGGAAGGTAAATTTTCATCTTGATATTATTGATATAGTACATTATACAAATGTACAAAATTGCAACATGATGATATGCAGTATATGTAGGAATGACGAAGATGGGGTGAAAGATTGCAGAACAAATGCAGCCTCAGCAGAATGATGATGTTGGGATATAGCTTTTGTAAGAGAAGGAAACATGCTATAAAAAACACATGAAAAATCTGTTGCTTGTCACTTACAGTCATATTTCCAGGCTTGCTCAGCCCAGGGGAGGTAATAAGAAAGGGACAGAATTTAGACTCAAGGCAACTAGGAGACTAGATGAAAGAACCTTCTTCCTTGTTTCCTCCACTCTCTGGTATTCACTATAGGCTGCCCCTGAATATATGACCAGGTAAATGGGGTTGCCCTTAAATTTAACCTTCAGATTAGGTGAGGACCAATTTGAAAAATACATAATGGAGAGGAATAATCTAGACTCTGGAAAAATAAGACCTGTGGTCCTGGAGTCATCCTTACTTCACCCTTCTGAATCCCTCCATTTTATGTCATGTCCAGGAACAGTTTGATTCTGACCATGGCAGCTACAGCTTGCAAGTATTTTCCCTTAGCTTTAATAGATCTGGAAACAGAGAGAGTATAAAAAAATAGTGTTATAGTTCAATGAGATGTCTTCACACTTAATTTGGGGACTTGGGGTAACTACTGAGTAGACCGTCTTGGAGTTGAACTTTTAAGGATGAGTTGGATTTCCATGGGCATAAATGACCAGGAAAAAATCATGCTAGGCTATTCCTTCAGAGGGAAGACTCAAGTGGCATTATACAGACAGAATTCCTTGTGTAGTGTACTAAGCATAAAGATCTAAATAATAAATTTATCTCCATATCCAGGGTCTCATAGCATTGTGAAGATAACTCCAAGTAGCCTCAGAGCTGTGAGAGGGCCCTTGCTTCCTTGACATGGCAGCTGCCATAGGTTAGCAAATATAAGTCTGAATCCAGGAGAGAGCCAAATCATTTTCCTATTCTTAATGACAGCTAATAGTTAACTTGGAGTGTCTGGGAAAATAACTATTAAAAATATCAGTTTAAGACAGAACATGTTTATACCGTATAATAGTTTTGGGGTAGACAACTTCAATAGGCTGGAAAAATTAAAATATTATGTATTTAAGCCTCCCTTTCCTTTCTTTATTAGTGTTTAGCCAGAGAAACAATAGCAACAGAAGATATATTTTAGGAGACATAGTCCAAGGAAGGGGCTTACACTATTGTGAAGACTGGCCAGATAAGTCTGAAATCCATAGGGCAAGCTGTCAGAAAGGCAACTGGAACTCTCACGCATGAGCTGAAGCTACTGTCCACAGGAAGAATTTCTTGTTCATCTTCAGTGGAGTCTCAGTTTTGCTTTTAAGGCTTTATAAATGATTATAGACTTGAATAACATCCACAGAATACCTAGATTTTGCACCACCTACATTAATGTTTGATTGAATAACTGAGGTTATTGCCTAGCCATGTTGACACACAAAATAGACCCTCACATGCCCCTAGACAGCCCCAGTGTTGAGAGAGCAAGGGCAGGTAATATATGCAATGGGACAAGACAACTTTCAGCATTGACATGGGAGAATTAACCAAAGACACAAAAAGCCAAAAGTTGTAGGAATCGATTTATGTGAAAAAATCTGGAATAGATAAATTCACAGCTGATTTGTGGTTTCCAGGGGTTGGGGCAAGGGATAATAGAAAGTGACCACTTAATGAGCATAAGGTTTCCATTTAAGGATGATGAAAAAGTTCTGGAACTGGATAGTGGTGATAGTTGCACAATATAGTGAATGTACTTAATGCCATCAAATTGCACACTTGAAAATCGTTAAAATATAAATTGCATGTGATGTCTATTTTTGTCACAATAAAAGAATCACATATTTGGTTTGACTACAGTAGACCCCCAAATGGAGCACATTTCTCACTGCAGGTAGGTAGGTGTAGTTTAAAAGTGCCAAGTTAGTATGTTTACTCTTTTTTTGTTTTGTTTTGTTTTGTTTAGCAAGGGATTCTACTGCTTTTTGACAAGTGTCAACATTGTTCCCTTACACAGTTGAGATGGGCATTGTTCAAGCCTATTGTTCTGAATGCCCAGCTTATAATGTGAGGCCACAGGCAGGTTTAACTTAAGCAACTTGACAGTATATCAAAGAAATATAGTATATCAAGGTAAGGCAGGACCAAATGGCTTCCACAGAGCTAGTGATGGAGATCTTCAGATACGGAAGGCTTTGGTTCAAAGCATGCCAATTGGGAGGATGATCATGAATCTCTTGCCTGTCAGAAAGGAAACTAAGATTTAGCTGGGCTGTTGTACTTGCATTCCTGGGAATATTTTACCGGCATGGCTGTTTTCTCAATAAATTCTTTTCAGTCTTGCTTTTTATTGAGAGCCGTGATATGTGGATCCTTTCCTTTGTGGGCAGCACAAGCTCTTGCTTTGTGTATGGTGGATGTCAGCATAATGATCCTTTTGCAATGGTGACAGTTTGGAGAAATGTTTTTCAAGTTGGTTGCTACTGACAGACATAGATGAGTTCCCAGGTAGAGTTATGGATCACCAAGAAAACGGGTTCTGACAGTGGCCTGGAGGCAGAGAGTGTAATGGACGTAACCCAGGAAGAGGCTGCACAGAGCAGATGTGCAGAGTTGCACAGAGAGGGCAGTATCCAGTTGTCCCGTTTGTGCCAATTCTTCCTCCTTCCAACTGGAAACAACACATTGCATGTTTAACACCCTCAGTACAGAGATTTATTCTTGGGAATATTTTTGTCTCCTTTAGAAGCTATGTTAAATATTTAAAACCACTAAGTAGAAATTTGTTTACTGGCATAAGTGGAACTTTAAACACCTAAAAGAACTTTCAGAAGGTCCTAGTTGGGCTTCATCTAGGTCATTTTACAAGTTAAAAATGAAACTTAAAAATGATTATTAATCATCAGATATGTCATTGTTAGCTGATTTCAACCATTAAAAAACAGTGTCTAATGAGATTAATTTTTTTTTGAGGCATGAATGTTCCAATTCCAAATGAGTTAATAAAAATGTAAAATGTTAAGTACAATTTATTGTGGTCCTTTCCACAGCTTATCCGTCTTAGATATCCTTTGACTTATTCATATCCCTGGGTCCTACATAGGGGCCCATGAGAAGCTTTAATCTTTATGGGAAGAAGAATCTGCTCAGCTGCATCTACCAGTGGCCTAGCAGAGTATAAAAAGACTCTATCTTGTTTACAACCAGAGAAATGGAAAATTGTGCTCTGTATGTGTACTACAACTTCAAATGCATTCTTTTGTTTTAAAAAATAAAAATAAAAATAAATAAATAAAAGGCCACCCTTCGAGCCCTCCATTCAGGCTGGGTGGTGTCTTAGGGATGCCGATTAAAAAACAATTATTTATGGATATGATCTAGTATGTGGAATATATAAGACATTCCAGGCATTCCACATACATGATTATTTTGTTTCCATATTTTGTGCAGTATGTCATATCATAAAACTGACACTGAGAAAGGACAGCAACTTGTCCAAACAGTACGTGGCAGAGTGGCTTTAAACCGATGACAATCTGATCCTCAAACCCTGCCACTTTTCACTGCACCACACTGACAAGGACTTGCAGAATGGTTAGCCATAGGGTTAGTCACCAGAAAGTGGATCATAGGACACTAAAGTTCTGAAGGGACTGGATGAGTGATCCTGGGAAGCTGGTCAATAGAAAGTAATTCGCCTGGAGAGCTGCCATTTTCTCTGGAAACTGTTTAAGTGTAACTTCCTCTTTGGAACTTTCCATTCCAGCTTATCAGGTTCTGCAGTTGCCTGCACTTCCCCTGTGATGCTGTGCACCTGCCCATATGTCTGTAGTCACCCTTGCTGTGCTTTATTATGCCTGACACAGAGCCTGGTGTAGAGTAAGACCTTAAGGAGTCCTTAATGAATTAATGGGATAAAGGCATTCAGGTACACCTCAGAGAATGGGAGGACTTGAGGGAGGAGTCTGGGCAGGTGAAATAAGAGGCCAGGGAAGAGCTAACTGGACTTAAAGATGAATTTCCTCTTTCTGTTTTTGCCTTAGAGTGAGCTAGCCAGCACCTGAAATATATACATGGAGAGACAGACATATTGATGAAAAAACCCCAGGCTCTCCAGCCATTACTTCTGGCTTAGGGGGAGGTGTTGATGTCAACAGTGGGTAGGGGTGGGTTAATTTTTGGTGTTCCATTTTTCTAATTAAGTGCTGTGTGTGTATGTGTGTGTACGTGCACATGTACACATTTACATATGTTTTTGCCCAAGATGAAAACAAAGAATTTAAAGAAAGACTTAAGAAGAAAGTGGAAATAGGGAGATCACTGCTCAGAAGAATAAAAATCCCCAATGTGGTCTCTACACCAGGGATCAGCAAACTATAGCTGACAGTCCAGATCCCTTTTGTGACCTGCTTCTGTGTGAGTCTACAAAAGCTGAGCTAAGAATGATTTTTACATTTTTTTAATGGTCAAAAATTATAAGATTATTTCATAGCATATGAAAATGATATAAAATTCAAATTCAGTGTCCATAAATAAATAAAGTTTCTTTGGACCAAACCACACCCATTCATTTATGGATTTATCTATGGCTGCTTTTATGTTACAAGAACAGAGTTGTGTGGTTGCCTCCAAAGCTGTATGCCTACAAAGCCTAAAATATTTACTGTCTCATTCTATGCAGAAAGAATTTGCCAACCACTGTTCTAAGCCATGGTAGTGTCATCCCCTTTTAAGACTGGTGAGAAAACAGAATAACATTGTTTCCATTGCTTCAGAAGCTTTCAAGCAAGGCATATTGATTATATTTATAGATTCCTATTGATTTTTGTTGTTACTTTAATCTGTGTTGGTGTGAAGGGCCTAGAATAATGGTTGTACATTGTAAAGGTACATTCTAAAAAGCATCTGGAAAATCTCTCTTGCTTGATTTTGATAAAGAAGCTTTAATTTTTACATTGCTTTTGAGCTCTTCCATCTCAGAATGAGAGTGAAGGGGAAACGTGGGGTAGGTCATAGCAGCTTACTCCTGTGCTATAGCAAAGACTGTTCCAAGGATTAACAACACAATGTATAGGCAGCATTTTGTGTTTCTTCAGGAAAGGCATTACATAAATATAAGACATTATTATTAATAACACATCTTTTATCTCTCACAAAATAATAGGTTTATATGAAAATAATGTAGATTTGATTTGTGCATGTTTGTAATGGGGCCAAAGTAGTAAGAGGTTAAGAACAAGGTAATTGAGGAATAAGGAGAGACCTCTGTGATTTCAAAATATGTAAATCTGTCTCCATTAAGAAAAGGAAAATGTTCTTTCTTAAGATTTAATGCTGCAAGAATAACTATGATCATTGTTCAGAAATCACTTTGGGACCCCATATTTTAAAGGATTGGCTTTATACCACACAACCAAACCAACATCTGGGCTCTCCAGGAATTAGGAAGTATGAACATAAGTGATGTAGGAATGGTCCTGAGCTTTGTGCTTGGTCTTGTCAAGTTTTCTTATTCCCAGAGATGCTGCTGAGTTCCAGTGCGGGTGCTACTCAGAATAGAGGCTGAGACAGGGACTTGAGTGCAGGTAGTTTATTTAGGGGGTGCTCCCCAGAACTAGAAGTGAGAAAATAGGCAGAGTAGAAGAACAAAGAGAAAACGCCAGGAAAGGGCATATTCCTGGGCTGGGTAACCTGAGGGCAACTAGGGCTCCATCTGCTGGGAACCCATGAAGCAGTGTGTGGAATAAGTCTCAGATGGTTCTTGCTAAGGAGGCTAGAATTAGTTAACTCATTATATAACAAAAATAGCCAGTGGCAGGTTTTGAGATCATATATTGTGCCAGGAGCTCTGCCTAAGTACTTGCATTTAATTCTAAAAACAATCAAGAAAGGTATCTTTAGTTACATTGTACAGAAAGAGACTGAGGATTTAAGTATAAATTATATAAAGAAACTTAGCCAGTAAGTATTGGGTCTAGGCTGTTGAAGATTGAGATCCACCTGACAGCAAAGCCCATGCTGTGCTATGTAAAAATGCCTCTTCCTCAGTGAGTGGCTTCTAAATTTTTAAATTGTTACTCATTTTTAATGTTGGGAATATAGGTGTATGTTGGGAGGTTCTGCTGCTGTAACAAGTACTCCATCAGGTCTTAGTGGTTTAATCACAACTTCTCTCCCTACAGGGGCCATGTGGTTGACAGAGTAGCTTTGTGTAGGTATGATGCTTACCTGGACATCTAGGCTAATGGCACAGACAGGCTGGTGATGCTGGCTCCAGGTTGAGATAAGTAAGGCATCTTTGGCATTACTTTTAGCGTTGTGTAAAAGCCAACCTTGAATTTACATGACCTTGGGAATGAATACTTCACTTAACCCTAGTTCAAGACCTATCATCCGGAACGTTGTGAACTGACATGGCAGAGTGAAAGGGGTCCTAGCAAAGCTTTCACCCAGGGGTGAATTGCTATTTCTGTTCACATTTCATTGAAAAAGCAGGCACAGTACTGAATATTGGTGAACAGTAATAGAGTCTCCCAGAGTAGGCTTGATTTAATTCATTTTTACAAGCTTCTTCCCTTTCTTGTTAATAGGTTAACAAGTTTAAGCTATTAAGCAGATCACTATGGCTTGGAATATATTTAATTCAAATGTTGACTTTCTTATGTGGCCTCATGAAAATTCAGAGTGGCTAAGTGCTGCAGCTGCAGTTTCCTATATTTGAATATTAGAAATGGAATAATAAGGAGGGTGCACAGTAAAAATTTTCACCCCATAATCAGCTATCCAAAGTTAATCTTAGGATTTAGCCCTTTCCTAGATGGCATGAGAGACAGAGGAGAAAAATACACAGATATTACTCTAAGATTTCATCTTGAACGTGTAATGGGAGCCTTTGGCTATGGACACAGTTTGATGACCTTACAGTGTGGGTTGTGGAGGGGGACTTGTTTATCAGCATGTGCTCTAGCAACATCTTTGTTGTGGGTTACATTTTATCAATGAGCTAAAAACACAACCAGAGTAACTATAAAAGGAACATCAACCATTAGCATGTGCACAAACACACACATTTGAAAAAGGCACTTTGAGAAGAAAAATGGCTTTGATCAAATAACCGCAGAGCTGGGAGTAGATAATAGATTTTCATGTCTGCATATGTCCCCTGCTCATAAGTTAAAAGAACCCAGCTCTTCTACCAAAATTCTGCTCTTGCCTTGGAAGCAAGTTTGAAGTGTGAAGGATGGTGTGGGATGGTCAGGATTAGATTTAGGTGTTAGGGAAGGACAGGTGTTAGGAGGAAGGGCAGTGTACTAGGGTGAAAACCCGCTGCACCCTTGTGGTTCTGTCTGCTATGCCACAAACCAAGTGTGCCACGATGATCAGGGCATTTAACTTTGCTTTCTTCACCTGGAGTAAGATGAAACTGGAAGAGATTTTAACTGTAACAATGATGAGAGGAAAAAAAGCAGGGTTGGGGTGGGGTGGGGGTGTTTATCAGATAGCAGGATGGAGAAATTTCTTTCTTAGGCTATAAGAGACTTTAGAATATTTGGACTTTGAGAGAAGGAGTCATTTGTGGGAGACACTGGAGGTGCAGGAGAAAGAGTTTCTGACATAACAAGGTTGAGATAGAGGTAGGGCATGAAGAGACCAGGTGGAAGACACTATCCGAAAGGGTGGGGATGCTTTTCCTTTGAGGACAGAGTAAGTGAGGACACAGGGGTGGAGATACTTTTAAGGTACTGAGAAAGAAGATGTAATGTCAAGAAGATGAAAAGCTTCATGCAGCTTGGTTATCTGCCTAGAATGTGCGGGCAGGGGCGGCATATCAAGGGATGGAGGAAAGGTTTGGAACCAGCGTTTGTAGAGAGTGACAAAGGGATTTGGTTACCAAAGGGGAATACATACATTTTTGGAGCCCAGTGAGGACTCATATGAAGTTGAACAGCAGGGATTATAGTGGAATATTTGGCATGGCACATTTTATAATTTGACACACCAGCATCGTGAATGAGGGAAACAATGTAAGATCAAGCCATCTTGGAATGATCTTGCCCTTCCTCTCTCATGGCAACTTGGCTTGGGAGGAAAATGGAAGAGTTTGAGGTGCCCTGTGATTTTTTTTGGTGAAGGAGCAGAAATGTTCCCTGGGTATAAGAGCATGGGAAAGCTGGAAGGGAAAGGAAGTTTGGGACATCCAGGGAACACTGAAAGCAAAACTGTACTCAGAAAAAGATGTAGCCCAAGAGCTGCTGAGATGTCTGAGTAATTGAAATGAAGCAGGAATTAACATTTGCTTTTTGAGGAAATTGAAGAGAGAAGCAAAGTGTTAAACTGTGGGCACCTTAAGGACAGGGCCGGGTCCCCTTTGTTTTGGTATTCCAGCCATTAGCATGTGGCACAGAGTGGATGCTGAACAACTCCTGCAAATTAAACTGAATATTATCCAGGATGATGGCAAAAGAGAATCAGGAAGAAAACTCTGAAATGATCAGGCTGTAAACAAGGTTAGTACGTGCAAAGTCTTATCTAAATCAGAGCAGGGGAGCTAATTTTCTTTTGCTAACCACCCCGTTAAGGGCATCTCCTTCCTCTGTCAATGTCCACCTCCACAAATAAGGGGTAATTTCATAAGTAACAGCCAGCTAGCTGCACCTCCTACTTCCCCAACAAGGGGATTTTGCCATCATCCTAACACAAAAGTCTGTCCTCCTGCTTGCCTGTATGAATATATTTTATGGTCATGGCTTTGCCTACATTCTTGATAAAGGGTCATTTCTAGAGATTAAATGTAATATGGAGAAAATGAAACAGAAATGAGAAACCAGCTACTTTGTATTAGAGATGAGGTATTCCATTTGTGTGTGGATGGCTGAATTTTGAATGATAGCCAGGAAAGAAAAAACAAATAAATCAGCCAGCTTGCATGGCTGAATGTAGGTTTTTTCCCCATTTATTTTGCCAGTATGGATGGTTGTTAATTACATATTTATGACCATACTCCAGAGCTTACTTGTGAATGTCCTGAAGCATATTTCCTAAGCATAATGAAGTCTGGACTTCATGGGGGCCCTCTTGCTCCATTATCTTGTCACCAAGTCTTATTGAAGATATAGTTTGGTTTGCTAGGAAGTTTGCAGATGAATTATATTGGGGTGGATTTAGCAAGGTTCTGATGACTAAAATACTAGGGAGAGAGAAATTCCTAACTTTTGAGAGGTTCTATAAAGTGTCTACCTTTACTGCATGCATATGAGTAATGCATTTGGTCATCAGAGATAACCATTTAAGGATTGAGTTCTGAAAACTTTATGGACCATAAACTTTAACTTGTAACCTGAATGAACATCTTTTTTTGTTCTCCTATTTCAAAATCAGAATATTGGTATGTTGTATACTCAAAAAGAGGATTCAACTTTATCTATTAGCTGGTATTACTGTTGGTCAAATAAAATGATGTGTTTATGACTTTGGGATGCAGATTATCAGATGCTAAGTAAATGGAATGGAGAGAATGCTGCCTTATTGATGACCACAGCTGGAAAGTACTGGGTTTGGAAAGTATCAGCATAATGGATGTGTTTTCCAACTCAGAAACTCTGGAGATATTCACACAGTATTGTGGGGTGAGGGAATACATGAGTGTTTTGGTTTGCTTGGTTTTGGCTACCCAGACAAAATTTTGAGTTGTATCACTGATGGATAAAAATGGCTATTGCTGAAGATTTGCTGGGAATTTAGAACGCAGAAGTGGTTCACAGTACATTTTTTAAAAAATTATTTCATCTGAAGACACAAGGAGAAAATTTCATCTCTGTACTGGTTCATTTCCCAGAGTTAGCTGTTTTCCCCAGGCTGCCGTTCCCCCTTGTACTTTTGAACTTTAAACCTTTAGCCCAGAAACACTTAGAAATTTGTCATTGTAATTCTTTGGCTATCACTTCTAGCCCATAAACCCAGCTCTCCTCTCATTGGACATTCAGAGCTCTTGCGAGTTGTTTATCCGTAGAGAGCAGTATTGAGTGAAGCTGTCAGCTCATTAGCAGTGGGGTGTGTGATTTAGGCTTCATAGGTGTACCTGGAATTCAGGAGGGCTCAATTAGAAGCCCTCACCAGGCAGTCTTTGCTATGGATCCTGCACTTTATTTTCCCAGCAGGACAGTTTGGGTTTGAATAACACTTTCTTTGTGGTTAAAACCTTCTGTCCAATCTCTGTTGTGTTGTTTTTGTGGTTTGAACATGAACATGAGATCTACCTTCTTAACAAATGTTTTGAAAGGAGGAGTGAAAGAGTAAGGGAGGTTCAGTCTAGGACTTTTAAGACTGATTTTAGTTTGGTAAGAAAATCTAGGACTTAGGCCAAGGCAGAATGGTTGTGAACATCTACCATCTGAATTGTTTGTTGATGTACACCCACTTCTCTAGCTTTTGATCTGTTCCTTTGTGTTCCTTAGTACTTCTTAACTCATTTATTTCTTTGTTTCTGACTAACTACATTTTCCTCTCCTTTTCTGCCCCTCACTGACAGCCCCAGCATGTCTGTCTGAGTTCTAGACGTGGTGTACATGGACATGGTGTGCACATGTGGGTGTGTGTTTTGTTTTGTTTTTCTTTGCATAGCATTCCCGCAGCACATCAGCAGTTCTGTGGTTTCTATACCATGCGTAGAACTGTAGCTCTTATGCCTCATTATGGATGTACCAGCCTCCTACAAAGCCACGGCCAGCTTGTTCTACACTAGTACTAATTTTTATCAAGCACCTATTAAGTGTTAACTATTATGCCAAGTATAATATAACAATATTTAATTTGTGGTAGGACAGAGTAATAATAAGAGCACGTATAGCACTTACTGCAAGCTAGGCACTGTTTTACACACCTGCTGTATATTCTTTTACATTCACAGCAACTCTATAAGGCTTGTCTCAGTCAGGATCCCTACAGGAGACAGAAACCACATCATTTTTTCTTACAACGTTCTTGAAGTTTAATTTATATGCCACGATTTTTTTCCATTGCAGGTAGATAACAAGAACTTCTAGTAAATTTATGGAATTGTGTCATCACGACCATAATTCTTAGACTGTGTCCATCACCATAAAAAAAATACTCCCTTGAGCCTATTCACAGTCATTACTTTCTTCCACCTCTAGCCTCATGTAACTACTGATCTGATTTATATCCCTATGAATTTACTTTTTCTGGGCATTTTATATAAATGTAATCATACACTATGTGGTCTTTTGCATTTGGTATCTTTCACTAACTTAATGCTTGATCATCCATCATGCATATATGTATCTAAATTTCATCTACTTTCATTGCTGAATAGAACTTTATTGTATAGAAACACATTACATTTAAGAATATTCCAGTTGGTGGACATGTGAATTTTTTCCAGTTTTGGCTATTATCAATAAAGCTTAGACATACATTTTTATTTCTTTGCAGTTTTTGATTAGAATTGCTGGACTGTATGATAAGTTTATGTTTAGATATTTTTTTTTGGAAGTACTGGGGATTGAACCCAGGGGCACTCTGTAACTCCGGAGCATTTTATTTTTAGACAGGGTCTTGATAATTTGCTCAGACTGGCCTTGGACTTGGAATCTTCTGCCTTAGTCTCCTAAGTAGTTGGGATTATAGTCAGTGCTGCCATGCCTGGTTTTATGTTTAACTTTTAAAGAAACTGCCGACTGTTTTCCAGAATGGATGTAGCATTTTACATTCCATGAGCAATGTAGGAGAGTTCAGTTTCTCCACACTCTTGCTCACACTTGCTTCTTTTGATTATAGTCATACTAATAATATGTAAAGGTATCTTATTGTGGCTGTAATTTGCAAATATCAAATGAATAATGATGTAGAGCACATTTTCATGTTATTCATTTAGTAATCATTCATGTGCCTCATTTGGTAAATTGTATATGCTGGGCATTTTCTTCTTGTTTCTCTCTCTCTTTTTTTTTTTTTTTTGGTACTGGGGATTGAACTCAGGGGTACTCAACCACTAAGCCACATCCCCAGCCCTATTTTGTGTTTTATGTAGAGACAGGGTCTCACTGAGTTGCTTAGCACCTTGCCGTTGCTGAGGCTGGCATTGAACTCGCAATTCTCCTGTCTCAGCCTCCCAAAGTGCAGGGATTACAGGCGTGCGCCACCGCGCCCGGCTTGTTTCTCTTATTTTTGAGTTGTAAGTGTTCTTTATGTATTCTGGATACAAATTCTTTATCAGAAATATAATTTGCAAAAGATTTCTCCCAAGTTGTAGCTATTCTTTTCATCAATTATTTTAACAGAGAGAATTCGCTATGAAGAAGTATTAACTATGGTGATATACATGTTAATCATGTATTGAAGAACTGAAAGGCCAGAAAAGAACACAAAAATTTCAGGGAGGTAACAACTACAGGAGACAACTAACATATTTTAAGGATGGAGGAACAGAGGAAGGAGGTTGAAATGATAAAACTCAGAAGCCTGGAGAAGGAGCTAACAGTCCCTTGAAGAGAGGACCCTGCCCAGCTGATGTTGGTATCAGGGCAGGTAATGAGGCTGGTTCTGGGAATGCAGGAAGAGCTGTGAACTGAAATCAGCTGCTGCTTCTGGCATTAACTGCCACTGTGGGGATGAAGAGGAGAGGCTAGGGTGACTAATGTGCAGATCAAGAAGTCCTTTTTTCCTTTCCCAGCCTTTCAGGCTTCTCCCAAACCCTGTTGGCAAAGCCCAATAGGGAACAGAATGGCAAAGCAGAAATATGGCTTTCAGCCCCAGCTCCAGCATTGAAAAAGAATGCAAAAGAGTGGTTTTGATGTGAGAGACACAACTTGCACATAGCACTGGTAGGTGCCACTACTTTTCCCATTTTAAAGATGAGGAAATTGAGACATAGCAAAGTTATGCCACTTTTCCAAGACACTGAAGCTAGTATGTAACAGAGCCAAGATCTGAACTTGTATGCCTGGCTCCAGAGCCCATTTTCTTAACTTCTACATTTTTCTGCTTCTCTAATTCAACATATGTTGAAATAAAACATGATTTTCAAATAATGCTTTTTCTTGCTCTTACCTTTTGGATGCCTGTGGTCCTGCAGTCTTGTTAAATGAGACAAAGCTACCATTGTTCTTTTGAATTCTTTTTTCTTTGTCTTTCAGATTTCTTGAGTGCACAGGAGAACTGTAGAGTTCTAGATCCTATTTAGAGAGATCCCAAAGAGTGAGCTTTAGTTCAAGTCTTCAAAAAGAGTCAACCCAGGTGGTTTAATCTAGTTTTTTTTTTGTTTTTTTCATAACTGTTGCCCATTTTCATCTCTCCATTTCCTACATTAAAATTGTTTGCTGACAAGGGCACATTTTTTTCTCTCCCAATGTTTCCCATGGAGGACTGAGAGCAGTTGGCATTAAAAAGGAATCCTTTGGATATGGTTCTCTCTTAGTGCAAGAGTCTAATTGACATGCAATCTCATGATTCTGGTTTTCCTGATTAATTATGTCTTTTTTAGTTGCTTTCTAATTCTCTGAGTTTCAGAATAGTTCAATGTTTTCACTTTGGACTTGAATTTGATGCTTTTATTGCTTAACTTGCAAACTCTGGTATTACCACGACTTTCCACAACTAAAAATTCAGGCAAATTTTCTTCTTTTTCAGATGAGTCAAAATATCAATGCTACATTCAGTAGGCTGTGTGGTCCTCTTGTGTTTAGAATTTGAAAGTGCCATTTTAGAATACTTACAACAGCACAGTACAGAATTTAGCATAGATAAGTACCGCTGCAAAAAATGTGAGCTACCTGGTATCATGCAGCATTGGAGTGTTCTTCCATTCCACAAATACACACATATGAGATATGTATCCCTGACATATGTGTCCAAACCAACATTCTGGACCAGAATAATCTCACTGCAAATTGAGGACATCAGAGAGGATAAAATTTTTTGGTGGATGGATTGTTAATAGCCAGTTAGTTAGTATTTCTTTTCAGTGAGAGTTATAGTCCATTTAAGAATAACCTAATCCTTTCAGAACTAGTGTCTCTTTGGTGATAATTTGTTGCTGTTCCAAACAGCCATTAAAACAGCATAGGTACCTTATAAATATATATATTTATAGGTACCTTATAAATATATATGGTTTTTATGTGCCAATTAAAAATAAAATAGCACAAATACAGTCAGCGTGGTCAGAACCTAAACATGACTCTCATCTTGTAGCTGGAGGTGCTTGCATGTCAACCCACAGCATAAAAATTCGGGCTCTAACAGCCTGGATGGTGGTGAAGAAGCTACTCTCTCACATGTACTTTGACTTTTTGACTCTTTTCCTTTTCTGGTAAGGGAGCCTATGAAATGGAAATTCAAAGTTACAGTTCTCAATATATGATGTTGATTTTGGACCAAGAGGAGCAGTAAATCTAATTCTACCTGTTAGCATAGTTCTTGATTCATCTGTGACTTCTGCTTCCAGAATGCTGTTCACATCCTGTTATGTCTAGGATCAACCCATTGTGATTGGTATTGAAGCAGTTGTTGGTCTACAAACTTGGAGGAATGCTCTTTTTGATGCACTGAAGAGGCAATGTGCTGTGGAGAAAATTCTGGACTTGGGGACAGAGTTCAAGAAGTTAATGTCCCAGCTTCGTGTCCAATGCCTGAACTTGAGTGAGTGACTTCATGTCACAGAGTCTCAGATTCCTCATTTATAAACAGGAATGATAACACAGCTTTGTGAGATCCAAGTGAGATAATGTGACAGTAGGTTGTAAATTTTGAAGTATTACAAAAGTTGTAGTTATAAATATCTTTGCATGGTGATTTATAAATGTTAGGGCAGGGCTGGGGCTGTAGCTCAGTGGTAGAGCGCTTGCCTAGCATGCGTGAGGCACTGGGTTCGATCCTCATCACCACATATAAATAATAAATGAACAAAATAAAGATCCATCAACAACTAAAAAAATTAAAAAAAAAATGTTAGGGCAAAGGGCAATGTACAGTTGCTATGTTCTTTGTTGGTTTACTCTTGGAAATGTTCCTTTTTGGTTTTATTACGCATTGTCCAGTGAATGGTTGAATTACAATTAATCCAAATAAAACATGGTGCCTGTTTTTGACATACTTCTGAGTAAAAGAAAATGATTCATAAAGCATATTAACATATTAAGGTTCCAGTCACATAAGAAATAAATTTTTAATAGGATGAACTTTGAAAATTTTGATTTTTGAAATATTAATTATGTTTTTAACTATTTTTAAAGTTAGTTTTACTTTTCTATTTATTGATGGCCATGTGTTACGGCCTGCCATCTCTTCAACTTCCAGGCTGATTTGGGAAGATAATTCTGTTATCTATGAATGGATGCTAGGAATGAGGCATGGCTGGGAAACACACATAAAAAGTTGAAATTAAAACATAGGATTATAAGTAATACTTGGGGGTTGCATAGAAACACAGAGAAGCCTGTCTTGAACTAATGGGATGGTTTTAGAAACAAAGTCCCTGTGGATAGCATCAGAAGCACCAATGTTATTTCCAAATAATTTTGGTTCCTCCAATAGACTATAAGCTTCTTAAGGTGGACTTTATGTGGTTTTGTATCTATGGTACCTAACACATTATGAGGCACATAATGAGAATGAAATTATTTTTTGAATGTTCAACGAACTAAAAGAATTGCAAGCAGCCTGTTTTAAACTCATCTGTCATTCAGATTATTTCTTTGTCTTACTGACACTATTTACTTCAAGTAATAAATGTAAACTTAGTTTATTTTCAATTCTATTCATAATTTCATCTGCAGAAATAAGAGTGCAAGGAAAATAAACACTACACTTGCTAAAATTTGGTATGTTTGGCAAGCTACTTGTAGAATCGAATGTCTGGTAATATTGAAATCTGTAAAAATGGATCTGGGAAAATTGGACTTGATGAAAAGTAATTAAAATAGCACAAAACTCACAAAGATCAAACTTTCTCATGGTAAATTTCCTATTGGCTAAGAGCTTACTGAAGAATGAAATCATGGCAACATTTCGATTTGCAGATTTTGACCCTAGAAAAACAAATGAATTTGGTAAAAACAATGGGTGCAAAGAAAACCTCAGATACTATCCTTATGTGATCTTTCACTTAAATAATGGGCTTCTGAAGACAACCCCGCATGGATTAGTGTTTCTCTGCCTTTATTTCCCAGAGAAGGCACTATTATAGCTCTCTTGCATCATGTATTGCCTTATCTGCTCATTAAAGCTGCCTGCCTTTAACCTCTGTATTAAACTATTTCACCTTCACATTTTCCCCATTTCACTGTTTTCTAAAGTGCTTCAACATCATCTAGAATTCTTGCTAAAAATCCAGGTTTTTGAGTGCTACCCTTCTACTACTAAATTTTAATCTATAAGATTGAGAGTAGGGGGCTGAGGTGTGGCTCAGTGGTAGAGCGCTTGCCTAGCATGCTTGAGGCACTGGGTTCGATCCTCAGCACCATTTAAAAATAAATAAAATAAAGGTCCACTGACAACTAAAAAATATTTTCAAAAATAAATGAAAGTTTTGGAGTAAGGAATCTGCATCCTTAAAGCATATCAAGTTATCCTCATGCAGGTTAGGTTTGTGAACTACTGGTTAATATATGGCATTCATACCTTCTAAAATATGATCTAATATGATCTACTGATATTATATGTGGGGAAGAATATGAACAATACCATTGGTGGCAGGATATCAGAATAACATAATGTTATTCATTCATTCATTAATCTATCTAATCATTCAATTTGCCTTGTGGGCATTTTAATATGCCAGGTTCTGTTCTAGGGACTGGCATATATGGTGATATGATCAAGATCAAGAGCCTGTCCTCATTATGTTTACATTTAATGGTGACTCACTAAAAACAAGTAAAAATGATATATTTTCAGGTAATGATAATCGTGATGGCAAAGTTTAAGGAAATTTATACATAGAACTTTCCAGTGAATCATAAAATGCTAAGAGCCCCAAATAAGGGAGATACTAGATGAGATCTCTCAAGTCATTCATCTCAATAGGGGCAAAGGTGACATTGCAAACTTTCTCCTTTCTATTTTCCTGATAACATTCTTGCTACTTTTCACGCTGTGTTGGTTTTTTATAACCACTTGCAGGAGGTTAGGAAAAGTTGCTTTGTGAGAGGGAATTTTGCCCTATGAAAGCTTTTGTCAGAATATATTCCTTGTGTGGACATTAAGAAACCAATAATGCTGGTGAAGTGTTTGCAGGCTCTGGGCTGGGAGGGAAGCCTACTCTTCCTCATCCTTGCCAGAATATATTGGTAAATCACATCAGCAATAAGATTTTTGTATTTAAAATTCATAACACAAAGCTCTTTGTTGAAAGTTCTAGGAGTCCTGCAAAGCAAGTTGGCACTGTTGTTGGTATGACTTTAAAATTTCGATGCATGATATACTGTGAAGCTGAGTTTTCTTGTTGAAAAATGTGCTTGGTAAGGACAAAAAGGTAACATCACAAATTGGGTATGTTTTCCCAAATATCTGGACAGTTTCCAGTTCCTAACTAACTGTTATGACTGCAAGAAGGTCAAAAACAGCCCCATTTTTGTTGGTGGCATGGGACTGGATGCATTCTGACATCTTGTAAAGTTCCATGCCTTGTTTAATCACAAGTAGAAGGAAAGAATTTGCTGACTCACTTGCCATCCTCTCAGGTGCTTGGTTTAAACCATTCCTAGGAAAGGTGACAGAGAGATCATCAGGATGCTATAAAATGCTGAATTCCTCTTGTACAACACACTTCTATTACAAAGTCTTTTTTTATTCCTGTTTGTTCATTATGGAGGTATACCCCTGTTCTTTAAAGGAAAAGGAGGGAAAACTGGGTTTTGATGTCTCACAAAAACCCACTGAAGCCAAAGACAAAGGAAGAGTTTAAGGAAAGGAGCATTTCAAACGGAATGCTTGGAAAAGCATCTTCATTATAATATCTTTCTATTCTTGGGAATCAATTTTTATATAAATGACAGAACCTTCATTGCTTAGAGTACTTAAAACCATCTAGAACAAATAAGAATCTACTTGCATCTGTGAAAAACTGGGTCAATTAACATAAAATGATTCTCACCATTCTCTGTGACAGTTGGAAAATAATAATTCTTCCTAACTTTCCCTTTGTCTTCTCAATAATACCTAAGTTTGTATTTGCCTTTAAACTAGAAACCTGAGTTCACTTTCCTGTGATTTCTTCAATTCTTATAAAAAGTCCACTTTGTGGGGCTGGGGTTATGGCGCAGTGGTAGCGTGCTCGCCTAGCATGCGGGAGGCACTGGGTTCGATCCTCAGCACCACATAAAGATAAAATAAAGATATTCTGTCCACCTATAACTAAAAAAATAAATATTTAAAAAAAAAAAAGTCCACTTTGTGAAAGTGAAGTAGAAGTAGTATTGCACTAGAACTTGAAGCTATCCCAATTGACATTTCCTTTCAGCCTATTTTGAAAAAAATCCACGCTATTGAGATATCTAATTTGTATTAAAGAAGATGCACCCATTTCAAGTGTATAGTTCATAGAATTTTGACAGACCCGAGCCACCTGCATAAACCCCATCACAATCAAAACACAGAATATTTGTAGCACCCTCCAAACTTTCCTCCTGCCCCTTTTGCAATCATCCCTCACCATCGATGCCAGGCAGTTACCAATCTACTTCTTGTTGAAGATTAGTTTCCCTCTCTAGAATTTCATAGAAATGGAATATGCAGTAGGTAGATAGTCTCAAGCTTCTTTTATAGATCATGCTTTTCAGATTTATTATTGTGTCTATTAGTAGTTTATTTATCTTCTTTGCTGAATAGTATTTCATTGTGTGGATGTACCATATTTAGTCAACTCGTGATGGACATTTTTGTTATTTCCAGATTTAAGTTACTATGAATAAAGCTGCTGTGAGCGCTCATCATACAAGTCTTTGAGTTGACACATGTTTTCACTTTTCTTGGGTAAATATGTAGAAGTAGAATTTTCTGGCCATATGGTAAGTACATGTTTAGCTTTGAAGAAACTGCCAGGCTGTTTTCTAAAGTAGATGTAGCCTTTTAACATTCTTACCAGCAATGTATGAGAGTTCCACTCTCTCTGCATTTTTTAACATGCTTGGTATTGTCTGTCTTTTGATGGTAGCCATTCAGTGGGTTTATACTAGTATCTCATTGTTTAAATTTGCATTTTGTTAATGACTAGTAATGATGTTGAGCATCTTTTCATATTCTTATTGATACTAGTATATCTTTTCAGTGAAGTATCCTTTTAAACATATTTTATGAGTTAGTTGTAAGAGTTTTTCATGTGTCTTTGATATCTGTCCTTTGATATATATGTAGATCTGAAATATTTTTCCCAGTCAATTTGCCTTTACTTTTTTTTTTTTAATGAAGGCTTTCAAAGAATTCAGATTATCATTTTTTTCTTTTATTCTTTGGTTTAACTTTATTCTTAAGATTCCTAACATCATTCAAAATATTGCTTCTAAATTCTGAAAACAAGAATGAATCATATAAGGTAAGAGTGCTTTTATTTTATAAATGACACAGAAGTTTTGAAAGAAATAATACCAGATGGCCTGAATATACAAACCTGGCTGTTTTCTGTCAACGTAGTTCCAACAAGGCCCACTTCTAGGGCAGGTTTGGAAATCTAGATTGGCACATCCCTGGACAAATCTACAAATTAGTTTCCCAAGGAATTAGAGGTAATTTGGAGGAAGACTCCATACTTCCTGGACCTTGCTCAGTGCAGGTGAGCTTGAACCAGACTAAACTGCGGATATGGGAAGGTTCCCTGTTAAGTTTCTAAGTTTGTCTCTTTGTTTCTAGTGAATTCTTGAACACAAAAAGTGGAATTTTTCCTTTATCAAGAGAGGTTATTTCTTAAGGATAATAGTGCATCTGAGAAAAGCAATGTCTTGAAATAATAAAGTGCTTCTTTTAAAACCATCTTGGGCAAGTTATTTATTTTAATTGTTCCAATGTGACAGTAAAGAACCAGGATATCTCAGGAGCAGGGTGGTATAATAGACATTGACTGATGGATGTTTTTGTAGGTACATCATTTAATTTTTCTAAGGCAACATCTAACAAAGCCTAAAGCCCTCGTACTATCTGAGAAGAAGTCATGAAGTTTCCGAAATGTGTAGACCTGATTTGACCTGTTTGTTTATGTTATGAAGTCTCATCTGTTTCAGTATGATATATATCATGTTCTTAATAGTAAGTTTAGTGGTTAAGGATCTAGAATCAAGCTGTGTTTCCATTATGACTTCACTACTTATAGCTGTGCAACCTTGAACATGTAATTGTATCTTTCATGAGCTTCAAGTTTCTTAGCTACAAAATGAGGATATAACAACCTATCTCCTAGAGTCATCCTATGACGATTCATTGAGATAATCCATGTGTTTGTGCCTTAGTAGATATTAAGTATTATTCTAATTTAAAATACTTAATATCTGTAGAGAGATGTGTGTGTGTGGAAATATATATAAATGTGTGTGTGTGTATATATACATATATATCAGTAGTCCAGCACCTGGTAACTGGTGTTTTTGTAGAAGATTCAAGAATGAATGGAAGACAAACAGTATTCATAAATATAAATAGAAAAAAAATGCCAGGGCTCACTAAAGACCTGAATCTGCAGATTGCAAGAATTCACCACGTTTTAGTAAACATTAATAAAAATAGCTGTAATCTAAATATATTCTATGTGATATTTTTGAATTTTAAGGACAAAGAAAAATTCTGGTAAACATCCAATATGGGGAAAAAGTTTCCTATAAAGAATGAGTCAAGTAGGGCTGGGATTATGGCGCAGTGGTAGCGTGCTCACCTAGCACGCATAAGGCACTGGGTTCGATCCTCAGCACCTCATAAAAATAAAGATATTCTGTCACCTACAACTAAAAAATAAACATTTAAAAAAAAAAAAGAAAGAAAAAGGATGAGTCAAGTTAGTCTTAGACATCTCCACAAGATGAAGATCAGGAGTGAGCAGAAATTTAGATGAAACAACTGATACTGAAAAAATCCCATACCATAAATGCCTGAAGAAATAAGACCTTCTCAGATTTAGAAGAACTTAGGAAATACGTCATTCATACCCAGTACTGAAAACTTCACTTAAAGATATTCTCTAGCCACAACTGAAATGAATAAAAACAAAACAAAGCGGTAAAATGAAATTTATGGTCTAAAAGGAATTGTTGTGAATGTTGAAATCAGTGGAATAGATTTAATTCTTAACTTGAAAATTTGTTTACTAAAGAATGTAATCGTAATAAATGTTAGCACAAAAGACCAGGACAGCAGCAAACTTCACAAGTCATTTCAGGCTTTATTCAGGAGCAGGACTGCATCTACAGGGATGGACCCACTTTCCCAGTGGAAAATGAGCCAGTGAACAAAGAAAGGGACTGGGTTTTTATAGGTTGTTTTGGGAGGTGGTCTAGTGGAACCGTGCTGGTTCTCTCGGGCACTTAGGAATTTGGGGCTTGTTCCATCAATCAATGAAATGGTCAGTTTTAGTGCTCAGGAATTTGGGCCCATGGGTCAGGGGGTCCTGTGAGCTGCGGACCAGCCTCTCCGGCATGGTGGGACACTCATCCTTTATCTGCAATTAGCCCCAGGAAAACATTTGTCAGGGGAAGTGAGAGATGTCAGCATATGGCTATTTTTCTTTTTCCTCAGGCTACATTATTTCCAATTCCCATATCTATTAATAAGTAATTTTTTTTTTTGGTACTGGAGATTGAACCCAGGGACACTCAACCACTGAGCCATATCCCCAGCCCTATTTTGTGTTTTATGTAGAGACAGGGTCTCACTGAGTTGCTTAGCACCTTGCCATTGCTGAGGCTGGCTTTGAACTCGTGATTCTCCTGTCACAGCCTCCCTAAGTGCTAGGAACACAGATGTGCACCACCATGCTCAGCTAAGTAATTCTTAAGAGAGAAGATAATACTAGTTTAGTGTAAAGACTAGACGACCAGGAGGAGGTGAATTAAGCCGCTCGGCAAGACTTTATTGGAATACACGCTCTTGGGCCGAATCTTCTCGTCCATCAGTGTGTGTCCGGGAGGAATGGCCCTGGGGCTCCGGTGCACAGAGAATTTCAAGAAAGCCCAGTCAGGAAGGGGAGGGCTTGGGAGCAGGAAGAGAAGGCCAGAGTCCTTCCTGGATAGGCCAGGAAAACCCGCTGATTGACAGGAAGTGTGTCTACTGGTGGCCTCAGCATCTGGCTGGCCGCTTGGCTCTGCAGCCACTGACCGGTCCCCCTAATTGGACAGTTTGGACCCTGACCCGACCTAACATTTAGTATTTATAAACTTGGTAGAAAATCTTGAATAATTTTTAAAAATAGCCAGTGGAAGAGGGACAGGGAGCAGAATAGTAAATACATTAATTTTTTAACCTCATGAGAGGGAGTTAATGAGTACTGTTCCACTCTCTGACTAATAATTAATGTTATAGGCTTAATGGTATTTTTTTGTTTTGTTTTGTTTTTGTTTTTTAGCTGAGAAGTACTTATAAGTAGAATTTGAAGTAGAATTATACCTTCCAAAATGTATAATGTATAATGGGTGGCTTTTAAGGAATATAAACTATTAAAAGTGTTTTAATAAAAGTGTTCTCTGAAAGTATAGAAAGATAAAATATAACTCATGTTGCAAAAGATAGACTGTAAAGGAAATATCAAGGTACTAAACAAAATAGAAAGCATAAAATCCAATGACAAGATGAAAACCTGATGTTCGCTGTGACTTTTTCACCCATGACTATATTCACTTAGGATTATAAGTTAAAATGGGTGCTGTTCATCCATGTACTAACTGCAATTTACAAACCAAGTAGATTAGTGACAGTTAAGCAGGATGGTGTATATGTGAGCAGATATTAAATAGGGTGACTCAAAAGGTCTCCTATTATTGAGCTTCTGGCATTTTCACCTTATATTTTTTTTTAAATATTTTTTTAGTTGTAGATGGACACAATATCTTTATTTATTTATTTATATGTGGTGCTGAGCATCGAACCCAGGGCCTCACGCAGGCGAGGCAAGCGCTCTACCGCTGAGCTACAATCCCAGCCCCCACCTTATATTCTTAAAGGTTTTTCTTTTTCATATTTCCATGTCATGCTATTCAAAACATAATGATCTATAACTATTATCTCTTTATTGTTAACTAAACCCTTTATAATATAAATAATCCTTTTTGCCACATTTGGTGTCCACCCTCCACCTGTATTCTGGTCTGATTCCTTCTGTTGCTCTGCACAAGCTTGAGATCTGCCACATGAAGGAAGCCAGTTAGCCCAGAGGCAAGGCATCGGTGGAGGAAGAACTTTATTACCCTGAGCTAGCTGACTGGAAGATGGCAGAATTTCATCCTAAAGGGCCACATTTCCCAGAGACTGATTTAAGATTGATTTGTATAGGAGATGTGCAATTGTAGTCTGGTGGGTACCTTCTCACAGGTAGAGTTTTGAAGCCAAGTGACAACAACGTGTGATCCTAATCACCTAGTCACCAGATGCTTTTCAGTTCTGTTCAACAAAAAAAGGTCATTATTTCCTTGGGTTGTTTCTCTTTCTTTTTTTAAATCACTGATTAGTTTGCTCAGTGAAGTTCCTGAACTATTACACAATGGACAGAGTAGAGGGGGCAGCTGCCCTGAGGCCCTCTTGCTAATCACCAAACTCACAGTAATGAAAGAAAACATACTTTACCTGACTATAATGAGAGACAAGAGTCAAGTGGAGTTAAATAGGGAGTCGGGCATGAGACCTGGTCTTAATACTCATTCTCCCTTCTCTTCTTTTCCCCAAAAAGCACTTTTGAATATTCACTATATATCAGGCCCTGCTCTTGTTCTGAATATAAAGTTGTAAGTAAAACAGATATGATCCCTGCTTTTATGGAACATAAAATCAAGTGGCAAATTAAGGTTGTGACTTCTGCTTTCATTATTTACCTGATGAGTCTCTGATCAGACATTTGCATTTTACATAAAACATTTTTGTAAATTAATAATGGTAAGTCAATTTTGACTTTTGAAAAACAGTTTTTTCTATTGAAAACTTAATTTGGGGTGAAATATTGCAGCTTTCATTGGAACAAATGCATAGGAATGATGAGGAACACTAATTTGATTTAAAGCTGTTAAATAATAGCACACAACTGCAAAACCCCATCCATTATTTGATTTGGCTTTAGAAAAAAATGTGAGGTGGGTAGAAGGATGCTTTGTTCCCCATTCCCTCTATGCGTGCAGGGGGTTCTGAGCCAGATGACTCATCACTATTCAGGTCTCTGGTACTTCACTGGGTGATGGTCAGCAAGTCATTTCACCTCCTTAAAGTTCAGTTTTATCATCTAAAAACTAATAATCAAAATACCTGTTGCATACTTACTATGTGCTAATCACTCTTAAAGGTATCTTCTATACATAAACTAATTTACAGTCCCTGACTCACAATTTTTGAATTAATGATAGTGCAGAAGTATATTCATACAACCATTGTTTTTCTCTTTTAGTATATGATAAATTACATGAGATATCCATGTAATTTTAAAATAGACTTTATTATAAAATAGACTTTGTGTTAGATGACTTTGCCCAGCTGTAGGCTAATGTGAGTGTTCTAAGCACATTTAAGATAGGCTAGGCTAAGCTATGTTTGGTAGGTGAGTCTATTTAGAACTTGTGATGGGTTTATCTGGATGTAACCCTGTCCTAAGCTGAAGAACACCTGTAGTCTTTTAAGTACACTAGTTTGCTTCCTTTCACACATGAAGAAAGTGAGATATAGTGAGGTGCTAGTATATAATGGAGCCAGGCTTCAGGTCTAGGTTGTGTATCTTATAGCCCATGTTCCTGACCCCAGTCATAATGCCTTATCACACTGATACTAAATGATGAGACTTTATGAAATTTTTGAATATGTGTGAGAAGTCTTAGTAGTAGTTTAATATCTGTATTTTTCCTCTTGTGACTTATGCTTGTTTTAGTGTCAGGTCATAAAAAGGCTCCTGTGTAACACCCTTACTCTGATATAGAGATTTTAGTGACTATAGGTACAAATCACAGGTAGGGTCTTGGGCCGCAAGAATGTCAGTGCTCCTCACAAATTAACAGCTTTCTGCTTTGTTTAAATGTAGACTGGCCTTTTTGATCATCATTAAACTGAGTTTCAAATAAGGTCTGTGTTAATTGGCCCCTATGAACGTATTTCCTATAACCAGATGTTTGGATGAACTAGCATTTCAAGATCTTCAGCCTAAAATTTTTGCCTCAAGATATTAGCATTTCATTAGCATTTACTGATTGAATACCTAACACCTGACTTCTCTTGCAAGGTGTTGCTATAAAGGAGCTGGTCTTCTCTCCTGGGGAGCATCATTTTTAATTCATTTTATTTCTAAATGGAAAAAGATTGCTTTTAGTAAGGTCCTTACAGCAAGTTTGTTACTGTTTTTAACAGTATTTAAAGTCCGGAGGTTAAGATTGCAGGAATTGATTGTCTTTTCTTAAAAAGAAGAAAGGGAAAAAGCTACAAATTGGTAAGAAAATAGTGATGTATTTTTCTTTCTTTGTTGTCAGAGGGAGTGGAGAAGGTCTTATGAACCCTCATTAAAGGTTATTTTTGAATCTTGAATGTCAGTGGAGCTTGCTTTTTACATGCCTTGTGGAATTATTCTAAAGTACATTATCCATTGTCTGGTTGTCTGACCTCTAGCTGGTCTTCTTTCAGCTTTCATGTGAATATTTTTTGAGTCCTGGAAGCTTGGTGTACCTGAGTGTTAGTTTCCTGACTTTATATTTTTTATCTGCAACTTATATAGGTGGAAGAAATGGAAATGAGAGAAATTTTGAATAATTGAAGCAGAGTAAGTAGGGAAGAGAATTAGTTTAAAAGAATTAATTTAATGCTGACTGAGGAAATTAAATAACATCAACTACTAGGGAGTGTTGAAAGTGGGAACAAGTAGAAGAGCTAGTGAATAAGGATATCAGAAAATGTTATTAATTCCATAAGTTGAGGGAGATGGAATAAAAGATTTAAGAGTGAAAAGGAGATAGAAGACTATTTAAAGAGAAGGGAAAAAAGAGAGGGATCGGGAGTGTTGTTAGATAGTTATGTGGGCACAAAATGTCACATAATCTGTTCGACCCAGGTAGAATAAATACGAAAGAAGGTGATAGAGAAAGAGGTGGTAGCAAAACTGAGATGCCTTCATGAACTTGAGAGGCAAAAGAACTATCTATAAAGTTGATTTAAGGGGTTTGGATAAAGCCAAAGACTAAAGAATGAATATATCAAAAGAGGATTGTCCATAAGAGGCACATATAAATAGGGGCATGAGCAAGGAGAACCTTGGCAGGAACTATCCAAATCTTGCCCAAGGAAGGCAAGTCTTTGGCACCATAGAGAATGGTTGAGAAATTAAATCTTAGTATTGTTTTGCAGTGAGGAATCCTAGAGATTCCCTAATTCTGAGAAATTGAGCCTCTGGTTTTTAGTCTGCTTTCACCTTCACTCTCATAGCTGGAGTGGTGCATTGGAAAAGCTGGCATCTATGAGCAGACAGGTGCTAAGTGTCCTGCTTTCTGAAAGGGAGACTGTAGGCTTGTGCCTTCTGTGGAGCCACTGTCCAAAACCTTGTCCTCTTCTCAACCTCAGGAAAACCTTGTCTTTGCAAGTCAAGCTGCTTTCTCTTCTTGCTAAGCATCAGCCTCCCTCCCTTTCACAGTTGGAGCCATGCCAGCTTAGCTTCCAGCAAGGCTTAACCTTGCAAAGAAAGGTCAGAGGTGGCACAGAAAAAGCACAAGGAAGATGCCCATTCTTTCCCCATCTTCCACATTTCCTTCCTCTTCCAGGTAAGAAGAGCCTTAGATCTTACATGGTAAGATTACCTTTTTACTGTTTCCAGTCTCCTAAATCAGTGGGAATGTGATAGAAGTTAAGATCCTCATAGACTCTCAGGCCTTAGTAGCCAAATGCCACTGAACATTTGAATTTTAAAACAATTCTTCTTGTTCTGTTTCTGTGCTTGCCCTGCAAACTTCTCAAAAGGATTTGTCTCAAAAGATTAACTACAGGGAAAAAAATGCACTAGACCTGCTGATACAATGATTGTGCTCCTTATGGCATTTATAATTCTTATTATAAATTAGTAAGTTGGCATTCTTATCTCTATGAGTTGGATAATGAGAAGCCATCCCAGAGATATGGCCCCACTTATGTGCTGACAGACTGATTTTAAGCTGACTCTGCAAAGCTGAAGGCTAGACTTGGCACAGAGTAAAATCACCAAGGTAATGATTGCCTCTCTAAGAAGGAATCTTGGTAGGCAGCCAGCCTGCCTCTTTTGGTGACACCTGAGCTCCCTGAGAGCATGGATATTCACCATTTATACATGCATTTGCTTACTCACTCATTCACTCATATGACAATTTATGCATTCATTCAAGAAATAGAGAGGATTTTACTTTAATGCTAGGATGCATGAAGATAACTGCAATTTCTTATATACATTATAATGTACTTTTGTTTTTTATTGATGCATTCTAATATACATAATAATGGAATTCATTATGCCATATTCATACATGCACATAACATGATTTGGTCAATCTTATTCCCTAGTACCTTCTCTTTTCTTCCCCTCCTCCCTCCCTCATCTATTGATCTTCCTATTGTTATTATTTTAATAAGTGCTATTAGGGATTATTATTTTAATATGGGCTATATATTAATCATATACATGTATCTTTGTATATATATATACACATATATGACGTGAATATATACCAAAAGGGGATTTTTATATATTTTTTCATATTATTCGTTGTGTATATGGACATAGCCATAGCATAATTTGGTAGATTTTATTCCTCAGTACTTCCCTATGCCTTCCCCTCCTCTCTCCCTCTTCTCTATTGGTTTTCTTTCTATTTTCATGATATCCCAATATTTTTGTATTCCTTTTTTTTTCCATCTTTCTCTCCCTAGCTTCCACACATGAAAGAAAACATTTGTCCCTTGACTTTGGTTTGGCGTAGTTTACTTAGCATGATATCCTCTAGTTTCATTAATTTACCTGAAAATGACAAAATTTTATTCTTCTCTGTGGCTGAGTAATACTCCATTGTGTGTATGTGTGTGCGTGTGTGTGTGAGTATGTTACATTTTCTTTGTCCATTTATCTGTTATCCAATACCTAGGCAGGTTCCATAACTTGGCTATTACACATCATTCTGCTATAAACATTGGTATGCTTGTATGTATGTATCTCTATGGTAAGCTGATTTTAGATTTTGGGGGGTAAAGACCAAGAAGTGGGATAGATGAGTTTCATGGTTTACATATGAGGTGTCCTCCCAAAGCTCCTATGTTAATGCAGGAATGTTTGGAGGTGAAGTGATTGGATTGTAAGAGCTGTGACCTAATCAGTCCATTCAAGTTTGAATGAACTGGGTGGTAACAGTAGTGAGGTGGGGTTAGGCTAGAGGAGGTGGGTCACTAGGGACATGTACTTTAAGGGTCTGTCTTCCCTGCAGCCAGTTTCCCTATTCCCTTATCCCTTCTTCCCAGCCACTGTGTCCTGAGCAGTTTCTCTTCACCACACCTTTCTCCATGATATTCTGTCTCACTTTGGGCCCAGAGCAATGGAGTAGACCTACCATGGATGAAAACTCTGAAAATGTAAGACAAAATAAATTTATTCTCCCTTAAGTTGTTCTTGTCAGGTATTTTGGTTAGCAATGAAAAGCTAACACGCTGAGTCATATGGTGGTTCAATTCCTGGTCTTTTGAGGAATTTCCATACTGCTTTCCAAAGAGATTGTACTAATTTAGTTCCACTAATAATATAAAAATGTACGTTTTTCTCCATATCCTCTCCAGCAATTATTATTATTTGTATTTTTGATGGTTGCCATTCTAACCACAGTGAAATGAAATTCCAGTGTAGTTTTGATTTGCATTTCCCTGGCTGCTAAAGATGTTGAATATTTTTTCATATATTTGTTGGCTATTTGTGTATCTTCTTTTGAAAAATGTCTATTTAGATCTTTTGAGCATTTATTGATTGAGTTATTAGTTTTTCTGGTGTTGAGGGGTTTTTTAGTTCTTTATACAGTCTCTATATTAACTCCATTGGAAGAGCAGATGGTAAAGATTTTTTCCTATTCTGTAGGGTGTCTTGATAGTTTTCTTTGCAGTGCAAAACTTATAAATTTGATGCCATCCCACTTTATTGATTCTTGATTTTATTTCTTGAACTTTAAGAGTCTTATTAAGGAAGTCAGTGCCTGCACCAATAAGTTAGAGTATTGCTCCTGTGTTTTCTTCTAGAAGTTTCAGGGTTTCTGATCTAATTCCTAGGTCTTTTGATTCATTTTGAATTGATTTTTGTGTAGAGTGAGAGATAGGGACTTAGTTTTATTCTTCTATGCATGGATATCTAGTTTTCCTAGAACCACTTATTAAAGAGGCTATATTTTCTCTAAAATATGTTTTTGGCATCTTTGTCAAGGATCAGATGACTGTATTTATGTGTATTTGTTTCTGTGTCCTCTATTCTATTCCATTGGTCTTCATGTCTGCTTTTATGCCAATAACATGATCTTTTTGTTACTGAGCTCTGTTGTATATTTTGAGATCAGGCATTGTGATGCCTCCAGCATTACTCTTACCAGTAGCTCAGGATTGCTCTGGCTACCCTGGGTATTTTATTCTTTAATATGAACTTTAGTACTTTTTTCTAGTTCTGTGAAGAATGTGTTCTTGAAGGCAATTATTAATATTTTATTAAGGATTTTTACATCTATGTTCATCATGGATATTGGCCTGTGGTTTTCTTTCCTTGATGTGTCCTTGTCTAAGTTTGGTATCAGGGTGATACTGGCTTCATAGAATGAATCTGGGAGTATTCCTTTCTTTCTATTTCATGGAATAATTTGAGGAGAATTGGCATTAGTTCTTTTCCAAAGGTCTGGTAGGACTCAGCTGAGAATTCATCTGGTCCTGGACTTTTCTTTTTTGGAAGGCATTTTATTACTGCTTCAATTTTGTTCCTTGATATTGGTCTGATAAATTTTCTATATCCTCTTGGTTCAATTTGGGTAGATCATATGTGCCGAGAAACTTGTCAGTTTTTTTTAGATTTTCCAATATGTTAGAATTTAAGTTTTCAAAACAATCCCTAATGATCCTCCAGATTTCAGAAATATCTGTGGTAATATCTTCTTTCTGTAATTCTATTGATTTGGGTCTTCTCTCTTATTTTTGGTTAATTTGGCTAAGGAGTTGTCAATTTTATTTATCTTTTTTTTTTTTTAATATTTTTATTTATTTTATGTGGTGCTGAGGATTGAACCCAGTGCCTCACGTATGCGAGGCAAGCGCTCAACCGCTGAGCCATAGCCCTCTTTGTTGCATTGATATTTATTGTTTTGCTTTAAATTCTCTACTTTTTAAATTCAGCTCTGATCTTAATTATTTCCTGTCTTCTACTGGTTTTGGAATCATTTTGTTCTTGCTTTTCTAGGGCCTCAAGATATAGCATTAGATTATTTATTCTTTCTTCTTAGAATCACCTTCATATTGTCCCCAAGATTTTGGTATGTTGTATCATTTTTTTATTTGATTCTAAAAATTTTTAAATTTCTCCTCTCATTTCTTCTATGATTCATTCCTTGATTTTTAAGAGTATTGTTCAATTTCTAGGTGTTTATGTGGTTTCTATAATTTTTCTTACTGTTGATTTTTAATTTTATTCCATTATAATCTGATAAGATGCATGGGATAATATTGATTTTTTTTGTTGCTAAGATTTGCTTTGTGACCTAAGATATGGTCTATTTTAAAGAGGCATTATGAGCTACTGAGAAGAAAGTGAATTCAGCTATTCTTGGATAAAATATTCTATAGATGTTTGTTAGTTCCAATTAATTTACATTATAATATTGCATGAACTATAAGTAGTTCTATACAGAAGATAAATGAGTTAAATGCCACATTTTGTTTGATTTGTATAGAAGGAAGTTTTTAAATACTTATTTTTAAAAGTCTGAAAGGAGGGAACACTTTGATAATGGTGAAGTAAGAACCTCCAAAAATTGCTCCTCTATAAAAGCAATGAGAATGCTGGAAGAAAATGGTCAAAATAAGCTTTTTCAGAGCTCTGGAAGTAACCAAGGGCTTGGATAAACCCTAAAAGCATTTACTTAAGAAAAAAGCTGAATCTCAGTGAGTCAGTGAGGTTTGTAGCATTTTTAGTTGTTCTGCCCCTTTTCTCTCTCCCTAGTTGCGTAGTAGCCTTTGAATACTAGTAGACTAACAACCATGGAATTGTGAAAAACAGCAGCATATCAGCCACTGAAGTGAACATAACAGGTTTGGAACTCTTCAAAAAGTCCCATCTTCAGAGCATTGGCAATTTTTTTGACATGCCTCACAGCTCCCTAGAAAAACTCTATTCACAGGGCATTGTCATTATTTGACCAGACTGGTTCTCACTCTATAGGAAAAACACTATACCCAGGGAGTTTGTTGACAGTAGTCATTGGCAATTGTTTAATATCACAGTTGTCTAAGGATGCAGTAACAATTGGGGCAAACAGGAACCTGGCTAAAAACTTTCTAGGAAGGTATGATATAAGTAAGATGTCCATAGGAGTTTCTGAGAAGCTATTCTATATTCCTGGGGATCTAGGAAGTCACGTACATGTGTGAGGCTATGATCGTGCCCAGGGAAACATCAGAAAATAACCTAATTTCTCACCTCCAACTGACCTTGATTCTTTGTTCAAGCAGGAAGTGAAGGCACTAAGGCAGAGTTGAAAACTGCTGGAACATTCCAAATGTGCCACAATCCACATGCACAGTCCCTCAGCAAAGAGAGGGAAACTGTTGTTTCAAGGCAGTTAAGACAGTTGAGTCCAATCATTAGCTGATAAGTAAGCTAAATGAACAGAGATTTTCATGGCTGCACATAACCTAGAATACAGATTTTACCAATTTTTTTCAGAATGTCATTAAACAAGTAAACAACAACAACAACAAAAACAGCACCAACTACAAGAAAAACTGGGTGGGAATGGAAAGGTATGATTTCCAGTTTCTACATTTTATTACCTAAATTTTCTACTTTTTGATAGAAAAATTACAAGACACACAAAGAATTATATAAGTATGGCCCATACACAGTAAAAAAAAATCAGCAAATGGAAACTATCCCTGAGAAAGCCAAGATATTAGATTTATTAGACAAATACTTTAAATTAGCTGTAACAGATATGTTTAAAGAACTGAATGAAGAACCAAAACCACTGAGGGAACCTTAAGTGAGATTATCTAGTCTGAAGAACTGAAAGAAAAAAATGAATACAAATGATCAATATTAGAGATCTATAAATATAATCAAGCATATCAATATATACATAATGGTAATGCCAGAATGAATAGAGTTAAGGAAGAGAGAGAGAAAGGGACAGCAAGAATATTTGAAGAAATGTTAGCCAAAGTTTTTCCAAATTTGATGCAAAAACAAAGACTGAATTCTTTACTCTTAGGATCAGGAGCAAGATAAGAATCAAGGAAGGAGTAAAACTATTTGCATATTAAATGATTTTTATGTATAGAATATCACTAGGCTGGCTATAATAAAAAAAGTAGATAATAAGGAGTGATGTCAAGGATGTGGAGAGATCAGAGTCCTCACACACTGCTGTTGGTGATGCAAGATGGTGCAGCCAGTTTGTAAAATAGTCTGATAGTTCCTCAAACAAGTAAATGTAGAATTACTGTAGGACCTAACAATTCAACTCCAAGGTACATACCAAAGATAGATGAAAACTTAATGTCCACACAAAAAAGTGTACATGAAGATTCACAGTAACCAAAAAGTAAAAAATAAATGTTGATTGATTGACAAGAATAAGCAAATGTCGTATATTATCCAGCAAATAAAGAATGTTGAAAACAAGCAGAGTGAAAGAAGCCAGTCACAAAAGACTACACATCATATAGTTATGTTTATATCAAATTTCCAAAATAGGCAAATACTTGGTGACAGAAAATAGATGAACGCTTGACAGGGGATTGTAGGTAGGAGAAGTTGGGCATGATTGCTAATGGGTTTGGGGGAAACGTTGATACCAATGTTTTTTGTGTTTTTTTTTTGTACTGGAGATTGAACCCAGAGGGACTTTACCACTGAGCACATCCCCAGCCCTTTTTATTTTTTATTTTGAGATAGGGTCTCACCAAGTTGCTTAGGGCCTTGCTAAGTTGCTGAGACTGGTCTCGCTTTGTGATCTACCTTCCTCAGTCTCCCAAGTCTCTGGGATTACAGGTGTGAGCCACCACACCCAGCTGATAACAGTGTTCTAAGAGGAATATTGCAGTATAGACTACAGTAGCAATCACTGTACAACTAATGACTACACTAAACCTACTGATTTGCACACTTTAAAAACATGAATTGTATTCAAATTATACCTCAATAAAATTGTTCTAAAAATTTGGGTTCAACATTTTGGTCAGACAAACTAAAAGATACCTAGTCTAGTGGTTCTCAATTTCAGTGTACATGAAATGACTTGGAAGAATCTTATTAAAGCACATATTTCTACTTAGTGGTTCTGGGGTGATGTCTGATTCAATTTTCCTAATAAGGTCCCAGATAATAATGTCTATCTTCTCAAACTGTTAGACCTGAAAAAAAATCTAGAAAAATAATCTCAGAAATATTATCAACTAATGAGCTTGGTGATATAATTTAGGTAATTTTGATTCTTGTTCTTTTTTCCAGTACTGGGGATCATACTCAGGGCTTTGTTTATACAAAGCAGACACTCCACCACTCAACTACATCCCTACCCCATTTGAAATTTTACTTTGAAACAGGTTCTTCATAAATTGCTGAGGCTGGCTTCAAACTTGTGATCCTACTGCCTTAGCCCCATAAGTAGTTGGGATTACAAGTGTATAATACCATGCCCAACTTAATTTTCTATTTTTATGTCTTTTTAAGTTTTCTGATTGTTTGAAACTTTTTCCTAATAATCAAAAAGCAGTAAATAGCTGTTACCTTAAAGGGAAAAGATGTCCTCCACATGCATGTTATATTATTTTAGACTATTGTTAGTTTTCTAGCCTACTGGTATGGTTTAGATGTAGTTTCCCCCAAAAGCTCACATGTGAGACAATGCAAGAAGGTTTGGAGGAGAAATGATTGGGCTGTAGCCTTAAACAAATAAGTGAATTAATCCTTGACGGGATTAACTGAGTGGTGACTGGAGGCAGGTGGTATGCAGCTGGAAGAAGTGGTTCACTGGGGGCATATATTTTGTATCTGGAGAGTGGAGTCTGTCTCTCTGTCTCTGCTTTCTGATCATCATGTGAGCCTCTTCCCTCTGCCACACTCTTTCACCCACCTTGATTGTCTTCCTCACTTTGAGCCCTAAGAACTGGAGCTGACCTTCTGTGGACTAAGACCTTTGAAACCATGAGCCCCTAAATAAGCCTTTACAGTTGTTCTGGTGACGACCTTTAGTCGCAGCAGCAAAAAAGCTGACTAAAACACCTACATTTTCATGAGAATTAATTTTTGTAAAGAAAGTATGGATGAAAATCTAAATATATTAACATCATTATGGATTTCATACTTCCTTTTAAAACATTCTGAGCATGAGGCTATTGTGATTAATTGGTTATAATTACTAGACATCCTTTTTTAGGGGCCAGTGCTGCCATCTGCTGTAAGTTGTTCTTGCCCAATGAGCCAATTTTAATACCACAATTACTCATCATCTATATGCCTGACTTCAATGACACAGAAGAGGAGGCATTTGAAAGATCTCATTTACAAAAACCTTTTAATTATTTTATTAGATATTGAGTAGCTTACCCAATAACAAGAATCATTTTAACATGATTAACAAATAAGGAAAAGTTGTAATTAAATGTAACTTTTCCCTAAATCCTTATATCCATAGCTAGTTGAAAAAGCTGATCTGTGGTATACCAGCCCAGAATTCTTTGGTTGTCCTTGCAGTAGCCAGATAATCCTGTCTGCTCACATGTTTTCCACATTCTTAGTCTAGTCAGGGACTTATCTATTCACTCCAGTCAGTCTGCCACTTAGTGTCACTTGTTTCGTTATAAGCTGTAATTTTTTCTTGAAACCAGCAGCCAGTTTCTTTGCCACCTACTCTCAAACTTCCTCCTCCACTCCTACCCCAAAGACACTCTCCAAAGTTTTTATCTTCTTAGTTATCAGAAGGACCTCATGACTGATGGGAGAAGCAGTAGGTAGGCAAGGTGGGAGTAATTGTGCAACAGGTGGAAGAAATAAATTGCCTGCCACCAAGATACTTTCTTCTGCGTTTTTTCTGTCTCAATTTTTACTCTGTCCCAAACATTCACTACCTTATACAGATAAACTTTCTCCGAGTGGATTTTTCCAGGATGCCAGATGATTTCATATAATGGATTGTCATGATGACATTTATTCTTAATTTCCTAATGTCTGTGATGGTCAACTAGTTTTTAGATTTTGCAACATACTCTAAAAAAACTTTCCTTTGTATGAATGTGCATTTACTAGTAAATATTCTTGGTTATAAATGATAGCAATAGGCAAGTAACCTAAGTCCATAAAGGAACAGCCAGGGTTTTCTCACTGGCCCCCATAGCAAGACAGCAGGTAGAAAAGAAGGGAGGATATATTGGAAGCCCACCAAGACTCCTCTTTTGCATTCTTCTTTTTCTGTGTACAGCATTCCCTGCCCTTGGATCCACATGGTTGAAAACATGACCATTCCATTGTTTCTAAGTGTGTTATAGGATTAGCCACACAAAGTGGGGCCAACTCTCTGTTGGACCTATTCTAAATCTCCAGGAAAGGGAGTTTGCCCAGTTCTGATCAGTTGCCCACCTTATGTAAGTATCACATTGTACAAAATGGCTGTCAAAGACCTTCTACCCTGTGGGGCCAAGAAGGAGGTCAAATGGAGATGGCACAAAATGAAACAAAACTGATATAAGAGGAATAAAAGTCCAGAAATGAAGGTCTCCAGAGCAGTAGTTATGATAAGATACCAGAGAAAGTGGATAAAAGATCAGCTGACTGAAAGTAAGGGTGCATTTCATGAGATTAGGGTTAAAATGGTATAACTCTGGTTCCCCAAAGGGAGCAGTGACAGGATTATAATATTGGAGAGTCATCAAAGCTTAAAATAGGGAAATTAGAGTGTCCTCTTTTCTGCAACCCATATCTTTCACGCTTGCATTTTTTGCCATGAAATGTAGTATAAAAAGTCAACAATGCGGGCTGAGGTTGTGGCTCAGTGGTAGAGTACTTGCCTAGCACACGTGAGACACTGAGTTCAAGCCTCAGCACCACATAAAATAAATAAATAAAATAAAGGTATTGTGTCCACCAATAACTAAAAAAAAATGACAAAAAAAGAGTTTAGAAAAGAAAAAGAAAAATGTAAGACGTGCAGAGATTTTATTTTGTTTTTAGTTATAGTATTTTGCTTGATTAGGCTAAGAAATGCTAAATTAATATAACTATGAAGTTCTAGTTGACTGGAAATCAAAGAAGAGTGAAAATAAAATCAAATGGGAAAATATGTTAGTACATTCAAACATTCTTATAGAACATGAGACAGGATTCATTTAAAATAATTAGTGACAAAGGAATTTCCTAACACGATTTTACAATTTGAAGTGAAAATTATAGGCTATAATTTTATATTCATATAATATTTTTATCCTAAGAAACAATCTTTTTTTCCTTCCCCATATAAGTTTTATTCTCCTGTGTCCACTTTAACTCTTTTATCTAGGCCAATCTGGTTTCCATTTCCATCACCTGGAAAACTACTCTGGCCATTCACCAGTCATCTCAAAGTTGCCTGATACAATGGTCACTTCTCAGTTCTTAGCTTCTTAGCTCTCTCAGCATTAAGAAACAAATTCTAGCCATTACCACTAAAGTATAGAATCTTGTTACTATTTTGTTACTTCACTATGTTCCTCCTAATTTCCACATTTATTTCATTATTTTAACATTTATATGAAATGGGATTAAGTTGTACTTCATTTATAGCCTTTTTACCACACTGCTTAAGAAAACCTGACACCCTTGAAATATCTGTGTGAATTCCTGACCCATACTTGCAGTCACTGGAGGAAGAAAAAAATAACTGGTGGAGAAGTGTTTGGTCACTTCATATATATCACCCCACAGTTTTTCCCAAGTGACAGTTCTTTCTTTGCCCTCTTCTCTGGGAGAAGATTCTCCTTGCACTGCTTACACCATGGTATTAGAAGACGACTTCTTACCTTCCAAAGGCATCTTCAGCCAACTCTTAGGGAGCATGTATTGCAGGAAAGGTGAAGGAAAGAGTGTGACAACCATAAAGTAGCAGAGTGCAAGGGGAGCAGGCTGGGAGCGTTCAGTTTACAAGGAGGTGACAAGAAAGTTGGGCCTTGATGGAAGAGTGAGAATCTCTTAATGAGATTACACATTATACAGGACATTACACGTTATACAAACAGCACAGCAAAGGCTCCTTGAGTTTTGTGGAGCTAGAAAAAGCAAAATTGCTTCAACATGCAGTTTCTCAACATAGATAGAGTCCTTATTTTATGTCTCTTTTAGGATAAGAAACCAGATGAACTGTTTTTAATCTGGTAAGCCTCTCCATTTCCTCAACTTTCTTTTAACACAAAAATTATGACTATACAAAATCCTCCTGGCTTTTACCAGCTCTGGAGTCTAGGGTGAACTGCTCAAGTAAACGAGTCATTGTCACCTTGTAAAAAGTTCACAGTACTCTTTCCACTTGTTCAATGTTGGGTTCCTTCCCACAGGAAGCAACTCTGTATTGTCCTCCATGTAAAGAGGACAAGGAAAGGCTAGACTTCAAAGACAAGTCTCTGTTCTCAAATATCATTTCCAGAATGAGAAAACACAGCTCTTGTACATGACAAGTTAATCCCGTTGGAGTCAGTAACTGTTGCTGTTCTCTCTGGATCATTTTCTTCATATTACTTGTGTAATCATTTTTGTCACTTTATGGTGAAACGAGGAGAAAGTAGGGGACAGACAGAAAACTGTCCCAGTAAAAGCAGTAACTAAATTTTTTTAATGCTTTACAGTTTGCACCCCAGTCAGAATGGCAGCTATCCAAAATACCAGCAACAATAAGTGCTGGCGAGGATGTGGAGAAAAAGGTACACTTAAACATTGCTGGTGGGATTGCAAGTTGGTGCAACCAATCTGGAAAGCAGTATGGAGACTGCTTAAAAAACTCGGAATGGATCCACCGTTTGACCCAGCTATCCCACTCCTTGG
>CM053407.1:57561471-57618751 GCA_028644305.1 Xerus rutilus
CAGTTTGCACCCCAGTCAGAATGGCAGCTATCCAAAATACCAGCAACAATAAGTGCTGGCGAGGATGTGGAGAAAAAGGTACACTTAAACATTGCTGGTGGGATTGCAAGTTGGTGCAACCAATCTGGAAAGCAGTATGGAGACTGCTTAAAAAACTCGGAATGGATCCACCGTTTGACCCAGCTATCCCACTCCTTGGTCTATACCCTAAAGACTTAAAAACAGCACACTACAGTAAAGCAGTCACTTCAATGTTTATAGCAGCACAGTTTGCAAAGCATTTCTACATGTATTGTCCCATGTAATTATCACATCCATCTTGTGTTTATTCTTCTATTTTGCAGGAAAGAAAAGTGAGATGGCGGGGGGGTGGGGGGGTGGGGGCGGGGGGGGGGGAAGGTAACTTGCCAGTATCTCCCAGACATAAATAAGGAGCTCAGATCCACATTTCCTGCCTTTTTCACTGTGACAGTCCAGCAGTTCTGAGCTACCTACGCAGGTGCCACCACCCACTCCTTATTTTAACATTTCTCATCACCGGCCAACTTCCCTTGCTACCTTCTGTAGGCAGTATTCCTTGACAGCTGCCTGCCCCTGTGTACTATGTGTCCCTATATCACAACGCCTATCACATTGTCTCACTATTACCTTGTCTGTTTTTCTCCCTTCCTGGCCATAGCTTTTTGAGGGAAAGAATGAGATCTTATTTGTTTTCATATCCCCAGAGCCTGTCATTGGGTCTAATACATGCTTAAAAATGGTTCCCAAATGACAACCTTTATGGTTGGAGTATGAACATTAGTTTCTAGAAGCTTCTATGTGCTGTTGAAAGGTGGTGGGATAGTGGAAGAAGATGTTGCTTCCTGCGGGGGTTTCGGGAGGATGGAAGTGTTTCTATTCCAGAAGCTGCTACCATGACATCCTCTCATTTGCCTTTACATCCTTGGTTCCCAGGTGGGCAAGGCTCTGAGTAGCTTGAGGATGTAAGAATAAGCATTTAGATATACAATGTTTAAAATTACAGTGAATTTTGGTGCTTTGTGCAATTTTAATTTCACTGGGTAATTTAAGATATTGATTTATAATTTACTATTGCTCTGGTGAAACTGGACAAAATCAGGGTAAATTACCTAGAAACACATTGTATTCTTTTGTTCTCAAGGTAATTATGTTACCCTGGGTGGCTCCATAGGGTCATGTTGAGAGGGTCAACTTAAAGACTCTGTAAAAGAGTTGGAACTTGACCTGCCACAGATTTTTACAGATTTGTGTCTTTTAGTAGTCACCCAGGATCAAGTTCAAAGACAAACATTCTCATCTATGATCATGGACATAAGAATGTCCAAACCTACTAAATGACTATTGTTAGAAAACAGTTCGGCATAAATTATACTGCAGCTAAATCTGTATTTGGTAGATTTTGTCTATTACGTAACAGAAGACAATAATAACCCTATCTGGTAGGTCAGTTCTTTAGCTATCTAGAGATGTATTCTTCAGGTAGTCAGGATGGTGAGCCATTTGATTGTCATTTTACTAGGAAAAAAGAGTCAAATTTTCTGAGATTCTTTAATTAGTAATTTCTGCCTAGTATTCCTAGTTTTTTTATTACCCATAATCTGATTTTTACCAGGTTGCATAAATGATAAATGAAAAAATTTAGAAATTTAACTCCAAAGACGATACCCTTTCTATTTAGGTAAAGTAGTAAGTTCAAATACTCCTTAACACCATCTTTTTTTGGAGAGATACTGGGCTGGAGATTGAACTCAGGGGCACTCAAACACTGAGCCACGTCCCCAGCCCTGTTTTGTATTATATTTAGAGACAGGATCTCAATGAGTTGCTTAGCACCTTGTTTTGCTGAGGCTGGCTTTGAACTCCCAATCCTCCTGCCTCAGCCTCCTGAGCCGTTGGGATGACAGGCATGTGCCACTGTGCCTGGCTCAACACCATCTTAATTGGCCTACTCTGTACAGTTTGTGTGAAAGCCACAAGCATTTCAAAAATTTTGTCAATAAGTTCTTTCCCTCAAAATTTTCAACCTTGCCCTTTTTTGAACATTTCGTAAGAAATGGTTATGGTTTTTCCATTATTCATTCTTTGGAATTATTTGTGTAAATATTCCTTCTTGGTGCAGACAGTCACCATCTGTCCAGGCTTAGAGAACTCTCAGTGTATACTTATTACATTGTTGGAAATAATTTAAATCTATGTATTTTTGACACCTATGCCTCCTATAGAATTGTGTGTGTGTGTGTGTGTGTGTGTGTGTATGTTCATATATAAAATTTATCATGTAAAGAGGAAGCCCTAAGACAAATTATAGCCTGAAGGATAAGTCCTGGCCCTGGAGATGGCTGTCACGTTACTTCATTGCTCCCTTGGTCAGTGGCAATGGCTCTCCTTCCCTGTGTAGTAATGAGAAATAACCCAAGTAATGAATGTGTGGAGGGAATGAAGATTCTGAGCCACAAGCTCTCAACACAGTAGAACAGGGTTATTCTAGATTCATTCCTAATATTTATCCAAAATTAGTTTATAAAGACTGTGATATCCTTGGAGGAATGTAAAGCCTGAGAAAAAATATTATTTTCTCCACTTTTCAAAGGCTGTAGCCAACCATCTAGCATTAGTCCCACATCCAATGGATGAAAATTTTAAACATTTATTTAGCATCATATATAAGCCAGTGTTTTAATTAAATAAAAACAGCAAAATCAATTTCAACAGTGTTCAGAAGACCAGAAAATAATTTGTATTTACCAAATAGAAAAAGACAGAGACCAATAGAGAAGAAAAAAATGAGCATAACCTTTTTCGGATGACTGAAAATTTGAAAAACAAAAGCAGAAATCCTAAACACAAATAAATTTTATTTAACAGTGGAAATATCCAGTGCCACATAGTTTTTGGCAATTCAATTTTGGAAAGAGACTATTTAGAAAATATTAGTCAAGTCAAACTAGAGTTATTCTAAAAATAGCAAGGAAGTAAACTCATTCAGACTCTGTTTTTGCTATTGGTATTTGAGTGAGTGGTTTAGCTGTGGAGTTATTAAGAGAAAGATTCAGAAAATTAAAGGAAGAATCCAGTGGAGAGAAAACAAATAATATAATTTATTAAGGGAACAATGGAATTAATTTATGAGGAAAGATTAAAGTAGCAAATAATGTTTATCTTTGCTTAGAAGTAACTCAGGGGAGTCATAATAATGGTCTACAAACATTTAAAAGGTACAAAACATTGAGAAGAAAAAGGAATTATTTAGTATGATGCCATATGAGTATAATCAGAAATAAAAAGATAAATTCAAAAAATTGTTAAAAAAAAAAACCCCAAACTCCCAAGTAGTGGAGACCTTGAATGACTATTTCCTTCTACTGAAGTGTATAGCAGATTTTAAACATGGAGATTTTCAGGCAAACAAAACACAAAAATGTCCTCTTTATTGTTGCTTGGTAGTCATCTCATTAGTCTCCCCAAATCCTGAGATCTAAATTCCATGGAGGTGGGAGAAATCCTATAACCTAGTTAACATAAGAAAGTTTAAATTAGGAAATTGTATCTGATTTATTAGCCAGTGGCTTTTACCAATAGATTTTATTATGTGATTTTAGTTTCCTCTGTTGTCTAACAAATGCCTATTCGCTTGAGACTCAGTTCAGATAGTGTACTCAGGAAGCCTTTGCCACACGGGCAAGGGTTGGTCATTTGACTTGTCCTCAAGAGGATTCCTGTCCCCTGGCACATGGCACAGCGCAATGGAATCCTGTTTCCTGTTGTTTCCCCTGCTAGGACCAGGCTCCTTTGGGCAAAGGCTCTGTGCCTTACTCATGTGTGTATCCCCAGCACTTCCCATGGCACTGCACACAGTAGACATCCCCCAGAGTTTTGCAACATGAATGAATAGATGAATGAAAGAAGGGGAAGAAATTACACATAATGATGGGGTTATTCAACTCCTTTTGAATGCATTGCTTTGGGTTTGGGTAATCTTAGATCTTTTACCACTTAAAATATGATTAAAGATATCTTTGGGAGAAAGATTATAAACTCCAGAATCCGGCTAGTTTGGGTTGTAGTTTTGGTGGCATGGGGAATCAAATCATGTCACTGGTAAGCATAGTCTTTCTCCCTTATTATGAAACAGTAAGGCTGTCATGGAGGTGTCACTTCAGGGCTATGGCTAGGCAGGGTGTCGGCAAACCCCAGCTACTGAGGCAAATCTGGTCAGCCTCCTTGTTTTTGTCTGGTTTGTTATCTAAGATCGATTTTTTTTTAATTTATTTTTTAGTTGTAGATGGACAAAATGTCTTTATTTTTTATTTTTATGTGGTGCTGAGGATCGAACCCAGTGCCCCATGCGTGTTAGGCGAGCACGCTACCACTGCGCCATAACCCCAGCCCTAAGATTGATTTTTATATTTCCAAATTGTTTAAAAATCAAAGCAAGTTTAATATTTTGTGTCATATGAAAATTACACAAGATTCTAATTGTAGTGCCCACAAATATAATTTTACTGGAGCACAGCCATCCACATTTGTTTACGTACTATCTATGAGCTACAACGGCATAACTTGAATAGTTAGTACAGGGATGGTACAGACTGCAAGTCTAAAATATTCACTGTTTATCCTTATTTTCCACAGAAAAAGTTTGATGACCCCTGCCCTAGAGAGATAATTGAGTTCTACCTCACTGTAGAAAAGAATGGTATCTTGTATCTTGGTCAATAAGTTATATCTTTAAACAGTTACCTTTCTGAGATCACTTAGTTAATATTTTTCTATTTTTCCTACATTTTATAATATGCATCATAAAATAGCCATTTTTTCAAAAATTGAAACTAAATATTTTTTCATGTTCAAAATATAATTACATTTAATTAAATGTATTTGAAGCAGAGATTTTTTTTCAATGCTTATGTAATTTATTAGAGCCAGTAATGATTTGACTGAAGTAAAATTGTTTGGAGAAATGAATGTTATATTTTAGAGAGAATAATTTAAGATAAGTCTGGCTTAAGAACCAAAGTTACTTACTTTTAACTCTTGTCAAAAATAGCATTGAATCATAGTGGTCACCTCTCCACTCATACAAGAAATCAGAACTGGGCATAGTGGTGCATGTCTCTAATCCCAGCAGCTCCAGAGGCTATGGCAGGAGGATGGCAAGTTCAAAGCCAGCCTCAACAAAAGCAAGGCACTAAGCAATTCAGTGAGACCCTGTCCCTAAATAAAAATACAAAATAGGCCTGGGGATGTGGCTTAGTGGTCGAGTGCCCTGACTATCCTCCCTCAAAATAAATAAAAATAAATCAGAATTGAGCCATTAAAGTAGAAGATAGACTACACCAGTTCAATATAGTACTTCTGTCTTCTTAGTCTTCTGCCTCTATGCCTAGAAGGAGCCTTTTCAGGAGGCAGAGCTGCTGAGCACCGTGCTTCTCACCTGAAAAACTCAGGTGAGTAGGTGGTATCTTTCTTGCTGGTAACCAACCACCTACCAACCTAGCTCAATAGTATTGAATCTTTTATGCTTTCATCCTGTGCTACCTTGTAGGGATTGTACATGCCCTGATTTCAAAGCTTATTATCCATGTAGTTCAAGAAAAAAATGAACAAACAAGTTTTTGTAGACGTGCTTATATACAGAAGGTGAAAATTAGGTTGTTTTCAAATTTATGTTTTCACTCCCCTCTGTTGCTGATATTTGGCAACTGACTAATCAAGTCTATAAAATCTATTGAACAAGTTATTATAGTCTACTTTAGTTACTTGGATTTTTAGGAATACACGTCTGGGTGTGTGTATGTGTGTAATTTGTTTCTAATAAATTGAGATAGGTAGTTTTTCAGGATAGCATTAATTTTATTTCTGAGATATGTTTTACTTTAGGTAAAAATCATCATGGTGTTTGTCAGTCTGTTATTCTAATTATTAGATTTTTGAATGTAGCAAAAAAATTAAGTCTACAGAATTCTATGATGAAGTAAAAAATGACATTTGAGATATTTTCTGATTAATATTTTATAGTATAAAACTATTATTTCTCTTCCATGTGCTTTTATTTATTAATAATGTAGAATTGACTAGAAATAAGATTTTTTTCATTGCTGACTTTAGTGGTACATGTAATGCTTAATTTATCAGATGACTGGTAAAGTATAAATAAAATTCAGATATTTCTGAGATATGATAGCTAACATTCACTAGGGAAATATTATGTGTTTGGCATTTTCATAAATGCTTTACATGAATTTTATTTTTTAATCCTATCAACAGTCTTATGAAGTAGGTGCTATGATGATCCTTATTTTATAAACTGTGGCAAAGAAAGGGTGAGTTGTACAACATCACATGGTAATAGTGGATTCAGGATTCAAATTCAGACAGGTTCACATCAAAGTCCATGATTCTATCCATTGTACCATACTGCCTCCCAGTCATTATCTTCTGGAAATGATTAAATTATAAATTTTGTTTTAAGAACTTTGGGCAAAGCAGAGCAATTAAAGCATGGATATATTGAAGATTTGGACTTAACGTGAATTAATTGATTGTTTTTATAGGTTAGACCCTAGGCCAGCAGCATTTACTTTCTGTAATTCCCTTTTATCCTCACAAAAGTGTTGAATGTAGGATCCATTATTATCCTGTTTCATAAAATAGGAAATGGAAGCTTAAAGAGATTAGCAAATTTCCCTGAATTAAACAGGTAATAAGTAATAGCTGGAATTCAAATGCAGCATAACTCACTTCTGAATGTATCTGGCTAAGAGTCTCTTTTTGCTGCTGTCCTCTAGACAGTGTCTTATAACTTTTTACAAGTGTGCTGTCAAGTCATAGTCACTTGTTCTAATTTAAGTCTTTCCATTAATAACCTACCCACTCTCCACCTGATTCCTGGTGCACTGGGACCCAGATGAATGGAGATATAATTGTGCTACAGGTATATTTCTATTTTTTTGGAAAAGACTGTGAGTCTAAAAATCACAGACTTTAACCAGCAAAGCATCTTTGTAGGCAGGAGATAGAGCAAGCATTTTACCCATGGAATAGAGGCTGAGCTGGAAATATTAAGAGAACAGTTTTGGGAGACCATTCTTGTGGTAGTTGTCCAAGAAAATGTTTGAGATAACTATTAGGTCTTGTATATCTACTATGTGTTGGGAAATTCATACACTTTCTATCATTTATTCTTCAAAAATCATTTTAAAACATTATAACTACCCTCATTCTGTTGACATATGAATTAATGGCAGAGAAAATGAATAATATGCCATAGTTGTGTAGTCAAAATTCAAACCCAGGCATTCTGACTCTAAAGTCCATGTGATCTTTCCATTGAACAAAATTCTTTCTTTTTGATGGAAGACAGAGTTAGGTATTCAGGAAGAGAACACAACAACCATCCCATGCCAGATGCCCCTGGTGACTGACTGGGAAATTCAGCTGAGGTAATAGACACTCATGACACTCGTTGATCACTTCTTGTAACCAAATGCAGTGGCCTCAAACCAGTGGGATTAAAAAATATAAGAAATACACCAAGCTTTGATGTAGCTTACACAGGGTACTTGTGTAGTCCATCTTCTTTAAAACTTGTATTTGTTAACTTATACGTCTTTAATCATGAGGTAGAAATATCTTGGACTTTTTTCTATTCCCCCTCCCTTCCCTTCATTCCCCTTTGTCCAATCCACTGAATTTTTATTTCCCCCACTTCTGCATATCAGAGAAAACATTTGACCTTTGTTTTTTGAGGATTGACTTATTTCATAGTATGATAGTCTCCAGATCCATCCATTTACCAGCAAAAATCATAAAGTCATTCTTCTTTATGGAGAATAATACTCCGTTGTGTGTATATATACCACAGTTCATACATTCATCTGTTGAAGGGCACCTAGGTTGGCCCCATAGCTCTACAAAAAGCTTTAATATTGTGAAAAGAAATCCTTGGACTTTGGAATCCAAGATATGAATTGGATTCCTGCTTGACTACTTACCAGCTGTTTGATCTTGGGCACCTTTAAGGCACCTCAGAGCCACAGTTATAATGTGTCTATAATGTGGACCTACTTCATAGCGTCAAAATGAAGATTCATGGACATCACATATAACTACATCTGGCCCGCTTCTTGATACAGGAAGTCCTTCTCCATTTTCTAGGTTGTTCTCACCTAGATGCTAATAATAAAAGTCAGTCAGCTAGATTCTGTGGTTGGTAGAGAATTATAAAATATAATCTTTTCTCTTAAGTATTTTTGAATTCGGAGGAGATAGTTTAGAAAATATAAAAGTAATAAGGCAAGTAATATAGTAATGTTGTAATAAGATAAGTTCTTTAAGAAAGATACAAAAAAATTTCTGTGTGAGTTTTATGAAGCAAAGAGCTTCAGAATGGGGAAACCTTGTTGGTGCTACTGAAATGTGAACTGGGGCTTGAGGGCCAGTTAACATCTCAACCTGGGAAGTTATAGGAAGATTATCAGTAGAGAACAACTAAGTCCTTTGTGCCTCATTTCCTATTTGGTTAGAAATAATATTATTTAACTTATCAGACTGTATTTCAAGGAAACTGTCTAGAACTTTTAAGTAAAAGCTGAATAGTAAGTGGTATAGTCTGGATTTGAACCCTTGTGTTATAAGTTTAAATCCAATGATTGCAACTTTAACATACTTTCTCTCATTTGCTTTTACTCTTTTGGGCTATAAAACTATAATTGACTGCCTCTGGCTCTCTCTTCTGAGTCTTCATCCTGACAGGATGAACAAGGAAAACCAGAAATTCCCTGCTTCATATAATTGGACTATCTTCTTGGCTCAGCTAACCCCAAGATGCATAAGTGGACCTACTCTTACTTTGATATCATTATCCAGTACAGTTTCCAATGATTATGGCAATAATTTAGATCTTTAAAGCTTCTTTTCTCACTTTAACAATATTTCTAATCTATAGAAAAGCTGCCATTTGACACATTTTTTTTCTCATTTCTGTTATTTCAGATTCCCATTGTTATTCAATTTCAATCAATATCAAAGGTTAATTCTTGAACTACCTGAGAACAATCATGGAAATTTTTTTTTCTAAGATTGGATCTAAGTATCACATGTGAGTTTGTAGTGTTTATACATACCAGCTAGTAATTTGCTCACCAGATCTTTAGCTAACTGAAATAAATTTGGTAGTCTTCTGCATCCCCCAAATATTGATCAGTATTGGATGATATGTACAACTCTGGTGGTCTACTGTGGCTTTATGTGAATTGAATAGATCATCCTTATAAGACCTAAGCACTTCAACCAAAAAGAAAGCTATAAGACCAAATTTATTTATTATCACAAATTTGTGATATTACTAGTAGGTAAAGTCTTATCTCAGAAATGGAAATAGGCTATACTCTGTATGCCAGTCCTGAACAAATGGGTGGTTGCTCTCTGGACACTGGCAGAAGTCTGAAGCATACACTTAATCATTGGAAAGAGTACTATGAAAGATCAGCAGTGCCTGCCTTTTGTTTTGGGTTGGAGGAAGAGAGCAAGAGCAAGAGGAAGGAGAAAAGTGCTCATTTACTGCCCCTTGTTCAAAGAACCAGAAAAGTTGCCTTCCTATATCTTGGTTTGATAAGATCTATTGGAAAATTTAAAATTTGCCTGTGTATATATGTATGTCTGTCTATATGTATATGTGAGAGTTATCTAATTTTATAACTATGAAAGTACATGAAAGCCCTTAGTATTGCTCTGATTCTCAGAAGACTCGTTTCTATTTCAGAATAGACTTTTTTTTTTTTTTTTGGTAGCAGGGATTGAACCCAGAGATGCTTAACCACTGAGCCACATCCCCATCCCTTTTTCATATTTTATTTAGAGATAAGGTCTTGCTGAGTTGCTTAGGGCCTCGCTAAGTTGCTGAGGCTGGCTTTGAGCTCACGATTCTCCTGCCTCCTCCTCCCAAGCCACTGGGATTACAGACATAAGACTTTTTTTTAAATCTTAGAAAATACTTAAAAGTGAAGAAAATTTCAAAATCATCCACAATCTCACTGTCTGGGATAAGTACTAGTAGATATTATCCTGTGGTGAATTTTAGACATTTTCCCATTGTTTTGTAGTCTTGAAAGTGAAATAAATGCATATTATTTCATTGTACTTAAATGGTTAGAGCCAATTTAATTATTCTTCTCTTTCAGATGTCCAAGCTATTTTCGATTACAAATAATGTGACAAATATCTTTGAACATCTTTGCTTATATTCTGGACAGTTCTCTAGACTTCTAAAATTGGAATTATTGGGATACTTAAAATGAACAGGCTCTAGTTATAGATGAGTTGATTTATTTTTAAGGAAGTTGTATCAATTTGCTGACCTTCCAGCTTTGTTGGGACTTACACCTCTCAGAAAGCAATGCACAGTTGGCATCCTTTTCTCATACCCATCACACTTAGCACTTCTTGGGTATGTTCCTGAGCTTTTCTGGGTGTATATTTTCTCGAGTGAGTTTATGAAGTTTGATCTTCTGAACTGGCCTGAATAACACAAAATCATGACAGTGAAAGCAAATTAGAAATTAACATAAATATATAAGTCTGTTAATGATGAAAAGGAGTAATAACCCACCCAAAAAAATGTTTCACCATCAAACTACCCCACTAAACCATTTGTGAGTTATAGTATATCTCATTAAAAATTCAAACAAGGTCATGCCAAGGACAGGGTATTGTTCGCAATAATGAGGAAAATATGCACAAGAATTCACCTAACATTGTGTGGATTAATATGGATCATGCAAAGATAATCACTAACCAGTCTTAATAACTCAATAAGGAAGTAGTTAAGAAGGATATTTGTAAACATATAAATTAAGATATTTGAAGGATGGATTAGCAAAGCAAGATGTCTAGTGTTGATATATTGCAAGTGGCTAGATGTTTTGGAGATTGATTTTCAGGAATGCAATCCATTTCCTGAGTTACTTAGGAAAACTGGATTATTAGTTTCCAATCAGAAATTATTTTAATGAGAAACAGGTCCTCCTATGATTTAAATATCACAGAGAAAGCATATTAACAATGCCCTCATGAAAGTAGACTCTTTCTACTGGATTAGGTTCAGTAATGGTATTTAACTAATAGGTAATATGGCTTAATTGTGTAGAATATGTTATAACTGTTCCTATGCTTGCTGGGATCAATTGTTTTTGAATGTGCTAACATTTTGATTTATGACTTGTAAGTTCATTTTAGGTTCTAGTAGTTTTTAGTTGATGGTAATGTTGACTACTTACCATTATATGTGAAAGGATTAAGAAGATGATGGCTTCAGTCCCAATGACTACAGCATCTCCAAGTCCTTTCTCAGAATGTCAGGTTATTTTGGCTGGATATGTTCTACACAGCAGAGCAGCCTGAAGCGTATAACTGTTTATTATGGACATAATTGCTTAACAAAAGATGGTAGAAGGGGAAAGATAGTTTATACAGCTTTGTGTAGTTTGAGAATTCCCTAGTCTTAACCCTGTGAAACATATAGGTAACATTTCCTTCAATGACCTACCTACTTTCCTCCTGAAATCAGCCATCATAGATCTAATTGAAGCTGAGAAATAGCAGTTTCAGAACAATGGAGAAAAGTCTGCCAGAAGTTGTCCTCAGAAAACAAAATTACTCTTTTCAACAACTTTAATGGTTGTGGGTTTGTTCTAGTTCCATTTTAAAGTCTATCAGCATATCAGCAGGACACACAGCACACACAAAAACAAGCTCAAACAAGGGTAATATCAAAGATAAGCCAAAGAAATTGTATTGCTTTTAGAAGTTATGCTGTAATTCAGCTTTAAAAAAATAAAAACATTTATTTAAATTGGTGGCAATCTGTAGAACTGAATTTGCTAACTCCAGAAAACACATGCAAAGCAAGGAGAAATACAGGATTTTTCTAAATTTGTTTCAGAAAATGTGACTAAAGTTCTCTGTGCAAATCTTCTTTCTGATAGTGTGGCCAGGCTTAAAAAGAACAGAACAAAGAGAACATTGGCATAAAATTTAGGTGAAAAGAACGAGAGCTTTCTCAATCTACTATCTTTCTCCCTTCTCTAATATGCCAGCAAATGTAGGATCTCCCAACATAATAACAAGAATTATGATTTAGAAAGTTTTTACCATACTTTCAAGCACTGTGTGATGCCTTTTGTGTATACTATCCTGTTTATTTAGTCCTCATAACAATCCCTTGAGGAGGGTGGCCATCTGCGTCCCTCGGCCAGAAGGCTAAGGTAAAGACAGATTAATGAACTTGCCCAAAGCTAGTAAGAGGTGGGCCCACGCCCCCATTCTTTACCAAATCCCTCCCCTCCATTGCTTCCCTGTGGGATTAGCTTGCTATCTTGTGAAGATTGTCACAGAGAGGGAGTAAGTGAAAACTAAAATTATCCATTAATTATTAAAAATAAGCCTAGACAACACAAAGTCCCAGTTAATTAAATCATTCTCACATTCTGGAGATTGTATGCAGTATCTGACTTTCCTAATAATGACATGAGTAATCGCAGGGCCCAGGCAAAGTAAGGGGTGATGTGGGACCTCCACTGCAGCACACCAGGGCTTTTCTTGTTGAATCAGGCTCCATTCTAGACCAAGACTAATGCAGGAGGTGTAGCAGTGATGTGTGTAATTCATAGTACTTACACAGAAGGAGAATCTCCATTTAATACTAGAGATTCTTGTAGGATGCTTTAAAAATCTACACAGAAATTGCTCTCCTAGGGATCCTGAAAAACTCATCAGCTGTAATTTTCTCTTCTTATTTCTGAAGCTCTGTATGTTTGTTAAAAAGCGAAAGGGAAATTCTAATTAAGAGCATATTTCTTATGTGGATAAAATGTGAGTCACTGTGACTGGTGGTTAATCATTTTCAGCATATATTTGATTATCTACTATTTACCACTGAATAGGTTTCAAAAGAGAAAAACCTTCTGTTATAATTTCTATTACTTATGTGACATTTTCCATTATTGTGTGTCTCACAAATCTATAGACTGCAGGTTTATTCCTCATAAATGCATCCTAATAAACACGTACTATATGTAGGGACTCTTCTGTTTGTTTTCCAGAGATCATTGATATATTTACATATAGATATAAACTGGTCACCTGCTTGCTTTCTTCTTTGAAGTTCTTCATTTACCTCCTTCCACACATTCAATAAAGAGAATGGGTTACAAACATGCTCTTTATCTATATATTCTTTGCAAACTTTGAGGAAGGAATGACAGGTGTTCGTCTCTTTTCAAAGTCAAGTATTGGCTTGGAAATAGGTCAAGCAAACAGGAAGGAAGAGACAAGCTCTTGCTTATTACTACCTGCAGATTCCTTTCCTGTAAGACCAAATTGGGCAAGAATCCCTGTCAGGTTGGTGGCCAGCATCAGCTAGCAGAGTAAGAGCCTAGAAAGCTTCTTGCTTCTTTCCTGAAATGAATTTGATGATGTTAAACCAACATTGATATCAGAGCCATGATGAAGATATCAGATCCCCACCTTACTTGTCTCTGCTTCTCTGAAGCCTCATCATTCACAAACAATTTTATTGGCTAAGACTTATCATTATGGTTTGGATGTAAGGTGCCCCAACCAAGAAGCTCATATTATACAATACAGGTATGCTCAGAAGTAAAATGATCAGATTATGAAACCTGTAACTTAATCAGTGGATTAATCCATTTGATGGATTAAATATTTGAATGAATTGCTGGTGGTAACTATAGGTAGGTAGGGCATGGCTGGAGGAAATGGTCACTGCGGGTATGCCTTAGGGATTATATATTTTCCCCTGGCTCCTGGTGTGCTGTCTTTGCTTCCTGGCTGCATAAGCTGAGAAGCTTTCCTCTGCCACACCCTTCTTCCTTAATGTTCTGCCTGACCTCCAGCCCAGAGTAATAGACTCATTCAATCATGGACAGAGACCTCTCCTCTAAGATCATGAGCCCAGAATAAACTAAATAAACTTGAAGCCGGACGCAGTGGCTCAAGCCTGTAATCCCAGCACTTAGGGAGGCTGACACAGGAGAATTGCAAGTTCAAAGCCAGCCTCAGCAATGGTGAGGTGCTAAGCAACTCAATGAGACCCTGTCTCTACATAAAACACAAAATGGGGCTGGGGATGTGGCTTAGTGGTCAAGTACCCCTGAGTTCAATCCCAGTACCAAAATAAATAAATAAACTTGAGTCCAACTCTAAGTTGTTCTTTTCAGTGTATGTTGGTCACAGTGACACAGTGACAAAAAGCTGATTGACACACTTATAAAGAACTCATTTGTCAGATTCTCTCTCTCTCTCTCTCTCTCTCTCTCTCTCTATTTTTGGTAGCAGAGATTGAACCCCCAGGGGCACTTAACTACTGAGCCATATCTCTAGCCCTTTTTATTTTTAATTTTGAGACAGGGTCTTGCTGAGTTTCTTGGGGCCTTGCTAAGTTGCTGAGGCTGACTTTGAACTCATGATCCTCTTGCCTCAGCCACCCGAGTTGCTGGGATTACAGATGCTCTACCTCACCCACTTCTTCAAAGGTCTTTTTATATTAGCTCATTTAATCCTCAGAAAAATCCTCCTATAATTTGGACCTTGAATGTTCCTCCAAGTCCTGTGTGTTAAAGGCTTGGTGGCACTATTGGGAGATGGCAGAACCTTTAGAAGGTGGGGACTAGAGAGAGATCTTTGAGGTCACTGGGGATGGCCCTTGAAGGGGATTATGAAACCCCAGCCCCTTCCTGTCTTCCTCCCATCCCCACCCTCAGCAATGAGGTGAGCAGTCTATGTTTTGCATTGTAAACTTTAGTGTTTACTCCTAGGAATACTTTCTCACATTGTTTTTAGAATTCCAATGCTATTATTTATGGCCCCTCTCTATTCTCATGAGGGTCAAAAAACAGGCAAAACTTTCTATGGCTGGGATTGCCTGGGCTTTTTTTGTTATTTCTTTGCCATGGAACCTGTTTCTACTTTTCATTTGACCCACTGGCCAGATTATTTTCTGCAGCAAAGGTGATTTAAAATGTTAAGAATCTCTCATTCATTAGAAAAGATAGCCTTTTAATTAAGTATTATATTACAGTAGAGACAGAACATTTAATTTTAGTTCCTTCATCTCTTCTAAGAATGGCTCTGTATTTCCTGTTATTTCAGTGAAAGAAAACTATATCACACAAAAGTTTTTTTTTCCCTTTGAAGCCTATTCATTGGCATTTAGTATGAATGGAGAATCAAATTTATCCTGAAAATGATTAACCATCAGTCATAGTGACTTTCACATTTTATCCATGTAAGAAATATGCTCTTAATTAGAATTTCCCTTTTGCTTTTTAACAAACACCCAGAGTTTGGGGAATAAGAAGAGAAAATTGCAGCTGATGAGTTTTTCAGGATCCCTAGGAGAGCAATTTCTGTGTAGATTTTTAAAAGCATCGTACAAAAGGAGAATATTGTAGGCTCTTCCTAGAGTTTCTTAGGATCCTCCACATTCTCAGCAACATATAATTGTGCCCAGATCTGAGGACAGGGAACTCTGAAATGAAACACAGCTGTCCTGATATTTTTAAGAAAATTGTTAGGGAGACACTATGTGCAATCAATTAGATTGTTTTTTTTTTTTTCCCCATTTCAGAGGACAAAAACAATTTGTAAATGCAGAGTTGATGTTGAGAATGTAAATTGGCTAGAGTATCTGTTTATGTGTTTAGATTTATGCATAAACTGTAGATGGCACAAACAAGGTCTTATTGACCTTAGCAGCTAAGCAATGATCCAAAACAGGCTCATTGCATTCAATTTCATGCTGCCAACGAGCAGTCTTAACATTTTGGTTTTGAGGGTTGAATTCTCTTACTGACTTAAAAAGAGCTTTGACAAATACAGATCAGGTTGCCATCTAAAAATCTGAGGCATCATTCCAAGTGAGTGTGGTTCTAATATTTAATAACGGCATTACATAGGATGTGTTTGGATTTAATAGTAGTTAGCATTCATTCATAGGTCAGCCTGAGAAGAAAACAAATTACCCTACATAGTTACACTACCAGTAAATGTTAACTCCAATTAGCATATAATTGAAATCATGCTGAAGAACAGTGAGTACAGAAATTGATTTAAGAGCATTACTCTTTTTTTATTTAATCAGCAACTGATGTCCATCTGAGCAGACCCAAGAAACTGGAAATAGATGCAGAAAAATGGGTAGATGAACTTTTAAGCCTATTTCAAGGATACCTGCTTACTGAAACAGTTGTTAATAATTTAACTGTCTATCAAATATTTGTGGAATATGTTCTGTTTGTGATGCCTGTGCTAGGTGCTAACAATAAAATAGTTAAGATAAAAAAATTTTCTGCCTTGAGAGCTAAAGTGAATGCTGTCACTCTTAACCATAGTATGTATGATCCTTGATATTCTGAATTGTTTTCATATATTAAAGTCTTACTTCTCCCAAATGCAAGTTTTCACATTCCTTTTAAGAAAATAATGAATTTTAGTATAATATTGGAGACAGGCTTTGGGTCATTGTTTCTTTTCTTCTTACTCATTCTGGAATTTTTGAAAATTAAGAATACAATACATAAAAATAGGAAAAACAATTGTGAAAAATTAATAAAATTAATAAATCATAACCATTTTCTCATCCCAACCCCAACATATTATTTTTCTGATGTTACTTTTAGTTCTCAGCTACCTAAGTACATATTTTCACATGCTTGCAATCATAAAACACATTCCAATTTCTAGTCTGCTTTCTTATTTAATGTTACATAAATATTTTATTTTTTCTAAATGCTTATATAGAATTATTGGTTGAAAACAAAGGAAATATATCTAATTTAAGTAGAAAATTTGTTTAAGGACATCAGAATAGCTTCTAGTACTTTCAGGAGAGCTGTGGTTGTCTATGGAACCCAGAGACTGTCCTGTCAGGTCACAGAGTATGGAGAGTGAGGACATTCCACCATTGCCACCAAGACCAAGCAGTAGGCATTGCAGCATGCACTAGAAACACACTGGCACAAGTCAATAGATACCACCTACTAAGACTTGCATTGTGTCCTCCCACCCCCAAAAAAGGATATGTTGAAGTCCTAATCTGCAGTACTTCAGAATGTGACCTTGCTTAGGAATAATAGCAGATGAAACTCGTTACATTTATACTGGAGTAGGGTGGGCTCTTGATCCAGCATGACTTAGTATCATTGTAAGAAGTAGAGAGGGACACACAGGAGAAAGATAACCATGTAATATCAGAGTCCTAGAGTGGAGAGAAGCAGCAACAAGCCAAAGAATTCCAAAGACTGTTGGAAAACATCAGAAGCTAGATGAGACAAGAAATTATTCTTCCGTGTAGGTTTCAGAAGGAGCATGACCCTGCCACATCTTGATTTTGGATTGATAGGATCCAGAACTTTAAGTAAACAAACTGTTGTTTTAAGCCACCTAGGAAACTAATACACGACCCACTATTCTATCACCTCCTCATTGCCATCCTCACCATTGCCAGAGAGGACTCTTCCCTGTCCTCTTTTCTAGAGTCACCAGCAGCCCTTTAAAGTGTGTCTAAAACATCTGAACAGTGAATCACAGGGCATATGTCCATGCCCTAGCTACCGGGAAGCCTGGAGAAAGGGGGATCTGACATTGTCAGTTTCTGAAACCTTTCAGCAAAGCTAATAAGCTATGGAACTCTCAGAGCATAGGACAGATTCAAAAAGGAGTGACGCGTGTCCAGTGAAATAGACTTTATGAATATTAAAAGAGGTATAATATTCCATTATGGTGGTACCATAATGGACTAAAAAGCGTTTTCTATTTTTATTGGACATGTAATTTCCAGATTGCTGTTATTTTATGTAGTGACATGTGTGTCTGTAAATTTTTGCTTCATTGATTCACATCTCATATCTCAAGCAGAATATTATAGCTTTCATGTTTCCAACTACATAGTCACAGATTACTTTTTAAAGCATTTTCTTAATTCATGACTTTATAGTTAGTATGCAGGTTACACCCGATTCATCATAATCCCAGTGTTGAGTGATTTTTTTTAAAAAAGTTTCTTTGTAATTTAATTGGTAAAATAGTTCTTTTAAAATGCCTTAAGGTTGATTTCATTTGCATTATTTGAACTTTAGAAAGAATATGTTTTTTCCACATGTAGTTTAACTTTCCCATTTCTTCTGGTCTGTTTATTTTTCTTTTGTGTGGGGCTTTGCTGTTTTACAAATATATTTAAATAAGTACTTTTTAGATTATTAGTCTTCAGACACATTAAGTCACTGCCATTGTTTTTACCAAGGATCAATACATAGTATGTAAAAACATCAAGAAAACAATCCTCCTGGGAGGTGTTTTTTAAAAAATAATTTTCCAAGTTAGATTAATTAACAAAACATATGATGACACTTTCTTCTATGGACTACCTAAAATGTAATAAGATTTGGTATGCACACTGATATGCTCATAAAGATCAATAAAAGTTAATCCACTGTTACTTTGATGTTATTGATATATTCTGTTGTACTTCTTAAGGAAAGTGATATCAAAACTTCCTTTATTGTTTCAACAAGTGGAAGAAATGAGAACACAGAAAACTATGATATAATGTGATAATCTTCTTAAAAATAATATGAAGGTTTTTTTATTGTTGTTGTTTTTTTAAGACTCAGGAGAAGGGAGAAGTCGCTTCTGCATTTAATGAATCCAGAAAACTCCACAGAAGGAATGGATTTCACCTTAACCTTTAAGGAAGGGTTGATTTCAATGAGCAGAGATTAAGTGGAAGCATTCCAGGAAGCAGAGATGGCTTGAGAAAGATATTGATTGGAAAGTATAAACCATGTTCCAAGAATGAGAAGCAATCATTATTAGTATTCTAGTTAAAAGATAGTGAATCCTTCTGCTGTCAAGCACTTTGCTAACTCTGTAGTGCACTTGCATTATCTGATTAAAGGCTGAGAGTAGTCTTATGAGACAAGAACCATTATTGTTGCTGTTTCATTGATGAGAAAACTATCTCAGAGAAGTTATATACTTTACCCAAGGTCACACTGCTAGAAGTAGTAGAGCTTATAGCTTGAATCCTTGTTCTTAATCAGATGTGGGGAAATTGTCTCACATCTTGAAACTAGCAGATCCAACTTGGCTACAGTTTAGAATACAAGTTGGATATTAAACTAGAAAGAAAAGGTATATTGATGAAAAACTGTGGGAGGTATTTGTTAAGTGAGGAAGTTTGAACTTAATTTAGTAGGAACAAGAGTGCCTTGGTGTTCTGAGCAGAACAGTGATAGGTGTTGCTGTAGAAGGAAGATCTGGTGGTGCTGTGTAGGATTGCTGGAAAGAGCGGTTACTGGAATCTCCTTAATCACCAATGGTAAAGTAGTGAGAGCCTGAAATACAGTCAAGAGATTGAAATAGAGCAGTTGTGAGTTTGAGAAATACTCTGAAGACAAGTGAGCAGGACTCTGTGGCTGTGGAACATGGGAAGAAGGAAATAAAAGCAAGTCAAAGTGAATCTATGTTTCAGATCTGGGTGACTAGAAGGTTATGATATTATTAAAACCACAAAGATAGCTGGTTGCGGTGGTGCATGCCTGTAATCCCAGCACTTTGGGATACTGTGACAGGAGAATTGTGAGTTCAAAGCCAGCCTTAGCAACAGTAAGGCACTAAGCAACTCGGTGAGACCCTGTCTGTACATAAAACACAAAATAGAGCTGGGATGTGGCTCAGTGGTCAAGTACCCCTGAGTTCAATCCCTGGTAAAAAAAAAAAAAATACCTCAAAGATATTGTAAGAGAGTGGATTTAAGGAGGAAGAGCAGCATAACTTTGACTTTAGACATGTTGACTTCGAGGTGGAAATCAGATAGCTTGAGAACTAGAACTTGGGAGAAGGTGAAGCTGAAGTTGTAGATTTGAGGTTCCTGTAAATAGAGGTAACAGCTGAAGTCTTGGTCTCATGCTGTGTCTGAGGGAAAAAAGGATGAGATGGAGGGATGATCAGGAACATCAGAGATGGAGGGATGATGAGGAATGGCATCCTGAAGGGAAGGGTGGGAGAAATGGCGAAAGAGAGGAACACAAAGAAGAAGCTGTGAGAATTCTCTGTGTTCCCATGGATTGCAGATGTGTTGGAGTGGGCGAGGGCATCCAGATACCCAATTCTATCCTTGACATGTCGACTCTTATCCTTGGACTCCAAGTGTAAAATAATATACAGAAGAGGCAGCACAAGGCAGAGGAGCACTTCACTATTGAAGAGCTTCGGCTCTAGCTCCATGGAGAATTTCAGTGGGTAGTATTTGCCAAGGAGAACACCCCACATACCTGGGCCAGGTGAGCCTCAGGGGCCCAGAACCAATGCAGGATAGAAGGCATTTTCTGGGCCTTCTTTAGGTGTGACATTCTGGCTTTCTTAGTGCCTTCCATCCACAGAAGGGAGAGAACCAGAGGACCACATTAGGAGTGAGGCCCTTCCTACTAGGATGATGTTTGACCAAATGTCCACATTAGCCTTCCTTCTCCTTGTAGGTGGAGTTGGAAAACAGAGAGAACAGCTACGACTGTTCACTGCCTTGTCTTTAACAAAGAAGCAGGGTAGGTGGGCAGGTGGTTAATCAAGAGGCCTGTTAGAAAAGAGGAGCTCAGAGAAAGAGAAGTGGCTATATGTGTTAAATTCGACATAAAGACAGAGGAAAGTGAAAATGGGAGAAAGATGATTACGGTTAAGCTTTATATGGTTACTGGTGACCTTCCAATGGGTAGGTTTAGGAGAGAGTACATTCAAACCAAATTGATAGCATTGAAGATAAAGCAAATGGGAAAGCAGGGAGAAGGATTAATATGGACCAAACATCATGATAATTTGAGTTGAAAGAAATCAGAGAGATGGTCCAACAACTCAAGAGCATAGCTAGGCTAAGAAGATTGTAGTTGTTGTTATTTATTGACTGAAAGGTAAAGAGACTGGCAGAGGAAAGGCCAAGGCCAAGGTGGTGTGATTAACTATGCAAAAGAGGAAAGTACATACTTAATTCAAAAAAGAGCATGAAGGACCCGACAAATGGTTGAATTTTGAAAAGATCCATTGCTGAAATTTTTCAAAAAAGAAAAATGCTCAAAAAAATTTAAATATAATTATAGTCTATAAAGACTAGTGAGCCATAGAGAGTTCTGCTCCTATAGGTTTAAGGGGAAAAACAAGGTGGAGGGCAAAATTGGATGAAGGTAAATAAGAGGAAAGGTGGAGGTGAATTCTGAACAGACAAAAGACTTTATAGCAGGAGAAAACTCAACCTGTTGCAAATAGCTACATGTTAGCAGCTGATTTGGGGGAATGGTATTTGAAAATTAGGGGTCTGAAAGAAAAGACCCAAATGAGTTCACTGGAAGGAAATGGGTTGAGAATATGAGCTGCAGTGGAAGAACATCAGGTGTTACTGGAGAAAATCACTGAAGAGTCTCCTTAAGATTTTTCTTGCAGCAATCTTGAATGAGAGAAAGTCCTCTATGACTGCTGGAGGGCCTCGACCAGGGATGTTGGAGAGATAGTGAGGCTATTAGCACTGGAGATTATACAAAACACTGGGGGAAAAAAACTCTGCAGAAAAAAAACAAGAAGACTAAGAACAAGGTAATTTTCTAAGACAAGAAGGGGAAAAAAATGGATTTGGAAAAAAAGAAAAAAATTTTTTAAAAAAGAGAAAATTGTTCTTATGATCTGAATGTTTGTGTGCTTCCCACATCCCAATACCTCCAGAATATTGTGCTGAAATCCTAACGCCCAATGTGTAGGTATTAGGAAGTAAAGCCTTTGGGAGATAATTAGCTCACGAGGGTGGAGTCTTCACAAATGGGATTCAGTGCCCTTATAGAAGAGAATCCAGAAACTTCTCTAGCTATCTTTCTGTTATGCAAAGATACAAGAAGACAATGGTAGTCTACATCCTAGAAGAGGGCCCGTCACCAGAAACTTACCATGCTGTCACTTAGATCTCAGACTTCCAGCCTCTAAAACAGGGACAAATAAATTTCTATTGTGTATAACCCTCTCAGTCTATGATACTTTTTTTTATAGCAGCCTGTAATAAGACAATTGCCATAGCCCACCTACTCTTACTCTAATCCACCTCCCCCAAATAAACTAGGTCAGTGTGTGTGGCTTATGAAGACTGACTGACTTCACTTAACTTTTATTGTAAGATGGTTAAACATGAGTTCTGGAGTTAGACTGCCTAGGCTTAAATTCCAAATCTTCTATACACTATCTATGTAATAAATACCAAGTTACTCTTACTCTCTCCAAGCTTCAGGTACCTCTTCTATACAGAGGAGATAATAATACAATACCTATCTCATAAATGATGAAGATTAAATATTTTACACCAAAAATGGTGGCAGGTTGGCAACTAGTACATATTTGTTAGATATTCCTTATTACCTTGACAATGATGTTGATGGTGATATATAATAAAGTTCAGAAATAAGTACAATAGAATACCTGTCCTCAAGGAGCTCAGATGCTATTAATAAAGGTATTAATACATTCAGAAAAATCAACACTTATAGTAAAATTAATTGATTCATTGAACAGATAGTTATTGAGCCCCATACAGTGTCTTGGGTGCTGGGAACACATTGGTGAAGAAGATGCACCGAGATTCTCAGTCCTCATGGAGTTTGCATTCTAGTAAAGGGAGAGACAAAATAAAATAAATGAGTATAGTCTTTCAGGAGGTTATATGTATTATGAGAGGAAAGGGGAATAAGCTAGTGGTAATGGAAGCCAGGGTGGGAGAGGTGGACGCGAGTTGGATAGAGTGGTTAAGGTATGCCCAACTGAGCAAGGTGCTGGGGCTATGATTGGCAATTTCAGTGAATTCGTCAGATGGACTACCTTGGAAGCAGAGGTGGGCCAATCAACTTGGGCTTGCCATGGGAGGTGACAGGATTCTTCAGGAAAGGTTCCCAGACTAAGTGATGTTGGGACTAGAAAGGGCCAACCACAGTCAGAAAGGCTATCAGAGGGCTGGCACATAGAGAGGATGGCCAGAGGAGGGCTTTAGCCTTGTTTTATAAAAGAGGGATTAAAATGTACTCTAATCTATGCTCCTAACACAAAACCTGGATTTTTTTTAAAAAAGGCAAAAAACATAAAAAATAAAAACTCACTCAACTAGTAGACAAGAAATTACTGTAGAAATACTTCTCTCCTTTAAATATAAGGGACTGTGGTTGCCAGTGTTTTTCATATCAAATTTCTTAAAACTATGGCTACTTTGCCAAGGGTGTGATGTACCAGTATTATTATAAAGAAATTGGTTTTCTGATTGAGCTGTCTCTTGATAGGCACTTGCTGTGCAAGAGGTGGCAGGGTCACACCTTGGCTCGAGGTGCTTTTGCTGGGGAATCAGAGGGCTGTCTGTTGTAATTCACAGAAGTGCTGCTGTACGAAGGTACAGAAAGAAGAAAGGCTTCCACCAAGACACAGAGGATCTCTTATGGGATCTGCTCCACACTAGACAGCCTTTCAATTCATTTCAAAATGCTCACAGCTTTCCATTACAGAGAAGGTTATGTAAGACCACAGAAAGAGAAGTGTAGACTAACTGAATAAATACATTGTAGCTCCCACACAATAAGTCCAAATATTGCTTTATCTATAAAGGTCAATCAACCAGGCCTACAGACATTTTTGTTTGTCACAGCTGGTTGGAGGAGGGGCTACCAACACCTGGTGTGTAGATACTATCCTGCGGGGCAACAGGCAGGGATCCTGCTAAGCAGCCTGCAATACACAGGACAGCCCCTGCCACAAAGAATTGACCATCATGCTGAGGTTTCAAAACCCTGTGGTGGTTTTTGGAATCGTAGCTGAGAAAGGGGGGACAAGAACATGAAGTAGGTGAGGGACAGTGAATACTGGTATAATCACCAGATCACAGGGCCCCATAAGGGGAAAGGAGTTTCCGGGTAATAGAGAAGAGAAAGACAGCAAATTTAGGTCTGGAGAGAGAGGATACTTGGAATTAGAATTTTGGAGGGCGTGGAGGTGTTTTAGTTATTGATATGGACAAAGGATGGTTATATGTCACATACACAGGGACATACACTTGAGTGTTTAGTCTAACATGTAGTAGCTCTGTTGACTTTAGTTAACCTTTCTAAGCCTGTTTTCTTTTTCCTGAAGAAATTGAATATTTTCCTCATTTGCCTTGTTAGAAAAATTGAAAGACATAGTGTGTGTAAGATCTAAATGTGGTGCTGCTTGGTACACATTACTCAATACTTACTCAACAAATGTTAGATATTATTACCACCATCTGGATGTTGATTAGCTGGACAGTTGTGGTAATTTGCTACATTGTCACCTAAGGGGAAAAGGAAGGACAGAAAATGAAAGAAAAAGGAAAAATGCTAAAATGCTTTTCTTGAAGGTTCAGCTTTCCTTTTAGCTCTAATATCATATCTGTGATTAATTACATTCGTTTGTTTTTGATAATGTGATTGGACTTTTACTTTTTTCATAGTTGGGGATATCTGAGGGAGTCTCTTGAGATGATTTGATGAAATTCTCTCCTAGAAGGTTTTTCTGGAGCTTTTTAATAAGAAGACTAAATGAGGTATTTCTTCCATCTTCTCATTTCTAACCTCTCACTTACAAAATAGATACATTCTTATCTTTTCCTACTTCTCATTTATATTGACCTGAATACCCTTAAAATAAACTATACATGGAAGATAATTTCAGGGAAGCTTCTGCATCATTTGCACTACTGACCATTGATACTACTTATTATCTGTTTATAATGGCAAAATTGAAGCTTCTCACTCATTGCATAGTGTAAAACATCACTATTCCCCCACAGATGCTGTGACAGTAGCATATCTGCTAGTTTGTTGGCACAACATTTTCTACACTGTCATTTTTGTTTTGCTTCAAAATATCACTTAATTTTTCTTTTGACCTGAAGAATTTAGAGAGTGAGGCGGTATGGGTGTTAATGACTGAAAGGTTCTACTATTTTTTTCTTCATTCCATACATATGAGATTCAGTGAGATTTCATTGAAATGACAATAACATGAATCAAAATTGTCATGTTTCTTGGTTTTGCAATGCAACAATGTTGCCATTATTTTTCAAGAAAATTACTTATAAGTAAAAACAAAACAAAGAATTCAGCACCTGTATTAAATATACAAAAACATTGCCAATTAAATATAGATGTAAAGATATGATCATCAGTTATATATTAGTAATTTATTTTATAGATAAGTATGTGTCAGAGAGTTGATATAAAAAAATTGTTGAAGATTGCTTCTTGGAAATAATAAACAACCTGATAACTAGCATAATACTTCACTGCCTTTGCTTTCTAAAAGGAAATAAAAGATTAGAATTGGATCATATAGCCAACATGCAATATAGGGTATTTCAGTTAAGATTCAAGTTGACTTTATAAAGTGTTGTTCAAGTCAAATGCTACCCTATGTTAATTGCTTCCAGCTGCCAAATGAGTTTGTAAAGTTATAGGGCATGCTAACAACATTGCCTGCAACATTTCTTAATTTCACTTTTAGAACATAGGAGATAAATCATAAAATCCATCAAAGTGCATCAAAATGATAATCAGTAAATAAAGAACAACAATAATAAATAGTAAGTGAATAATACTTATCCTTCCTTTTGTGGAAATATGTAAAGAACAGGGACTGAAATGCCTGTGTGAACTTTCAAAGGCAAATTACCACTTCCTTTTAATGTTAATCTTATCTACACTGTCTTTTAAGCATTTTATTAAAGCATTTGATTCTGGTTTTTAGTGGGATTTTAATTTTAACTTTTCTTTCTTGTTAAGTTTTGATATTTCATAGATTGGCTCACAGGTGAAATTTAGATTCTAGTGTTATGCACTGTGTTCCAAAACATGATGAAACTTTTAAGAGAAAATAAAGTCTATTATGAAAGGGACCAAATTAAGAGCAGATAAGAGGATTTGCAAATAGGTTGTGTCAGGGGAAGCTTTGCCCTGACTATTCTCTACCTTATATACATTTTGTGAAGAATTCTCTTTCCCTCAGAGAATACTTAGTCTTTGAACCAACCTCCTACTTTCATTTCTAATGTGGGTTATAAAATGCTTGATGACGTATGTCTTGGCATTGAATATCCACTGTTCTTTAATTGTTGATTGTGCTATTTCTCTTTTACTAGATGAAGTTCCTTGAAAGAGGAGGAAATGTGTTCATTCTCTCATTGCCGTTCCCACACAGCAAAGTATGTGGCACAGAATAAACCTTCCAAAGATGTTTAATGGCTATAATGAAATTAATGAACAAATGAACCTTGCTATTGTGCTCTAAGTAACCTATTGTGCTCTAAGTATCACACGAAGTTCTAGGGGTCCAAAGATGTGATGTCTTAAGATGTTCATCATCTGTCTAGTACAGGAGGTCATCAAATCAGCAGAGGTGGCCCCATTGTCAATATTCACTGATGTTCATGGAGCATGGAAGGCAACTTGCAGAATGGAGGAAAGAAGGGAAAAAAGCACACAATGTCCTTTAATAGCTTCAGAGAGACTACTCCAGTTCTCAAATGAAATCTGTATGAAATTGTAAAGCTGGCTGTATGGATTAGTACAGTTTCATTATTCCTAAATTTAATTTGAACGTTATGATAACCTAGGCTATACTAAACTAAGTAAAAAAGGTCTCCTAAGAAATTAATGGGTAATCAAATCATAGAATTTCCCTTTTACTTCTCAAAAGATGCATGTTATTCTTGTAAATTATTAATTGTTAATGTAAAATGAATGGTGCTAGTGTTAGATCATTTATTAAGTAGTCTCAACAAGGTATGTGTCTGATAATATTTTGTCAACATGTAGTTTGAATTGCTGTGTGAATATGAAAGGTGCAAATACTTTGAAGAACATTCTACCATTAGGCTATGTGTACTGCCAGAACCTAGCTAATTCCATGGTGGATTTGGTCCACATTAAGGCTTTTGCTGTTTGTTGAAAGAATTTATTCTCTTTCCTTCTATTCTATTCTATTCTATTCTATTCTATTCTATTCTATTCTATTCTATTCTATTCTATTCTATTCTATTCTCTCCTCTCTCTCTGGTTGTAAGCATACCAGTGGTTGGTGTCGAATCAGTATTCTGGACCCTATTTCAAATTGAAATCATTTAGTTTTTCAAGTACTCAATATTCTTGTAAGAATGGGCAAAAAAACTTGAAGAGTTCAGTTCAAGCAACCACGACTCAGAACACCTTATGCATCACTTTTTGCTAGTGATAAGCATCCGAAATTAGAAATACCATATACAGCCCCTGCTTCTTCAAAATATGAAAGTTGAGATTACATAGTGAAGGCCAGGATAGAACCTGCCTAATTAAAATGGATGGAAAATAGTATCCCTATATATCAGATAATACCTGTGTCACAATGCACCAGGTAGGCAATGTAACATTTCGCCTTGCTGTCTTAGTTTTTACATGTAATCCAGTCCCTTAGAAGCCCCATCATATCAGGCACCTTTGCCTAATAATCACTTCAATACAGACATTTGCAATGTCTATCTATAAGTGTGTTAAAAAATCTACATATAAAACATGGCTGTATGGATCCATAATGCTAAATTCTCCTCCTTTTAGGAAGAGACCACAGAATAACTCATGTATGGAAACATGATCATAAAATATTCATTAACTAAATTGTTTCCCCATACCCAAGAATGCCTGCTATTTTTCAAGTACATTTTTTTTGCAGTTAATATCTTTTTATTCCAGAGATGAGAACAATTAAATCTTCCTGATGACTTATGAAAGGCATTTTCTTTTCAGGTTTGACAATTTAGCATATCTTCCTCTAATATATAATAACTATGTGGAGTTGGCACATTAGCTGTTGCCAGACTTGGTACATTTTCTGCATAATGTTGAATCTAAAATTTTTGCTTAATCAAATATGCACAGAGCTTATTTTTTATTTGTTCTAATTAGTTATACATGACAGTAGAATGCATTTTGACACATTGTACACAAATGGAGCACAACTTATTCTTCTGGCTATACATGGTACTGAGTCACACTAGTAGGGTAATCATACATGTATATAGGGTAATAATATCTATATCATTCTACTGTCCTTTCCATCCCCACTGCCCCACTCGTCCCCTCACTTGCCTCTGCACAATCTAAAGTTCCTTCATTCTTCAGCCCCGCCATCACTATGGATCAGCATCTGCTTATCAGAGGAAACATTCGGCTTTTGGTTTTGGGGGGTTGGCTTATTTCACTTAGCATGATATTCTCTAGTTCCATTCAGTTACCTGCAAATGCCATAATTTCATTCTTGTTTAAGGCTGAGTAATATTCCATTATGTTTAAGTACCACATTTTCTTTATTCATTTATCTGTTGAAGGGCATCTACATTGGTTCCACAGTTTAGCTATTGTGAATTGAGCTTCTATAAACATCGTTGTGGTTATGACATTGTAATATGATGATTTTAAGTCCTTTGGGTATAAACCGAGGAGTGGGATGGCTGGGTCAAATGGTGGTTCCATTCCAAGTTTCCTAAGGAATCTTCATACTGCTTTCTAGAGTGGTTGCACCAGTTTGCAGTCCCACAAGCAATGTATGAGTGAACCTTTTTCCTTACATCCTCACCAACATTTATTGTTGTTTGTATTCTTGATAATTGCTGTTCTGATGGAGTGAGATGAAATCATAGTTTTAATTTGCATTTCTTTAATTGCTAGAGACGATCAACATTTTTTCATGTTTGTTGATCAATTATATTTCTGCTGTGAAGTCCCTGTTCAATTCCTTAGCCCATTTATTGATTGGGTTATTTGGTTTTTTGGTGTTAAGCTTTTTGAGTTGTTTGTATATTGCACAGAGCTTCTTATTATACTAATGTCTACCTTAAGCCCAAGTCATGGCTTCTGGCTTGTGAGTTATGTCCTATTTTTGTGAAATTATTAGAATTAGCTGCTTGGAATTTATAAAATCACTTTGAAACTCTAGAAACTATTTTAATTTGTGATTATTTTTATATTTTCATTTTTCCTTGTTTAGAAATGAATAAGAAATGTGATTCCCAATCCAAATGCCTGGACTTCATATAGTGTCAGTATGGTTTTCTCTGTCAGGTTAATAGTTTATTATTTGAAATAACCCAGATAAGAAGATATCTTTGGAAGATTTCCTTGCATGCACATACTAGCCTCTGGGAATTAAACACTAGTGTCAGGGTTAGATTAAGAATTCGATCCAAAACACAGACCAGCAAAACCAGCCTGGATTCCAAATGCTTGTACCAAACAAAAACAAACAAACAGGGGTGGAGAGCATGGGAGAAACAAGGAACTTTGGATGGGGCAGGGAGAAGTGGAGGAGGGAGGAGAGGAGGGAGAGTGGGAATGGTAAAAATGGTGGAATGAGATGGACATCACTACCCTAGGTACATGCATGAAGACATGAATGGTGTGACTCTATCTTGTTTGCAACCAGAGAGATGGAAAATTGAGCTCTATATATGTACTATGACTTGAAATACATTCTTCTGTTTTAAAAATAAATTAAAAAACAAACAAAATCTAGCATTCTTCCTAGAATCTGAGGAAACAACATGAAAGCAGTAGCTATAGTGGCATTTTCTATTGTTTTTGGTCACAGGTGTTTTATTTAAACAGATATTTTATTTTGTTTTTATCTTTATTTATTTATTTTTATGTGGTGCTGAGAATCAAACCCAGTGCCTCACACATGCCAGGCAAGTGCTCTACCACTGAGCCACAACCCAGTCCTGGTTGTGGGTATTTTTCATTTTGTTCAGAGATGTGTATTTTTTGTTGATAAATCTGTTTGTGTTCAAGTATTTGAAAATGAACCAAAAACTTAACTGTGATTACAACGGTCCTATTTTTCAAAATCAGGGTTGATTCTTTTTAATATAAAAGGACCATGTATTAAAATACTTCATTTTCAATTTTCTAATGGAAAGTTTTACTCTCTTCTACAGAAACAATTGTCAGTCTCTATTAATATATCCCCAGAATAATATTGTCCCAATTATTTTATATTGTATGCATGTATGAATATGTAACAACAAATCCCATCATTATGTATAACTACAATGCACCAATAAACATTGTGGAAACAGGTAAAAAAAAAAAAAATATGTCCCCAGAGTGTTCCCTTAGCTTTCTGAGGGAAAAAACAAACTAGACACTGAAACAGATTTGCTTCTCCATGTAGGAGCCTATATGTTAACCATCTTTATGTTACTTAAGCCAAACAAACTAGCAAATAAACAACAAAACCAAACAGCACAGAAAATACCAGAACAGAGCAATTACCATTTAAACTCCTGGTAAAGAACCGGAGATGCACATTTAGCATTCTATGTATTTTATTCCTTAATCACTTCTTGTAGAATTGTTAGACTGTTAGCACCAGGCCTTAGGTTATAGCAGTGAAACTCAAGCAAGTTTCTCTGGTTTTATTTTTCTTTATTTATGAAGGTAGTTTAATAATACATAGCAGGATTGTTTTGAGGCTTAAATGAAATTTATATACATACAAATTTGAGATGTGCCTGGGATAAATCAACCAAGAATAATACAGATATACTTTTAAATTCAATCCAAGAAAGAAGAGTGACTGGGGTAAACGTGTGATTTATGAAAAGCAGTGTGCCTGCCTGCTGATGTTTGAACTGTTCATGAAAGACAAACCTCTTCTAATTGAGATATGAAAGGACAGAATCAAGGAGAAATGGCTCAACAAATCCTTGGACTGTTCTGGCCATTACTCCTGTCAGGGCTTCAACATCAACTGAATGTGAGGGCAACAGTCATTAAGGAAAAAAGAGACGACAGAAACAAGATAGAAAAACATCTAAGTTTAAAACATTCTTTTGAAACTCCATTGTGCAGAAAACATCCTAGTCTTTGTCTTGTCTACTTTCATGTTGGAGTAATTGATTCTTTATCTAGCAGGCATCTGTTCTCTGTGGAAGATAATGAGGATATTAAACTAAAAATTTATGGATCAAGGCAAGGACTTAGCCACCTCTTCTAGAGCCTGTTGCAGCATCCTTTGTGAACTTAGACTGATATTTTATCTGAAATTCACATTTGTGTGGGATTACTCTTGAGTAGAATTCTGTCTTTGAATTGACTGCAAGGAAGCCCAATACCATCCTCTACTCCAGCTTTGTGTGTAAGATACGCATTTTGTATACCAATGGCTTTTATTTTCCAATGTTCATTTCCTCTTTATCTTCATTTGCTCATCTTGTCTGTATGCATTTTAAAAATCACCCCAAATCTATTTCATGATGATAAAATAAATAAAAATACTGTTATTCCATATTTGAAAATATGTCCCATGACTCGAATACTTCATCTATTATTTTTTTTTAATATTTTTTTAGTTGTTGATGGACCTTTATTTATTCATTTATTTATATGTGGTGCTGAGAATCAAACCCAGGGCCTCACGCTTGCAAGGCGAGTGCTCTGCCACTGAGCCATAATCCCAGCCCCCATCTATTATTTTCTCTTTTCCATGAACCACAATTTTTAGAAGGGTTTTCTGTATTTGCTGTGTTTCCTTATCTTTCATTCTTTCCCCAATCTCCTGATCTCTGCTTTAGCCTCTACTACGTTTCTTAAATTGATTTTTACAATAGTCAAGAACAAGATCCTGCAGGGCACACTTCTTAGGCTTTCTCTTGGCCTCTTTGCCATCTTTGTACCATTCTCATTTTATTACTTGTTATTGAAATCTCTAGCATTGTTTGCATGTTTCCCCAATAAGAGTCCTTCTTCCTCTTAGTCCCTAAACACCAACACCATGTTGATACTTTCTGGTACTTGCAAGTAGATTGGCTTTGGGCCATAATTTTTTATTTTAATTTATTTTTAAAATAGAAGAATGCATTTCAAGTCATAGTACACATATGGAACACAATTTTCCATTTCTCTGGTTGCAAACAAGATAGAATCACACCTTTCATGTCTTCATACATATACCTAGGTTAATGATGTCCCTCTCATTCCACCATTTTTGCTACCCTCCCCTCCGCCACCTCCCCTCTGTCCCATCCAAAGTTCCTCTGTTTCTCCCATGCTCCCCACCCCCATCCCCATTATGTATCAGTATCCACTAATTAGAGAGAACATTTAGCCTTTGGTTTTTTGGGATTTGGGGGCCATAATTTTTGTTTCTTTTCTTTGGTGCTTTCTTTTTAGAAGACATTACACTTTTTTCATTTATTTGATCATTACTATTTTGTGTGTCTTTTGCAGGATTCTCCTAAATTTATTTCTCATCTTTTTTACGTAGTTCCTCTAAAAATGTTTCCAAAGTGGGTCTTTGTATGACAAACTTTCTAGCTCTTAGAAGCTTGACAGAGTATTTATTTTACCACCACATGTATACAATTATTTGTTGAATATCAGAGAATAGGTTCAAAATGTTTCCCATTGGTATTTTAAAATACCAATTTTTCTTATTTTTTGGCATCCAGTTTTTCTATTAAGAGATACAGTTTCATTGAGATTTTTTCCCTTTGAGGATCATGAGATTTTTCTTTCTAGATGGCTTTAGGGTTTTCTTTGTCTTAAATTTTACTATCACGTTGATCTCCTCAGTTTGTGATCTGCTGTTCCTGGAGGCTTGAAGGGAGGGGCGAGGGAGGGATGTCCAGGGAGCTAATCAGCCTAGCTAGTACACTCCAGCCTCCTGCCTCACTAGGCTTTCAGCTGCCTGCCTGATATGGTACCATGGGAAAGGATGACTGCTGCTGGTTTCTGTGATCTTTCAAAGCAATGTAATGAAGAACAGAGTAGAATGTAAAAGCTCTCCCTTTGCCTGTTCTCCCACTGCTCTCTCTCTGCATTGCAGCAGAAGCGCTTTACCCTGCCAACTCATAATAGCCTTTGATCTCCCCAGGAGTTTATCAGTTGTTATGTTACTGGTACTTTCTGTCTGTGCAGACTCTAGCTTCTGTAGTTTCTCCAAGGTTGATTTGGGGAAGGAAGCCAAGAGCCAGTGTTGGTTCACCATCTTGCCAAGACCTAGAAGACTCCCTCTCATCAATGTTTAACACCATTGACTTATGCTTTTTTCCTCTGAGCTCTAACCTTGACTTTTTCATAATACATTTATGGGCTGCTTCTTTCTCTTATCCTTTGAAAAATCCTCTTCTGCCTACTCCTATTCTCTTTTAAGTCCTGATTTTTTTTTCACTCTCCACATCCTCTGGAGATGATCTCATCTTCTTTAAAGATCTCAATTGCCACTACTCAGATAACCAACTCACTGTGGGACACTACCAAATAGATGTAAAATGCATTTACATCTAACCTCACCCTACTCCTGATGGCTCCTCTTGAATTGCTTCTGTCTGCAAGACCTCAACCTAACTTTCAAAGCCATAATCTGAGCATCCTTCTTGATCTTTTCCTCATATCTTCTATCTAATTAATAGCCAAATTCTGCTGATTCTATACCCTCAACCTATCTTAGACTTATCCTCTTTTGTCTATTTCTCTTTTTTAGCCTTAATCCAGGCCACCAAATACAGCATTGTCCTCTCCCTCCCTATTCCTTTCCATTCCTATTCCATTCAGTGCAGTTAAAATGAAGCCTTGAATTCTGTAGTTCTCAAACATTGTGGTCTCAGGCAACCTTTGAACTCTTAAAATTTTTGAGGACCCAAAGAACTTTATTTATGTGGATTAGATATTGATATAGATATTTCCCTTATTAGAAATTCAAACATTAAAAATCTAACATGCAAAATAACACAAGCTTATATTCTAAGAGCTATTAGATCAATTATGTCATCTTGTATATTGTAGCCTCTGGAAACTTCATCATATGTGCCTAAAAGAATGAAAGTGAAAAAGCTCAACAATGTCTAATTGATGTTATAAAAATAGTTTTGACCTCACAGATACTCTGAAGGTGCTGGAAAACTCCTAGAGCTCCATGGACTCTACTTGAAGAACCATTGCTCTGATCCTTCTGAACCCTTTGCTTCCATTGCAATCACTTTCATGCCTTGCTATGGTTTCCTAGGATGAAACTGTAAAGCAAGGTATACAAGACCTTTAGTGATGCACTTCTATCCATCTAGCTAGATTTATTTCCTGTGATGTCTGAAGTCTGATGCACATAGTGGTCTGAATAGTATTGTTGAATCAATGGCTGAAAAAATATAAGTGTTGTAATACTGACTTACATACTTTCCTTTAAATGCTGGGTGAATTTGAGTTATAGTTTTGTATATCATGTGTATTAGTTTATCCCTTATATTATAAAATTGCAACTTGAAAACATTAAAGATATCCACTGTGAATGTTACTGGGTATATGATAGACAAATAATTGGTGGGTACGGAAGACTAACTGTCCCTGACTAGATCTACCATCACCTTACCTACTACCCAGAAATTAATATGGTAGGGCTACAACATAAAAAGGGAAAGTAGCTGCATGTGTGTATGACTACTTTCTTGGCCATTTAGAATTATGATATATTTACCTGTGTATGATCTTTTGATGCCAGATGAATTTAGGATCAGAGGACCAGAGGAGACACTATTTGGAAATTGGATACAAAAGCTTTTGCATGTGAAATTCTTTCTGAAGGAGATGCATAGCTTTCACCTTTGAAAGAGGACTAGGATACAGGAAAGTATGAGAATCACTTCATGATTAATCAATTGGTTTCAATGTGTAAGGGGCTATTTCACTTCAGCAATAAAAAATGAAGTGAACTTAGGTGCAAGATAAATCAGTGTCTCAGGTCCATTTTATAATGGCATTGCTGTTCCGACTGTGACTGTGGCTTCTTTATTCAACTTGTAGTTCTGTGCGATGGGTAACATAACTTCTAAGGATGTGAATCTTTCTAAATCAGACAGCTACTCTGCAAACAGACTTAAAAGTTATTATAGACAAATTTAGACATAAATTTTCAAGCTAACTCTATTAAATCACATTCTAGAAAGCCTTATGTTAAAAAGCTATTTTGTAAGATTAAATTTTAATTGCTGATAGATTCTATAGACTAATAATTTTAAAAATTTATAAATATTAATGGCAAGATTTTTCACTTAGAAATACATTATTAATTTTATTGAATACTTATTGATTAATTAAGACATTATCATTTACTTATGAAGTATACTTAAGTGTTTTGTTTATATCCGGGATATATCTTTTTGTGAAAATCATGACACTTGGTGACACAAAAACATTAAGGGGAAGACTTTAAAAAGGAAAAAGGAAAAATAGGTTAAATACCTTCACAATATTAATATTCATTTATTAAAAGGCATTAGAATTCCTTTTCAGATTAGATATCTATATTTATTTTTACTACTTCTCCATATCTAAGACATACACTCTTTGTGGTAGGGTATTTTCTGGATTGGAACATAAAAGTCTTCAAAGAAGTGGCCCCTCTTGCTTGGATTGTTACCTTTTTTCTTTTTCTCCATTTTGAAAGTTTACCTCAAGAAAGTCTGTTTCTTATTGAATTCCCATCTAAATGTACATCTTGTCCAATGTTTGTTTTATATTTTGGGTAACTATAAAATGACTGATTTATAGACTGGCCCCCTGGTCTACAATTCAATATAATAAAGTCAACTTAGTTTCATTTATTTTCAAACAACAGAAATAAGGCCATTTCCCAGATTCTGAAAGAGAAATGGCAATGATAAAACTACTGTATCTAATCTGATATTTTAAAATTGCATTGAATGTGAGGATGTCTGTTGTTATGAAAATTACAGTAGTATTGTAGTAATAATAAAAATATTTAAAGTGATAGCTACTGTACATATTCATTATAATCTACTCCTGGACTGGCTAATACCGTAGCCCCTAGCCACATGTAGCTACTGAGCACTTGAAATGTGATCAGCCACATGTTGAAAGGATGGTAATATTTTGAATATATGATTAAAATATACTATTAAAATTGGTTTTACATTTTTTACAAACAAGGCTACTTGGATATTTTAAAGTTATATAAGAGGGCTATAGTGGACAGCACTGTCTAGGCACTTTACATGCGCTTTAATCTCAGTGCTCACAAGAACTCTATTAAGCATATATATTTAATATTATAATTTTTCATAGAAACTAATAATCATGGAGATTCAGTAATTGTCCCAGGATTATCCATGGTAGAGCCAGGACTCAACCCCAGCTTATACCCTTAACCTGTAGTCTCTAATCTTTTTGATAGGATACCCAATCTCTTGTTTTTGTCACCAGTGACAACAATGTTATTGAATATGCTTCTTTATTTCCTTTAGATTTTAGTTACTTACTTTTAATATAGCAATTTGAAGATCTCATTCATTTTTTAAAATTTTGTTGTCGTTGTTTTTGATGGACCTTTATTGTTTTTTATTTATTTATATGTGGTGCTGAGAATCGAACCCAGTGCCTCACGCATGCTAGACAAGTGCTCTATCACCAAGCCACAACCCCAGCCCTCATTCATTTTTAAGTGCATGCATTTAATGGATCTGATGGCTGCATCATATAACTCCCAAAGATGTGTGTATCCCTATGAGTAAGAGCGTCATCAACTGCATGAGGCTCAATTTTTTTTTACCCATGCATTAGTGATGCAAAGGATTTTTTCCAAACCTTTTTATTGGTGCATTATAGTTGTACATAATGATGGGATTTGTTGTTACATATTCATACCTGCACAAAATATAGCAACATAATTTAAAGAGTGTCACTCCCCAGCACATCCCCTTTCCCCCCTCACCTCCAACCCCTTAGTCCCTTTCCTCTACCTATCTCCCTCTGACTTTTAGGAGATCCACCCCCACCTTTGTTTTCCTTTTTCCTCTTCTGCAAAGAATTTTATTGAAATTCAGCTAGTAGCTTTCTGTGTCTCTTGATGTTAAGTTATTCCTGTAAACTAGTTGGATGTTGCCTTTTATATTTTATCAAGTTTTTTTCTACTAAAATTCTTTATTTGAAAGATTTTCAAACACTTTAAAATGATAGATGTTTTTAGAGGTGACACACTTAATGTTCATGAAGAAAAAAATGGAAAATTTTCCATATATTTATCTTCAACATGCTTTCTGCTCTCATTGCTAAAATGATACTTTTACCTTGAAGCATGATTATATTTTTTCAAAATGTATGTCATGTTCAGACTGTTGTCAATCACATGTTATCACAAAGTTCAGCTAATTTATAACACTTGTTCTTTGCCAAAACGTTTTGGTTTGCAACATCTTTAAGTTTAAGAAACTTTAACAAACTTTTATAGATTGTCGCAAGGTACTAAAAATGATTTTTATGGTTAGCAAAAATCTTATTTGGATGTATTATGGAGATTCTACTAGGTTCTACTTTAAAAAAAATTGGCACAAAATTAACTCCTCTGATACTATACGTAGGAAAACAACCAATTAACTGTTTTCTCAACAGAACACAGAACACTTCAAACACCAGGTATATGTTTCCCCCAACATATCAATTATCTGGAACCAACAGTGTCCTGTAATTAATTCAGTTGCTCCCAGATTTCATAAAAGTGGTTTACTTACTGTTACCCATCTATTATAAAAAGATACAACTCAGGATTACCCAGATGGAAAAGATAGATAGGGCAAAGTATGGGGGAAGGGGCTCAGGACTTGCATATCCTCTTTGGGGACACCACCCACCTAGCATCTTCACTTGTTCAGCAATCCAGAAGCTCTCCAAACCCTGTAGTTCAAATATTTTTATGGGAGCGTTATCACATAGGCATGATGGTTATTAACTCAATATCCAGTCACTTTCCCCTTTCCAGAGAATGGGGGATGGAGCTGAAAATTGTTTTTAATAGATTGGTTCTTCCAGCCCACATGCAGGCGCCTACCAAGAGTCACCTTATTAGAACAAAAAACACTACTATCACTGAGGACATGCCAAAGGATTAGGAGCTCTGTATCAGGAACTAGGGTCAAAGACTAAGTATTGGAGTAAATGATGTACCTAGCACTCTTGTCACTCAGGAAATTAAAACCGTGTTAGCAGCTCTGTGCCAGGAACTGGGGGCAGAGATCAAATATACATTTCTTATTATATCACAATATCACAGTGACATTTTGTTACACCGTGCCCTTTTGGCTTCTCTTGTTTGCTGAATCCGTTTGACTGCAGTGAATGAATTTCACATGTGCAACTCTCTTTGTAACCTTAACTTAGAAATACTTTTTAAAAAAATCCTAATTTAAAATGTTGTTCACCAATGGTTAATTTGCACAGTTGATTTCATAAAATATCATTCTCATCAAGTAACTGATATACTGAGCATAGATATTCTCTGGTATTATCTTTATATTCTAGAGGCTACAGAAGTAATTCATCATGAGTTTCATCATTGAGGTGTGATTTGTGTATAAGAGAAATGAGAAAATATTTTAAACTGATAATGAAAATACAACACGTCAAAAGTTGGGAATGCAAGTAATGCAAATACTTCAGAGAAATTTATAGCTCCAAATGCACATATTGGAAAGGAAGGAAGGCTTAAAATCAATGGTTCAAGTTTTTTCTCAAGAAGGTATAAAAAGATTAGCAAATTAATCCAAAGTAAGTAGAAAAGGGGAAGAAATAACTTACGAGTGGAGTTCAATGAAATGGAATGCAAATAACAGAAAATTAGTAAAGCTGAGAGTTGTTTTCAAAAAATCAACAAAATTATTATACCACCATGAAAGCTCTTCAAGGAAAAAGAGAGAAAATGCAATCTACCAACATCTGGAGGGAAAGGGGATATCAATCCAGATCCTGAGAACTAAAAAAAAAAAAAAAAGGAAAGGAAAGGAATAATATGAACAAGTATCTGCCAATACATTCATCAACTTCAATGAGATAGACAACTTCTTGAAAAATACAACTTTTCAAAACTGACACATGATAAAATAGAAAATATGAATAGCCTCAACAATATTAAATTTGTTAACAGAAATTTCCTAACAAAGCGAAGTTCTGATATAGTTTCACCAGTGAATTCTGTCAAAGAATTAAAGAAGGAATAAATAATAATAATCTACAAAATCTTTTAGAGTATTAAAGAAGCAATACCCTGATAAATTTTATAAAGCCAGAGTAAGCCAACACCAAAGCTAGGCAGAGGCAGGAAGATTGCAAGTTCAAGGCCAGCCTCAGCAACTTAGACATTGTCTGAACATTTAAAAAAATAATAAAAAGTAGCTCAGTGGTAAAGTACCTCTGGGTTCAATCCCCAGTACTCACCCCTCCATAAAAAAAGAAAAATTTGAGTAATTTAAATTCCTATATGGCTAACACATACATATGTATGTGCATACATATATCATAAGTAAATGATCATCAACCCGTAGTGTATACTACTTTTAGTCCCCCCACCCCAATCAGGTTGAAGAGAACAAATCATTGCTTATTTTATCTTTGTCCAAGTATATTTTAGAGTATTACTAATTAGAAGAGAGGTGGTTGGAGGAAAAGAGGCGTAAAGGGAGAGAAAGAGAAGGTCTTTTTAGTTGCATAAACAGGTTTTTGCATGTGGCTTGAATGAGAAAACTTTGAACAGAGCTACAAAGAGATCATCACCATGCAATCGTCGTCTTCTTTTTTTTCGATTAGTTTGAAACATATGGACTCTGTTGATAAGGAATTGTGTTGTTACATAAATTAATCATTATTCCTAAGGAAGCCTGGGTATTCATTTGTATGATACATAATTTGTGACCTGTCAGGTGAGTTATTTGTTTCTTTCCCGCACTTTTAGTTCCTTACACAGTTTTTGTTAGGCATAATTGACATTCAAAAGACTACACATATTTATTGTATATAACTTGATGAATTTAGACATATGCTTATACCATGAAACTCACAAAACAGCCAAGGCAATAAACATATCTGCCACCTCCAAAAGTTTCCTCATATCCCATACTATGCATGTGTTTGTGTGTGTGCACACATGCATCTGAGTGTGCTAAAATATTTATCATCACATCTTTTTTTTCTTTTTTTAATTTTTTGTTTATATATACATGACAGTAGAGTGTATTTTGACATGTTATATATACATGGAGTACAACTCATTCCAATTGGGATCCCGTTCTTGTGGGTGTACATAATGTGGAGTTACACTGGTTACGTATTCATATATGAGCAAAGGAAAGTTAGGTCTGATTCATTCTGCAGTCTTTCTGATTCCCATCCTCTGACCCTTCCCTTCATTCCCCCTGGTCTAATCCAATGAACTTCTATTCTTCCCTCCCTAACCTCCCTTGTTGTGGGTTAGCATCTGTATATCAGAGAGAACATATATCAGCCTTTGGTGTTTTGGAACTGGCTCATTTTACTTAACATGATAGTCTCCAGTTCCATCCATGTACCTGGCAAATGCCATAATTTCATTCTTCTTTATGGCTGAGTGATACTCCATTGTGTATATATACCACATTTTCTTTGTTCATTTGTTGAAGGGAACCTAGGTTGGTTCCATAGCTTAGCTATTGTGAAATGAGCTGCTTATACATTGATGTGGCTGCATCACTATAGTAGGCTAATTTTAAGTCCTTGGGGTATAGATCAAGGAGTAGGATAGCTGGGTCAAATGGTGGTTCCATTCCAAGTTTTCTAAGGAATCTTCATACTGCTTTCCACATTGGTTGCATCAATTTTCAGTGCATCCTTGACAACATTTATTGTTAGTTGTATTTTCGATAATTGCCATTCTGACTAAGGTGAGATGAAATTTCAGTATAGTTTAATTTGCATTTCTCTAATTGCTAGAGATGTTGTACATTTTTTCATATATTTTTTGACCATTTGCATTTCTTCTGTGAAATGTCTTCTGTTCCTCTGCCCATTTATTGATTGGGTTATTTGTTTTTGTTTTTGTTTTGGTGCTAAGTCTTTTGAGTTCTTTATATATCCTGGAGATGAAAGCTCTATCTGAGGTGCAGGTAGCAAAGATTTTCTCCCACTCTACAGGCTTTCTTTTCATGTTCTTGATTGTTTCCTTTACTCTGAAGAAGTTTTTTAGTTCCATGCCTTTCCTTTTTTTGATTCTTGATTGTACTTCTTGCACTTTAGAAGTCTTATTGCAGAAGTTTCTTTCTTAGCTGATATGATGGAGAGTTGGGCCTACTTTTTCTTCTAGTAGGTGCAGAGTCTGTGGTCTAATGCCTAGGTCCTTGATCCACTTTGAGTTGAGTTTTGTGCAGACTGAGAGATAGGGATTTAATTTGATCCTGCTACATATGGATTTCCACTTTCCCCAGCACCACTTGTTGAAGAGGCTATCTTTTCTCCAATGTATGTTTATGGCGCCTTTGTCTAGTATGAGATAACTGTATTTATGTGGGTTTGTCCTGTGTCTTCTATTCTGTTTCATTGGTCTTTATACCTGTTTTAGTGCCAATACCATGCCATTTTTGTTACTATAGCTCTCGGTATAATTTGAGGTCTAGTATTGTGTTGCCTCCTGTTTCTCTGTCCTCACTAAAGATTGCTTTGGCTATTCTGGGCTTCTTAGTTTTCCAAATGAATTTCATGACTGCTTTTTCTATTTCTATGAAGAATGTCATTGGAATTTTAATAGGAATTGCATTAAATCTTTGTAGTGCTTTTGGTAGTATGGCCATTTTGACAATATTAATTTTGTCTGTCTAAGACCATGGGAGATCTTTCCATTTCCAAGATCTTCTTCAATTTCTTTCTTTAGTGTTCTATAGTTTTCATTGTAGGGGTCTTTTACTTCCTTTGTTAGATTGTATTTCAAGTATTTTTTGAGGCTCTTGTGAAGGAGTAGATATTAGGAGTAGTTATTCTAATTACTCTTTTAGTTGATTTATCACTAATGTATAGGAACACATTTGATTTATGGGTGTTAATTTTATACTTTGCTATAAAATTCTGCTACTTTGCTGAATTCATTTATGAGTTCTAGAAGTTTGGTTGTGGAGTTTTTTGGGTTTTATAAATATAGAATGATGTCATCAGCAAATGGTGATAGTTTCATTTCTTCTTTTCCTATTTGTATCCCTTTAATGTCTTTCTTTTGTCTAATTTCTCTGGTTAGGGTTTCAAGGACTGTGGTGAATAGAAGTGGTGAAAGGGAGCATCCCTGTCTTGTTCCCATTTTTAAAGGGAAAGCTTTCAGTTTTTCTCCATTTATAATGATATTGGCCTTGGGTTTAGCATATATAACTTTTACAATGTTGAGGTATGTTCCTATTATCCCTAGTTTTTTCTAGTGTTCTGAGCATGAAGGGTTGCTGTATTTTGTCAAGTATTTTTTTCTGCATCTACTGAAATAATCATGTGATTCTTATCTTTGAGTCTATTGATGTGATGTCTTATGTTTATTGACTTCTGTATGTTGAACCAACCTTGCATCCCTGGGATGAACCCCATTTGATCTTGGTGCCCTATCTTTTTAATATGTTTTTGTATGTAATTTCCCAGGATTTTATTAAGAATTCTTGCATCTATGTTCATCAGGAATATTGGTCTGAAGTTTTCTTTTCTTGATGTGTCTTTGTCTGGTTTTAGTCAGATCTACCTTTTTAATTCCAAAATTTGAGTGCAGAATGCAGTATTGTTACAGGCACTATGTTGTATGCAGCAGGTCTCTGGAACATCTTCTAAAACTGAAACTTGATATCCATTGAACAAAAACTCCTAACTGACCACTCCTTCTAATCCTTGACAACCAACATTTTAGTCTCTGCTTCTGAGTTTGACCATTGTCTATACCTCATCTACGTATAACATTCAGTATTTGTCCTGTGATCAGCTTGTTTCACTCAACATTACATCCTCCAGGTTCACCCTCCTTCTTGCATATGGAAGAATTTCCTTCTTTTTCAGGGCTGAATAATATTCCATTGTATGTATATATCAGATTTTCTCTTTATTTTGTGGTGGTAGGGTTTAGAATCCAGGGCCTTGTGCATGTGAGGCAAGCACTCTACCAACTGAGCTATATCCCTAGCCCCAGACTTTATTTATTCATCTACTGATGAACATTCACATTGTTTCCGTAGCTTAGCTACTGTGAATAATGGTGCAATGAGCATAGAAGTACAACTCTCTTTTCAAAACCCTGATTTCAGTTCTTTTGGACATATATCCAAACTTAGGATTACTGGATCATGTGGTAGTTCTCTTTTTAATTAAAAAAAAAACCACCCTTCCACACCAACTGCAACATTTTGCATTCCCACCAAGTGTACGTTGTCACTTACCCTTATCTTTTGTTTTCTTTTGTTGTCAGTTTATATGATAGCCAGCCTAACAGGTGTGAAGAGATGCATCACCATGCTTTTGATTTACATTTTCCTGATTATTGATGATGATGAGCACCTTTTCACATACTTGGTATTTGTATATATCCTTTTCTTTTTTTGTTGTTGCTTCTTTTTATTTTTAAATTTGTTCTAATTAGTTATACATGACAGTAGAATGCATTTTGACACATTGTACACAAATAGAGCACAACTTCTCCTTCCTCTGGCTGTGCATGGTGCAGAGTCACATTGGTAGTGTAGTCATACATGTATATAGGGTAATAATGTCTGTCTTATTCCACCATCCTTCCTATCCCCACATCCTCTCCCCTCTCTTCACTCCCCTCTGCACAATCCAAAGCTGCTTCATTCCTCCCCTCCAGTATGGATCAGCATCTACTTATCAGAGAAAACATGTGGCCTTTGGTTTTTTGAGTTTGGCTTGTTTCACTTAGCACAATATTCTCCAGCTCCATCCATTTACCTGCAAATGCCATAATTTCATTCTTCTTTAAGGCTGAGTAATATTCCATTGTGTATATGTTCTTTAGTGAGCTATTTATTCAAGTTCTTTGCCCATTTTAAGTCTAGAAATTTGTAGGCTTTCTTCCTATTGAGTTGTAGAAGTTCTTTATGTATTTTGGATATTAACTTTTTATCTATTTCATTTCTTTTAAGAAAATTCTAGCTTTGCTATAAATATATACAAACACACACACACATATATACAACCTCAAACTCTGGGGGCTCAAGTGATCCTGCTTCTCAGCCTTCTGGGTAGCTGGGAGCTAGATCTACAAGTTGTTCCCACCACGCCTGGCTAATATTGACATGAACCTTTAATGCAGGGATTCTTGTCTTTCAAAAGATAAAAAGAATGGCCCATTATAGGTTTAATCAAATAGAACAGAAAACTTCTGGAAGCTGAGGAAAAATATGTACAAAATCTAGGAAAAATATCTCCAAAAGAGTAAATTTCTGAAGTTTTGGTAACCATTACCTTTTCTGAAGCAGTTTATATCTAAGAACCTAGATTTGTGGCCTATTAGATAGAATCTGGGTTTTTAGGTTGATGATTTTATGAATATTTCTTCAGCCAGATGGTTCTGTAGGCCAGGTGCAATCTGACCAGGCAAGGTTTGGGTAGATTATTTAATTCTGTTTATTAAGGCTTGCTCTTTCTGGCATCATATTATACCTTTTAAAGTATCTTCTTGGCAAACTGCTGAGTTTGGGGGGATGATTTTTTTTTGAAGTATATCATTAGAGCTGACAGAGATCACTATTCCCTCTTCTAGTTCTAGAATGCCAAAGAAAGGTTCCCATAGCTTTGTACTACACTGTGACCCTAGCATAACTTTTGATTTTTAAGCCTTATCCTTAATTTTTGCAATATCAAGAAGTATTTTTGGAGTAATAATCAATAGTGATTTCATGATTAGTGATTGAATTCTGGATCCCTCATTGACTTGGACTATGGTGAGTACCAATAGTTTACGCCTGACAATTGGTAATTATGTCAGGACCTCATTTTCAGAAAACATATCTGGAGTAACTTAAAGATATAAAGATCAACATGGCTAGTAGGAAGTTGGGAGATTTTGTGGTCCTGCGTAGCTACTAAAGGGGATGGAAGTCAGACAAGCCTGTCTTCAAAGTGAACATCAGAACATTAAATGGTGTTCCCATCTCTAACACCACCTAACATACCAGGAATATCCCCCATGGATGGTACTGGTTTGGGAGAATGAATTGTCAGAAGATATGAGTCCATGACCATTATTATTTCCAATGCATGGATGTTTGGCCGCTGGGGATTAGACACATTCTTCAGACATACCTGAAATTAAAAAGATTGCCATGTCAACCAGAAGAAAAATTAGAAGCATTAAAGATAAAAGTAATAGAAACTAGCTCCAGGTGCTTCTGTGTATCCAGGAAGGACACGTAGCTGTAAAAATCCCTTAATCCCAGAGCAGTTCTGAGTCTTGTTATAAGAGATTGAAGTAAGAAGCCTGAAACCCCTGCTCCCACTTCAGATTAAGGCTGCCCTAACAGTATTCTCTAAATTCTGATGGGCTTAAACTTCCTGCATTGTTGCTCATGAAAGTGAGCAGAAGGATGTTCTTCAGTGGTCAGAAAAAGCAAAATGGATATAGTCCTTTTGGAAACTGAAAGTAATAAAAGAGCATAGAGAGCAAAACAGAAATTATAGTGATAAGATCATTTATCAAAATCTAGCATCTGGATAGACTTATGTTTTAGTCAGATTTTTGACTAAAAAAATGACCAAAAAACTTGACAAGAACAATGAGAAGAGGGAAAGTTTATGTGGGGGCTCAAGATTTCAGAGATCTCAGTCCATAGATGCCTGACTCCAGTCCTCAGGGCCTGAATGAGACAGAACATCATGGTGGAAGTGAGTGGTGGAAGGAAGCAGTTCACATAATGATCAGAAAGCAGAGTGAGACCCTTCCTCACCAGTACAAAATGCAAACCCCAAAGGCATGCATCCAATGACCCACTCTTCTAGCTACACCCTACCTGCCTAAAGTGCCACTCAGTTTATCCCTATTGGAGAGTTAGTGCATTATTTCAGTTAAAACACTCATAACCATTTCACTTCTAAACCTTGCGTTGTCTCACACAGGAGCTTTGGGGGAATACCTAATATCTAAACCGTAACAACTTATTAAACTGAGATGTAGACTAATGGAGTATTGATCTTCCAAAAAGTCAACTGATCATCACCATGTAATATGATAATAATTAACAAAATAATTATTTGATAATTGTTTGATAATTAACAAAATGATTATTTGTTTGATAATAATTAACAAAATCTGCAGACATTTTATAGAATGTAAGAGAACTATCATTCCACATGCAATTAAATACTCTAACACTGAATTCCTTCTGTGAATTTCCCTTCTGAGACATGGTTTAGGAAGAGAGTACAGAGACAGATACCAGCCAGGGGCCATTTGTAACCAGCAGAGCAGCCATAACGTGCCTACAGAGTGACTTCACCATTCATTAAAGAAATCCAAGCATGATGACTCTGGCCAGGTGCACATCCTTGTAAAAAGCAAATAAGAACATTGGGGTTTTTGTGTGTTGTCAAGAAAATAATGTCTGTGTCAGTTAAGCAAGTATGAGGCTGTGGATTGCTCTGAAATTCCTTGAATTAAATGTTAGTTTATCTGACACCTACCTTGTCCATGTGTTAGACACGTCTCCTCCAGTTTTAGAGAGTTTTGCACATGGATTATGTTTCAAGGAATTGTAAAATGCTTCACTGAAGGTGCTGTGCCCTTCCACTGCATTACTCTCAGAACACCTTTTGTTAACATAGCATTTTTTTTTTGCTCTGTAACAGTCACCATGTGAATCAAACCATAAATATGTACTGGCAGGATCTAGCATGAGGTCCTCTCTGTTTGGAGTAGCTTTGTAACTTTTTGAAAGAATATTTATTATAGACATAGTAAACTTTCTGATGTTTGTTAACTTGAATATGCTGTATGATTGATCTGAAGTTTTGTGTAGCCTGAGCAGTTTTTTGTGTTCTTTTGTTGTTGTTGTTGATATTGGTTATGGTTTGAATGTGAGCTGTCCCCCAAAAGCTCACGTGAGAAAATGCAAGAAGGTTCAGAAGAGAAATTATTGGGTTGTAAGAGTCTTTACCCAATCAGTAGTTAAATCCTCTGCTAGGGATTAACTGAGTGGTAACTGAAGTGGTAGGGTGTGGCTGGAGGAGGTGAGAATTGCGGTGAGACTTTGGGTATACATTGTATCTTGCTAGTGGAGTCTCCTTCTCTCTGCTTTCTGATCAGTATGTGAGCTGTTTCCCTCTGCCACACTCTTCCACCATGATGTCCTGCCTCACCTGGAGCCTCTAGGAATGGAGCCGGTCTCCTCCTTTAAAGTTTTCTGATCAGATCTTTTAGTCACAGCAGTGAAAAAGCTGACTAAAACAAAATTTTTAGTGCCACATTGGTTATATGGCCACATTGGTTATATGGTTAGATGACCACAGGTACATATGTGGTGGTCTTGTGTATGTTTTGTTCTTAGCAATACTTAAGTGTTTTATATTATTAAAACACAGGTTGATGTTTTATGGAATTGAAAATTCAAGTTCACTAGCTTTAGTGTATAGAAATATGGTAAACATTATAGTGAAGGATGTGAGTTCTGGAATCAGAGCTCCTGGGTCCAACTATAGCTTCCTTCTTTTTTTAGGAAGGTTGGGGTACCGGGATTGAACTCAAGGGCACTCAGCCACTGAGCCACATCCCCAATTCTATTTTATATTTTATTTAGAGACAGAGTCTCACTTTTGTTGAGGCTGGCTTTGAACTCATGACCCTCCTGCCTCAGCCTCCTGAGCTGCTGGGATTACAGGTGTGCGCCACTGCCTGGCTAGCTTCCCTCTTACTAGATGTGTCCTTGGGTAAGCTATTAATCCTTGTTTTCTTCATTGTTAAATGGGGGATATCACAAGTATCTTCTTTACAAGGCTGTTGTGAAGATTAAATGAAGCAATCCACTTAACAAGGGCCTGGCACAAAGTAAATGTTCAATAAACTTTTATTATCTCATCTATTGATGTTCTCACAGGTCTGAGAAATGGTATCTGTCCTTTGGTTAATTCTCTGTTGTCTGGTTATTGAATTTATTTAAGGACATATGAGGAAATGAGCCACAAAATGGATAGACTTACAGGCAGATGCCTCATTTTTATATAGATATTTCTTTCATTCATAACAGTGAAGCTTGTGTCCAGGTAAAGGTGAAGATACAAGACACAGGAAGTTGATTTCATTCTTTTATAGGTCTTTTACAGGAGGGGCTTTGCACAATGTAAAACTCCACCAACTTTTCAGATCCTACCTCTTTTAATATCACTCCTGCATGTTGATAGCAGCAAAGCAAAAAGAGAACCAGGATCACTTCTCTGACCTTTGATTTAATCTGAGCCTCTTAACCCAGATACATAGAGCAGGATATTTAATCTTCTGCAGAAGTTGCTAATGGAAGTCAAGTGTACAAGGCATTGTTCTTATCACCAGGAAGGTTCATTAATGCCTTCTCAGAGGGGCACTAATAAACGATTATTTTACAAAGCAGGATATTTACTTGACAAAATGCCTCATGGGTTAGTTTCTATGAATCTTTCCTCAAGAGGCCTTGGGATTATCCCAAAAACGAACAACAACAATAACAAAATCTTAGGCCTTAAGAAATAATTTTCAGTACAAATTGACTTAAGAAAAGTAAGTTTTGTGTGTGTCTTCTGCCCTTTGATCCTTTGGAACAGTCTCTTACAGGATGTAATGGTATCACAGAAGGAAGGGGGCATGTAAAAACACAAAGACAAAGACACAGTCATTGAAGACGTGGCCACTGGATCATGCAGAGCTGTGGGTGTTCTTTCTGTATCTATAAAAGATTCTTCATCAGAGGCATTTTGTAGATAGTCTTATTCATATCACATCTAGGTCACAGCACCTTTAGAATCTTTAAGATTTTTTTCTCAGATTTTATCACCTGGTGGTGTTTTAACTATGTTACAAAATAACATGCTTGCTGTGATTAACTCATGCTACAAATAGATAAATTTTCAGGAGAATTTTCAGAAACACAGATGGGAAAACAATGTCACATTAGAGACAGTATTGAAATCCGTAGCTGTCATTTTGCAGTTGGGTCCTGATTACAACTTTCTAGTACCTTTTGTCCATTTATATACCTCTGTTTTCTACCTTATTATATGATTTCATATCAAACTATATTCAGCAGGAGTCTCATACTGTATGTATAATGTGGGTACTTGGCTATTCTTGGAGGAAGGTGGTAGACACTAGGAAGAAACTGGGCTCTTTTTCTTAAACCTCTGATGATAAATTACTTTAATCCACAGTAAAATGAAAGTTGTAAATGTATCCCCCCCAGTGGTTTTGTAATTCACTTACTAGATTGTGAATTTTCAAAAGAATAGTTTTTCTAATGAGTCAATCAAAGCATCTATGAATGCAAACTATTGAACTTAATGAGGGATTCAGAGTTACAAGTTTCTTACCTTAAAGAAATTTTTCATCTAGTTGGTGATACAAGTCAAAAAGTCAGTCTGTTTTTTTATGAATGGATGCCACCAATGGTCTTTAAATCTTCACATCCACTGGTATTTTCTTGGATTTTGTAAACCTCTCAGTAGTGTGTAACACCAGTGATATACCCTAGGCCAGTACCAGTCTGGGAGCCATCGGCTGCTGTTCCTCTGGACTTTTTGATCTCTTTCTTCGCTTAAGAAGATAATCCACAGCATTCAGCTAATTCCCTATCCCCCTTTGTGAGTATTTTGGAACCTCTTTTTGAAAGCCATTACTGTACTGTATGAAAACTGTTCAATGCTCTATTTCAATGTAAAAATCAGTTAGGGTGATTTTTTTATGGATATTTCTATTATGAAGTCTCTCAGTATCCATGATAACAGGACACAGTATCCAGATTATTAACTTGAATTGCTTTGAAATGAAAATGGCTTGTCTTTAAATAATAGAAAGAAGAAATGATTTTATATTTAGGTCCTGGCTTTATTTTTATTCGTTCATTTAAATATGGAATAATTGAATGACAGAGTTGTAAAATCCATTTAAGAAGATATGCTGCAGTGTCTGTTGGTGCTATCTGAAAACAAGTATGTACGGGTAAACTTCACCATGTTCACATCATAGGCATTTGGACATTCCCTATTCTGTTTGAAACACTTTTTAAAATTAAAAAAAAAATTCAAAAAGGTTACATTGTATGTTGTATATCTTTGTATCAATCAATTTTAACACATGGAAACATCCATTTATCTGAAAGCATATTGTATTGTATTAAGCTGAACTACATTAAATCACTATTTTTATAGGTCAAAAATGACCAAATATTAGCAGTTTCCTTTTTTTTCCCCTTGTGTTTTATTAGCTTTCTCTTTTATGTAGGGAATCATCTTTTGCTGTATAAATTGAAATATGGTTATCTTTAGATTTTCAAATACATTCTAATGAAAAAGTACCATTTTCAACTAAATTGATGTATTTTGAGGTTATATTTCCTCTTCAAAGTCACATGTGTAACTTCCATTGTTATTAATATCAATGATTTATTTGAATCACATATTTAGCTGGTAGACATTTTTGTCTTCACGGAAGAAGTATTGAACAGGGAAACGTACTGGGAAATTCCTTTTCTTCTTTTGCTCTTCTTTAGTGTATTGTTTATTCGCTCCTGTCTGCAGTTCCAGAGTTAGAAATAACTGTAGCCAAATTTCAAGGTCTCACCCGGCAGCAGGTTCATCTCGTTCCTTGGCAGGCACAGACAGTGCTTTATATGATGACTCTATAATTACCCAGTTTTGGTAAACACACATTATTTAGCCAATACAGCAAAATGGCTCCTTCAGAGCCATTACATTGAAGTTCATCAAGTAAATAGTGATTTAGCCATTTTCATTAAAAATGTGTTATTTTGTTGATAGCCTGTCAATCCACAGCATTCAGCTAATTCCCTATCCCCCTTTGTGAGTATTTTGGAACCTCTTTTTGAAAGCCATTACTGTACTGTGTGAAAACTGTTCAATGCTCTATTTCAATGTAAAAATCAGTTAGGGTGATTTTTTATAGGTATTTCTATTATGAAGTCTCTCAATATTCAAGATAACAGGACACAGTATCCAGACTATTAACTTGAATTGCTTTGAAATGAAAATGGCTTGTCTTTAAATAATAGAAAGAAGAAATGATTTTATATTTAGGTCCTGGCTTTATTTTTATTCGATCATTTAAATATGGAATAATTGAATGACAGAGTTGTAAAATCCATTTAAGAAGATATGCTGCAGTGTCTGTTGGTGCTATCTGAAAACAAGTATGTACTGGTAAAAACATTTCAGTACTAATAGAGTCAGTTTCACAAACTAAAGTGCTTTTTGGATTAAAATTAAGATGACATCTTATCTTTTAAAAGGTTCATTTCCTTCAAGGTAATATTCCAGTGTGGATGGTTGGTATGGCTCCCTAAGGGATAAGAGCCAAGAAGTAGACCTCCTAACTCAAAGATAGAATTCCATGGAGACAGTGCTGAGACTCTGTGCTTATTTGTTTTTATAGTGATGTGTCACCCAAGGATTTCTAACTAAGCAATGCATTAGGATGTAAACGGAGTCCCTACCTTCTGTAATGATTTTTTTTCCTTAAGAGACAAAAATAGCTGCCTTGTCAAAATGCTGCTGGGTCTTGATGGAAAATATCATGCTGTTTCTTGTTTCCCCAATGGCATGATATGTATTGAGAACAGGTATGATGACCTAAGTATATTTATCAAATCTCTGCAGAGCACAGAAGTGGGAAATTAGAATGCAATCACATAAGGACTTCAAAATGGAATCCCACAAATTACGTTACTGCATTGAATAGCTCTTTGAGGACAGGTCGGAGAATAAAATCTCTACTACTCCTTACATATGAATTAATAGTGGCTCATATTGTATCTTTTTAGACCTTAGCAAGAAAGTTCACCTTAATCCACTGACATCCCCAAAATAATTCTTGCTGTCCATTTTGCTAATCTATGAGCGATTCAATTAGGGCAGAAAACCGAATTAGACAACATAAACATTTCTCCATTATGCTTTCTATCATCTTTTGTGGCGGTGATGGCCTCAAACTCTTCTCTCCAGGTGGTGCCTAAGGTTGTCCTCCCTAAAAATACTGGCATGGTAATAACGTTTTCTGTCTTGGATGAGCAGTCAGATGTCTGCCTGGATTCTCTTGTTTGGTGCCACATAAGGAGGCCAGTTCCTTTGCACTTCAGCAGCTTCTCTCAACTCAGACAACTTTCTGGTGGTATTTTTACATGTTCATTCATCATTTAAATGGAAATATTCAAGGAAAATGGCCAGGATAAAAAAAAAACACTTCATAAAACATATTATATGTCAATTCATTTTTTATGCTTTTTTCTCCCCACCCCCAAAACATCTGTGGTCCTGAGGACTCAGGAAAAAAGATTTCCTGAACCCATCAGAGAAATCTAGAAACTCAAGGGAGCAAGGAGAGAACAAAACTGTTTTGTTTATAGAGCTTGGCATAAAGGGCACACGTCTTACCATCAAAGTTCCTACCTAACTTCTGAATTATAAGTAATACCTTTTAAAAAGTAGTCATGAAAAGTGAGGTTACCTTTAAGAATGGAAAGAAAAAGAAAAAGAGTACTGTTTGCCTTCATGGCGTACCCATGAATGCCTTTCCCATTGTGCAGCGAACTTTTTTCTTTCTTACTAAAAACTTTTTTTCTTTCTTACAAAAAAGACAAAGCAGAGTAGAAATGAGTGAATATAGCTACTAGAAATATTCTTCCACACCTTCTCCTCACCCCTCGATAGGGAGATGATCTTCAGAAGTGGAGGTTCATGGGTGGACCAGAGTTCTGAGGGGGGAGCCTGTAGCCCCTCCTAAAAATCAAGGGGGAGAGAACTGAAAATGGAAGCGGAATGAAAGATCTATATTTTTTTCCAGGGTGATATACTATGTAGGCAGTAGCTGAATCATTTCCCCACGAAGAGTATCTTAGGAGGTATTGACCGAAAAGAATGGACACACTGCTAATACAAATTACTGCTTTAAGAATGTCTTCATGGTGATAAGCTGGTAAGGTTGGAAAGTAAACTTGGCTGCCATGTGCAAGGTTAAGACAACCAAAGGGTTTGGAATCCGTAAGGTAAACCAATCAAGGACAAACTGATTCAGCATATCTAATCTACAAAGCATGAGAATATTGGGGGTGGAGGAATGCTAGGAAGCTGGTGTTAAGAGCTCCCCACCCCCTGTTTCTAGAGCAATAGCCTTTTCTGATTCTAAAAGTAACATATACAAAAACATCAAATAATACAGAATAATGTGAAGAAAGAAAAATGGTAATCCTACTACACATTGATAACAACTGTCAACATTTTGATTAAAAAATATAGTACATATAATAAATATAAATATATAAAAATAATAATAAAAATATGTATAAATATTCCATATATTACATATATATATCATACTTGACAAAATTGGTTTAAGAGTATGTATTCTCTTTTTAAAATATTTTTATTGTTTTGACAAAAATGACATATTCATTGTCTAAAACTTTCAAGTAATATAGTCAAGTACAAATAAAGTAAAAACTTCCCCAAAACTATCACCCAGAAATAGCCACTTCTAACATCTCCTTTTCTTAGAGCATCTTTGTGCATGCACATGTCTAGATTGATTTGTATGAATTTTACATGAATAAAATCTGATTATTTACTTCTCATATCAGACATCAGTTTTAATGGCTGTGCAGTCTCTCACTCTATGGATGAATTTTATTGTACCATTGCTTTATTGAGAGACATTTAGGCTGTTTACGACCTTGGTGCAGTTGCACACTTAGTATCCTTGTACCTTGACCTTGGTTCACTTATGCAGCCCATTTCCATGTGTGTACAAATGATTGTTGAAGTAAAAGGAACATAATGGTGGATGAGGCTTCAGTAAGGCCATAGGTTGACCCATTGCTTGTGACCCTGAAACTTCCCATCAGATCAAGTTGTGGGTAATAAAACAGCCAAAATATATGCTGTATTGATCCTCGCCCATGAGAAATGAGGATTATTTTAAGTGTCATTGGTCACTTAGAATTGGGATTCTGCCAGTCCATACTAGAGTTATTATATCCTCACCTGCCACAAATTATTGCTATCAAGAGTGCCTAGAAGAAAAGCTTATAAGGAGGAGAAAGGTGCCAGGAAATCTAATTCCAGCTCTCCTATTTATTAGTATCCTGTAAACAAAGAATTTAAGTTCCATGAGGCTGTGTCCTCAGCTGTAAAATGGAGTAAGAACTCTATTTAAGATTATTATTAGGGCAATTCAGTGAGGTTCTGTACGTAAAGTACCTGGCCCGAGTCCCTCACATAGAATGAGCTCAATTAATGTTTGTTTTCTTCTCCATCTTGTGTAAACATTGCTTCCCTGCTTTGATTAAAAGACACCAGGCCATAATTGCCTAATTGCTCAAGTCTATCCTATATTACAAATTTACTTCATAAAGTAGAAATTACTTGAAAATCCTATGCTTTGTCTTCATGATCTAGGCTATAACATATGAATGCTAAATGGAAAGGGAGAGAGGTTATAACTTGCTTCTTTGATCTTGTCTTATTAGCTGCGATCAATGAGCCAGTCTCCTCATCGTGCCTTGTCATTTTGCTGCAGAGCCTCCTCAGCATTTTTCCTTTATAGATTCATTTAATCTTGATGCGCGAACTAGGTGTGGATTGCAACTTTTCACTTCATCACCAATATCAGCATTGATTTATGGGCAGCCCTGTTCACCAAAAGTGGATCTTGTGACTTAAAAATGCACATTAATTAGCATTTTGCTTTTAATGAGTTATTGGTGAAGAGGCACATTTATTGAGTCATAAAATGCTTATCTTGGGTCTATAATGTGCAAATTAGTTGTTTTACAACTAATTGAAAAGTTTCTGGTTATAAAATTTGGACAGTATATATGGCAAGCACTTAAAAAAAATCTAAAATACAAGTCATTGAAAAGAGGTCTTTAGACTTTTAATTCTACATATTGAATAGTTATTCCTCTCAAATTGCTAAGAATTAACTGCTCAAGACAATGACAAAGTATACTCCTAATAAGATTGTACAAATAGTAAGATTATTTGGAAGAAAAAATATTCAAAATGTCAGAGCAATCTCTATTTTCATAAATCACTGCATGCAATTATTCAGTGATAATTATTTTATATTTTAAGTGTTCACAATGGATTATTTATTTAGTTGATGATGAGTTGAGTTTTTCTTTTCTTTTTTGAATGTTGTTTATCACAGCATAGAGCACCTGAGCACCAGGAATACTCTTATTTTCTGTTTGTCAATGTGCTCACAGAGTCAGTTTTTATTGACTTGACTATTACAGCTGTGCATACATAAATGAAATGTACCTTTTACAATTTTATGCACTTTATGAATAATGAAAGCATAATAGAAGTTTGCATATACATTTAATTTTGAAGTTATATTTATACAGCATTAGGCTTTACAGTTTTTCAAGCTCAGAAATTATGACCAGATAACTAATTACAACTATTAACTGCTCACCTTTAGAAAAACTTTAAGTTTGCCTGTAAATTTGAAAGGTACAAGAAGAAAATGCATAGATGTAGGATCACTAGTATATGACTTTTTAAAAATCATCTTTAAGAAATTGAAATAAGAAAGGTACACATTCCATTAGTGAGATGAACCTGTGTTCATCTCACTAATATGTATATCCCAATATGTAAACACTGATTAAGTATGAGATGTTGCCAAAGATCTGGTAGAAAATATTCAATGGATTTATATTTTAGCTTTAAATATTTTAAGGTTTTTTCAGCTTTTATGCCCAACTCATTTCTTGTATGCTGTTATTAACCTGTCTTACCTTTAGTAGTTCTGTGCTCTGCTGGTTCCCAACATTCTCAGATGTATTTTTTTCTTTTTTTTTTTTCAGAGATGCCAAGCTTTATTCAGCTTTTAATTACCCATAGGGCATTTGCAGGCCTAACAGTCACTGATTTTAAAAAAATTTTATTTGTTCTTTTTAGATGTAAATGACAGTAGAGTATATTTTGATATATTTATACAAACATGGAGTATATCTTATTCTAATTTGCAGATAAATGGATGGATCTGAAGGCTATCATGCTAAGTGAAATAAGCCTATCACACAAAACCAAAGGTCAGATGTTCTCTGATATGTGAATGTTAACACACAACAGAGGGTGGGGAAAATAGAAGTTCAATGGATTAGACAAAGGGGAATGAAGGGAAGAGGGAATAGGAATAGGAAAGACAGTAGAAGGAATCTGACACAACCTTCCTATGTACATATATAAATACACCGTGGTGAAACTCCACATCATGTACAACCTCAGACTGTATTCTTCATATCCCATTGTCAGTTGGCTTTCTATTAGGTTAGGCCTATGCTAATAGGCACTATTGGGAGATTGGGAGGTGAGGATATGGGAAGCACCCAGTTTCTAGAGCATGTTCAACAAGGCAGTAACAATAACAATATTATCACCTTTGGACATGGAGGTGGGGAACGGCCTGAGCAACAGAGCTTTCCGTAGCTGGATGTTGAGTTACAGCTCACCCAGCTAGGCTGTGACATACAGCTGGAAATTTGCAGCATTGCATATAGCTTCTAGGTAGTGCTTCTGCTCTTCTGGTTGAGGGCTATGGTGATTTCCTACAGTTACTGATATTTGAGTGACTTTACTTCATTCTCTTTGGCTTCTTAAACACTTCCAACATCCATGTAACTAGTTTTTTTGTTAAAGTTCTTCGTTTTGACATACCTGGCATGATTCTTCTTTCTGATACATTTCTAAAGCAATGAATTTGACTCCACAGTTAAGTACCACTGATTACGTATTAATATGTCTATTGGTCAGCTTTTCATTGATGTCACCAAAATACCTGTTAGCAACAACTTAGAGGAGGAAAACTTTATTTTGAGCTCATGATTTCAGAGGTTCAGTCCATGGTCAGCTTAGTCCATCACTCTGGGTCTGAGGTGAAGTGAAACATCAAGGCACAAGGCATAGTAAAGGAAAACTGCTCTTTTAGTCACATTTTTTTTGCTGCTGTGACTAAAAGACCCAACCAAAACAATTTTAAGGGAAGAAAAATTTATTTGAAGGCTCATGGTTTGTGGTCTCAGTCCATAGCAGGCCAGCTCCAGTCCTTGGACTCGAGGTGAGGCAGAACATCATGATAGAAGAGTGTGGTG
>CM053407.1:57619251-57634920 GCA_028644305.1 Xerus rutilus
TCAACCAGCAGCTCCTTCCTAGCACCCTTCAGAGGCCCCTATAATTGGAGCTTGCTGCTTCAGCAAATCTATTTGAAAAGTTGAAAAGCAAGAAAATTGTTCCATCAGTCTTCATGGATCAGCCTTGTGTCTCCACAAAGCCTGCTTCCCAGACAGGGCAGAGCAAACTGAAAAGTGCCCATTAACCAAGCATTTTCTTTTCTTTCTGAGCCTGTGTGAAAATCTTCAGGCACTAATATTTGAAGAATTATTGGCTGCCTATGAGCCCATAGTGAGCTAAAAATCAAAAAAGAATGGTTTTAAAAAAGGAGAAAATTTTGACCTGATATCAGCAAGCTAAATTTTTGTTTTAGAAGCTGGTTCTGAGCTATTGAGCCATGTGATGTAATGACATAAATCTTTTAACTAACTTTCTGACAAGAATGTATTTAATGGATCTTTTATGGATGCACACTGTTTGCAGCCTGACTTTGAAAGAAATATCCCAAGGAACCAACCATAGAATTTGATTTAACACCTCATTTGTTGTTTGTATTTAATTGTAAATTCTAGTGGAAAAACATGAATCCATAACAAAATATTTAATCTAGCACCTTTGGATCAGTAAACTAATGTATCTTTGGAATTCTCTTGATATATAGCTAGGACTGATTGTTGGTTGCTTGTTAACCACACATTGTATAGTGAAGGTTTATAAGGTGCTAGATAATAAAAGTAACAGGGGTAGAGAGCACTCAAGAGAAAGTCAGATAATGAAACCAATAATTGATGTGAAGGATTATTCTGTTAACCGAAGTGTCCTCACTGTAATGAAGATTTCCTTCATTGTAATACAAATTGTTACGATGATAATGTTCTTAACCAGATATTGAATTAAAGATTCACTGTAGCTAATCACATAGATCATCACCTGCAATAAATTTTTGGATCCTACAGAGGTTGAACAACTGAGTTAGGAGAGTTCTTTTTTGGGATTGGAGACCTAGGTTCAGATGTCCTCCTGTGGCTTGCTCTCAGGTGTCTACGTGACTTGGTCATAGTTTTGTCTTCTTTAGGATTTCAGTGATAATCTGTACCTCTCTCACAGTTGCTGAGGGGGTTCAGTGAGAAACTGTAAGGTTTCTGGCCCCTGTGTTAACAAGAGTTCAACAAAGGTGGCTTTGAATACATAGCATCTATACTAATTCATCTCTTTGCTTCCATGTGGAATTTATCTATTCACCTTTCAGTGTAGAGAGGTCCTTTGGTACTTCAGTAAACTCAAGAGATATAATGCACTTTCTTTGCAATAGTAAGTTTTGGGGGTTGGAATTTGGGCTTTAGAGCACGAGAATTATAGAGTATGAATAATCAATAGCAATGTGATTGCAGGGTAATCCTTCAAGGTTGTCTCTTTAATCTAAAAGCAGTTTTCATGCATGTGGATCCTGTGTATGTCAGTCATTATTTCTGATAATAATAAGGGTAAACAGGGTTTTCCAGCTGTCCAAAGGGCTGTATTTCCATACACTACCCACAGGTTCAGAAAACCGCCAGACAGCAAGCACATCAACCTGATTACTTAGGCCCTTTCTCATAGCACAGAATATGAGAAAAAGCACAAGAGTAAAATGGAAATTTATACCCTTCCAACTTCCAGGGGCCAGAGAAGTTTCTAGAAGGCATATTTGGGACAGATTTCTTCAGCCTTTATTTATATTAAATATGTCTAACAAATAGTAATGTGACAACCAGCTATACTTTCACATTTTTTTTACATTTTTTAAAGTTTATTTTTAAAATAGAAGAATGCATTTCAGTCATAGTACATATATGGAGCATAATTTTCCATCTCTCTGATTGCAAACAAGATAGAGACACACCATTCATGTCTTCATACATGTACCTAGGGTAGTGATGTCCATCTCATTCCACCATTTTTGCTATTCCCATTACCCCTCTCCTCTCCCCTCCAGCACCTCCTCCCTGCCCCATACAAAGTTCCTCTATTTCTTCCATGCTCCCCACCCCCACCCCCATTATGTATCAGCATCCACTAATCAGAGAGAACATTTGGTCTTTGGTTTTTTTGGAATTGGCTTTCTTCACTTAGCCTGATGTTCTCCAACTCCATCCATTTACTTGCAAATGCCATAATTTTATTCTCTTTTATTGCTGAGTAATATTTTATTGTGCATATATACCACAGTTTCTTTATCCATTCATCTATTGAAGGGCATCTAGGTTGCTTCCACAGTTTAGCAATTGTGAATTGTGTTGCTATAAACATTGAAGTGGCTGCAGCACTGTAGTACGCAGTTTTTAAGTCTTCTGGATATAGAGCAAGGAGTGGGATAGCTGGGTCAAATGGTGGTTCCATTCCAAGCTTTTAAAGGTATTTCCGTACTGTTTTCCATATAGGTTGCACCAGTTTGCAGTCCCACCAGCAATGTCTGAGTGTACCTTTTTCACCACATCCTTGTCAGCACTTATTGTTGCTTGTATTTTGGATAGCTGCCATTCTGACTGGGGTGAGATGAAATCTTAGAGTAGTTTTGATTTGTATTTCTCTAATTGCTAGACATATTGAACATTTCTTCATATATTTGTTTATTTATTGTATATCTTCTTCTGAGAAGTTTCTATTCAGCTCCTTAGCCCATTTATTGATTGGGTTGTTTATTTTTTTGGTGTTGTTTTTTGAGTTCTTTATATATCTTGGAGATTAGTGCTTTATCTGGTGTGCACATGGCAAAAATTTGCTCCCAGAATGTAGGCTCTCTGTTCACTTCATTGATTGTCTTTTTTGCTGAGAAGAAGCTTTTTGGTTTGAATCCATCCCATTTATTGATTCTTGCTTTTATTTCTTGCATTTTAGGACTCTTGTTAAGGAAGTCAGGGCCTAATTCGACATGATGAAGATCTGGGCCTACTTTTTCCTCAATTAGGTGCAGGGTCTCTGGTCTAATTCCTAGATCTTTTATCCACTTTGAGTTGAGCTTTGTGCATGATGAGAGATAGGGGTTTACTTTCGTTTTGCTGCCTATGGATTTCCAGTTTTCCTAGCACCATTTGTTGAAGAGGCTATCTTTTATCCAGTGTATGTTTTTGCACCTTTGTCTAGTATGAGATAACTGTATTTATGTGGGTTTGTCTCTGGGTCTTCTATTCTATACCATTGATCTACATGTCTATTTTGGTGCCAATACCATGCCTTTTTTTGTTATTATAGCTTTGTAATATAATTTAAAGCCTGGAATTGTGATGCCTCCTACTTCACTCTTCTTGTTAAGGATTGCTTTGGCTATTCTGGTCTCCTATTTTTTCAAATGAATTTCATGATTGCTTTTTCTCTTTCTATAAGGAATGGCATTGGGATTTTAATTGGAATTGCATTGAATCTGTATAGTGCTTTGGGTAGTATGGCCATTTTGATGATATTGATTCTGCCTATCCAAGAGCATGGGAGAGCTTTTCATCTTCTAAGGTCTTTTTCAATTTCTTTAGTGTTCAGTAGTTTTCATTGTAAAGGTTTTTCACCTCTTTTGTTAAATTGATTCCCAAGTATTTCATTTTCACGGGGGCTACTGTGAATGGGGTAGTTTTTTCTTATTTCTCTTTCAGAGGATTCATCACTGATGTATAGAAATGCATTTGATTTATGGGTATTGATTTTATATCCTGCTACTTTGCTGAATTCATTAATTCTAGAAGTTTTCTAGTGGAATTTTTGGGATCCTCTAAGTATAGAATCATGTCATTCGCAAATAATGATAGTTTAACTTCTTCTTTTCCTATTCTTATCTCTTTAATTTCTTCTGTCTGTCTAACTGCTCTGGCTAGAGTTTCAAGGACTATGTTGAATAGAAGTGGTGAAAGATGGCATCCCTGTCTTGTTCCCGTTTTTAGGGGGAATTCTTCAATTTTTCCCCATTGAGGATGATGTTGGCTTTCGGTTTTTCATGGATAGTTTTTACAATGTTGAGGTATGTTCCTACTATCCCTAGTTTTTCTAGTGTTTTGAACATGAAGAGGTATGGAATTTGGTCAAGTGCTTTCTCAGCATCTATAGAGATAGTCATATGATTCTTGACTTTAAGTCTATTGATGTGATGAATTACATTTATTGATTACCATATGTTGAACCAACCTTGCATACCTGGGATGAAACCCACTTGATCATGGTGCACTATCTTTTTAATATGTTTTTGTATATGATTTGCCAGAATTTTATTGAGAATTTTTGCGTCAATGTTCATCAGGGATATTGGTCTGAATTTTTCTGTCTTTGATGTGTCTCTGTCTGGTGATACTAGCCTCATAGAATGAGTTTGGAAGGGCTCCCTCCTTTTCTATCTTATGGAATAATTTGAGGAGTATTGGTATTAATTCTCCTTTGAAGGTCTTATAGAACTCGGCTGAGAATCCATCTGGTTCTGGGCTCTACATGGTTGGTAAGCTTTTGATGGCTGTTTCTATTTCCTTGCTTGAAATTTATCTGTTTAAGTTGTATATGTCCTCCTGGTTCAGTTTGGGCAGATCATATGCCCCTAGAAATTTGTCAGTGTCTTCGGGATTTTCTATTTCACTGGAATATACATTTTCAAAATAGTTTCTAATTATCTTCTGTATTTCAATATGTCTGTCATGATATTTCCCCTTTCATCTTGAATTTTAGTGATTTGAGTTTTCTCTTTCTTTTTGTTAGGGTAGCCAGGGGTTTATCAATTTTATTTATTTTTTTCAAAGAACCAGTTTTTTGTTTTGTCAATTTTTTGAATTGTTTCTTTTGTTTCAATTTCATTGATTTCAGCCCTAATTTTGATTATTTCCTGTCTTCTACTTCTTTTGGTGTTAATTTGTTCTTCCTTTTCTAAGGCTTTGAGATGAAGAGTCAATTCATTTATTTGTTGACTTTTACTTCTTCTAATGAATGAGTTTAGTGCTATAAACTTTCCTCTTAGCACTGCCTTCATGGCATCCCATAGATTTTGATATGTTGTATCAGAGTTTTCATTTGCCTCTAAGAATTTTTTTATTTCCTCCTTGATGTCTTCTTTTATCCATGCATCATTCAGTAGTGTATTATTTAGTCTCCAGGTGATGGAGTAGCTTCTATTTTTTATTTTATCATTGATTTCTAATTTCATTCCATTATGGTCTGATAGAATGCAGGGTAGTATCTCTATTTTTTTTTTTTTTGTATTTGCTAAGACTTGCTTTGTGGTATAACTTATGATCTATTTTGGAGAAGGTTCCATGTGCTGCTTAGAAAAAAGTATATTCACTTGTTAATGGATGAAATATTCTGTATATGTCTGTTAATTCTAAATTACAGAGTGTATTGTTGAGTTCTATAGTTTCTTTGTTTAGTTTTTGTTTGGAAGATCTGTCCAGTGGTGAGAGAGGTGTGTTAAAGTCACCCAGTATTATTGTATTGTGGTCTATTTGATTCTCAAAATTGGTGAGGATTTGTTTGATATATGTGGATGCTCCATTGTTTGGGACATAGATATTTATGATTGTTATGTCTTCTTGATATATGGTTCCCTTAAGCAGTATGAAATGTCCTTCTTTATCCCTTATGACTATTTTTGGTTTGAAGTCTACTTTATCTGATATAAGGATAAAGACCACTGCTTGTTTATACAGTCCATTTGAGTGGTATGTTTTTCCCCATCCTTTCACCTTCAGCCTGTGGATGTCTTTTTCTATGAGATGAGTCTCTTGAAGACAACATATTGTTGGGTCTTGTTTTTTAATCCAATCTACTAGTCTATGTCTTTTGATTGATGAGTTTAGGCCATTAACATTCAGGGTTATTATTGAAATATGGTTTGTATTCCCATTCATTTTGATTTTTTTTGGTTTTCAACTTGATTTGGTTTCTCCTTTGATTGGCTTTTCCTTTAGTGTAGTCCCTCCCTTTGCTGATTGTCATTGTTGTTTTTTTCATTTCCTCCTCATGAAATATTTTGCTGAGAATGTTCTCTAGTGTGGGCTGTCTCATTCTAAATTCTTTTAACTTTTGTTTATCATGGAAAGTTTTTATTTCATCACCAAATCAGAAGTTTAATTTTGCTGGATATAAGATTCTTGGTTGGCACCCATTTTCTTTTAGAGTTTGGTATATGTTTTTCCAGGATTTCCTGGCTTTTAGGGTCTGGGTTGAGAAATCTGCTGAAATATAAATTGGTTTCCCCCCTGTATGTAATCTGTACCTTCTCTCTTGCAGCTTCTAAAATTCTGTTCTTATTGGGTATGATAGGAATTTTCATTATCATGTGCCTTGGTGTGTATCTGTTGTAGTTTTGTACATTTGGTGTCCTGTAAGCCTCTTGTATTTGATTTTCCAATTCATTCTTCATGTTTGGGAAATTTTCTGATATTATTTCATTGAAGAGATTGTGCATTCCTTTGGTTTGTATCTCTGTGCTTTCCTCTCTCCCAATAATTCTTATGTTTTGTCTTTTGATATTATCCCATAATCTTGGATGTTTTGTTCATGGTTTCTTACCATCTTCATTGTATGATAAACTTTATTTTCAAGATTATATATTTTGTCTTCATCATCTGAGGTTCTGTCTTCCAAGTTATCTAGTCTATTGGTGATGCTTTCTATTAAATTTTTTATTTGGTTTATTGTTTCCTTCATTTCAAGGATTTCTGCTTCTTTTTTAATGTCTCTATCTCTTTCTTAATCTTTTGCTCCCTCTTTTCTTTCTTATTTCTTTTTTGGAGTGATCAATGTTTGCCCATATTTGCTCTCTAATCTCTTTGATGGTTTCATCAATTGTTGCCTGTAATTGCTCTCTTATATGATTATGTGTTTCACAGATTATTTTAATTATGTACATTCTGAACTCCTTCTCTGACATTTCATCTACTGTACTGTCAGTGGATTTATTGTTAGTTGATTATCTATTATTGTAGCATCTTGGTTTATTTGGGGGCATTTTCTTTCCTTGTTTTTTCATGTTGTTCATGTGTCTTCCTCTTTAGCAGTACCAATCTGAGGTATTACAGTTTCCACTCTATAATCTTGTAGTGTACCTGCCAGTTACCAACACCTCACCTCTAGTGTAGGCAGGCCTACAGGTATCTTGGGGATGATCTTCCTGGTCCTGGCTGTTGACTCTAGATGGAAGTAGACAGGGACAGCGCCGGTTGGTAGATGGGGGGCCACAACACAGTGCTCAGTTGGTCTCCTCCTCTGCGTATGTGCATTGGTCCACAGTCTTTATCCTATAGGCTTATAGATCCCTTACAGGGTTCCAATATCTCTCCTTTAAGGAGGAAACCAATATTAACAGATCTCAATACAAACAATATATAATTTTAGACCAAGCAGCTTCTAATAGGACATTTACGGCTTTGTCACAATATACAGAAATTATGAATTCAGTTAGTATCTACTGTACAAACAATAGGTTTGCAAAAGGGTCTATAGTTTCTGCTGGTGGACTAAAGAGAATGGGGGTGGGGTGTAGGATGAGATGTTAGGGAGGTAGGAAGTGAAGATTTAGAGTTATTAGATCCTAGAAAGCATGAAAGAGGAATCCAAAAGAAGTCGGCTAGTAGTAGAAAAGAGAGAAAGAGATTTGGGGAAGACAGGTAAGTAGGAAGAAAATAGAGTAAAACCAACAAGGAAACATAAAAATTAATAAAAATAAAACATGTAAAGATAGAAGATACGAGACTATCTAATACAACTGTAGTATATTAATCAGATATCCCAGTCCTCAGTAGCCTAATGCATTAAAAAAAATACTTGGTTTCACAAATGTTGGGGGTGTGAAGGTGGAAAAAGAGTGAGAGAGGGAAAAGAAGAAAAAGAAAGGAAGAAAAGAGAAAAAAAGGGATAATAGATGGGGGAAAAAAGTCTCAAGGTAAATAAAAAGGCTTGCTTCCCTTCTCATCCAGTAGGTGGCGTTGTCTGTTGTTTACTGGTATCTCTCCACTCAGGTCCAAGATGGCCATGAAGAAGTCCCAAAATGGAGATGTCTGCTTTCAGAAAGGGTGTAGGGCTGGGCTAAGAGGTGGGATTGGGCAATGTATTCAGAGCTGCAGCTCTGTGGTGTGCTGTGCCAAGGTAGAAGGTTGATTCCAGATCCTGTCCAGTGTCCCAGCTGTAGGCTAATGGGAGAGTTCCACATTGGTAGATGGAGATCCACACAGGAGCAGCAGCCAGGGGTCCTGCACCAGAGCTGAGGGTCCTGTGTGGGTGGGCGATCTGAAATCCTGCATGGTGTGTGGGCGCTGGGGCGGTTCCTGCACTAACAATTGGACAGGGTCCTGTGCCGGTGAGCAGCCGGTGAGCAGCCGAGGTCCTGTGCAAATGCTGGGGCCTGGCAACCGGCGCCGGCAAGCAACTGGAATTCCTACATCGAGGCAACTGTCGGGGGGCCTCTAATAACTGGCAGAGAAACAATATTTCCACTATTTTAATCTCTGGTCCTGGAGAGACTAGGAACGCAGCGTCTTTCTAGGCCACCATCTTGGATCCCCTCTACTTTCAAATTTTTTAAAAAACAATCTTTTCATTTGTTCTCACAGGAAATATTAGCAAGTACAAATTAAACCTCAGCTATTCTAAGTCTGGAAAAGGTGATGTAACATGATTTTTTAGGTGTATAAACTATAACAGCATATACAATTAATATTTAAAGATTACAAGATCAACACGACTTTAAAATGTTCTTCTGATTTGTATTTTCATCCTACAGTTAAACTAAATATGAAGCAAAATGTCTGAGACCAACATTATTTAGCCATAAAATGTTTTCTTTCAGATAATTAAAGCAATTTTCCTCAGTCTTGACTTCTTGCTTTATTTTAAACATTTGTTCTCCAGTTGCCTGTGTGAGCACATAAATTGTTCCGTTAAATAAAATGAAAGAAAGGAAAAGCAGCAGAGTTCAAGTAAAAATCAACATGTTAATCCACATATATCCCAAACTGTTTTTTTAAATATAAAATAAACAAACTGTGTGATTTTTTAAATTACATGGAATTCGGTTGTAATATTCTATCCATAACTCTTTGCTAGAGAAAATTTCCTTCTTTAAGTGCTCCAATAGAAATTCCTGCAAAGTGAGATTGTTGGGCCAAGTCTGCACAGGTGAGCAGCAGGAGGAACCAGGCACACAATTTGCTTTTATGTCTTTCCATGAGAGAGAAAAAAACCACAGTTCTTGGTCAATCAGTACACAAGGGCTGACAGCCAAATGCGACCCAGCCCAGGGAGGAGTTGAGGCAGCTGCCAGGAAGGACCCACTTGCTGCCTACACAAAACAATGAAACCACAGCTCAGTTTCTTCATTTTACGTGTCTGATGGAATTGTGCAGTGGTTAAGGGATTCTTGGAGCAGAATTTCAGTCAAGAAACATTTAGAAGAATTGTACTTTGACTTTGAAAAATTCAGTAATTGGACTTGTGAAGAGAAGGAACCACTGTAGGTTGAGATGGGAATTAATAAGATATTAATAAGGAACCTGTTAAATTGGTGAAGAAAGAAATAGCAAATATGACTGTAAAAGTAATGTGAAACTGGGCACAGTGGCACATGCCTGTAATCCCAGTGCCTCAGGAGGCTGAGACAGGAGGATTGCAAGTTTGAGGCCAGCCTCAGCAACTTAGTGAGGCTAAGCAACCCACACCCTGGCTCAAAATTTAAAAAATGAAAAGGGTTGAGGATGTGGTTCAATGATTAAGCACCCTTGGGTTCAATCTCTGGTACTAAAAAATGAGAAAGGGAAAAAATGTAATGTGAAAATCCTTTCTTGGTGCAATAATCCAGGTGGGCTTGTAAAGATTTTGGATAAGGAGAGACTAATAGCACTTTCTAGTCCTTGTTTTTCTACTAGATAAAGATAGATACATATAAATAAATGTCTCATTTATTCCTTAATATAATCCTATGAGGTGAGTACTATGATGTTCCTCATTTCACAGAGGAAGACATTCAAACACAGAGAAGATAAGTAAACTACCCAGATTTGCACAGCTAACGTGATGGAGCTAGGATTGAAACCTAGGCAGTCAGTTATAGAGTACTTTTAACCGCTACATTATAGAGCTCTTGAAAGGAACTGCTAGAAGGAAATTAAATGTACTTTTGTCACTGTGCTCAGCTCAGTGTAGGGGAATAAGTAGAAAATTGGTACAGGAGACCTGAGGAGTCTTCTTGATAAGAGTGATCTTGTGCAAGTGAGTATCCTGCCCTATAAAACATAGCTGGAAGTGGTTTTAACATTCATCAGTACCAAGTACATGGTAAATACTATTGCTTGGCACAAATATTCATAATTGATTAAAATAGGGCTAGAGGAGCCACCTGTCTAGCACTTTTTTTTCAAGGTACACCCTTTTTGGCACATGCTTTATATAAATATTTCATTTATTCTTTACTATAATCCTATGAAGTGGGTACTGTGATATTTCCTATTTCACAGGTGAAAACGTTCAAACACAGAGAAGTTTAGTAAACTACCCTGATTTGCACAGCTAACATGCAATGGAGTTAGGATTGAAACCTATGCAGTCAGTTCCAGAGAATACTTTTACTTACACTTACATATACAATGCGTGCACTTCCCCTACCCAAATATATGTTGGGATGGTGGGAGTCCATAAAAGGCATGGCTCTCAAGATTTTATATATTTGGTAGTTAATGGGAAAGAAGAGATGAAATTAGAGAACAAAAATTTTATCAGCTTTGAGTTATCTTGTGAAAATGGGAAAGATTTGCTTGACTTCTGTATTCCTATATCAGTCTGTGGCCCTTAAGTATTTGTAATTCAACTTTCTATATAGTGTGGGCAGTATAATGATGTGCACTAGGGATGTATTAATAAGTGACAGGAACCCTGTTTTCCTGAAACTTACAGAAGGAGGACAGAGATGTTAACCAAGAAATATGATAAATATGCCAGGTGTTATGTTTTAGACCTTTAAAATGTATAACAGAGGCCAAAGGAAAGGCACAATTGTATTAATTTTCCAGAGAAACAAAACAAACAGTATGTGCATATCTAGATTGGTTTATCTTAAGGAATTGGTCCCCATGGTTATGGCTAGTCCCAAATCTGCAGGATACACTGGAAGGCTGGAAGAGCATTGCAGTTTGAGTCCAAATACAGCCTGCTGGCAGAGAAGGCTAGTTTTTGTTCTATTGAAGCCTTCCACTGACTGGATGAGGCCCATCCACATAACGGAGAACAATCTGCTTTGCTTAAAGTCCACTGAGCTAAATCTTAATCTCATCCAGAAAAGACCCTCACTGAAACATGAGAACCAGGTTTTACCAAATATCTGAGCGCCATAGCCCAGTAAGTTGACACATGAAATTAACCATCACAGAAATTATTTTTACCCTATCAAGAGGAACAAAAGGTGGGAGAGGGCTCTCAGGTGATGGTGTGATTAGAGAAGAAAAGAGCTCAAGACTGAGAAAGAGTCTACAGGCCATGTAGGAAAGGACACTCTGTCCAAAGACATAGTCACATCATGGGTCATTTGAAGGGCCCCGAATAAGTGGGAGGAAAATGGTGGAAGAGGAGCTGGAAATATAATTATCAAACAGAAAATGAAGAGACTTGATTGCATGGTAAAGGGGTTTTGGACTTTCTCCCAAAGACCACAATGAGTCATTGGGGTTTTCAACAGCAAAGTTTTCTGGTCAGCCATGTGTGTTAGGAAGGTCATGCTGACCTCTGTTCTCACAAAACAGCAGAAAATTGCCAGTTCTATTGAAATCTGTGAGAATAATTTAAGTTTCTTGCAGGAAAGATAGAAATAAGGAACACAGCATCAATTTTATGATTTTTTAACACTGAAAAATTATTCTAGATTTTTCTGTAAAGCCATTTGTATAAGACGTTTAGTTGTCCTTGATACCTCTTTTTTTCAGTCACATTTCATAAAGAAGAACAAAATCCTTTCAAAAAATGTTCTTATCTTCCAAATGGTATGAAAGCCTCTCAAAATTTTCCAGAGCTCTCCTTGCTCTCCCTCACCGGGTTATATTTAGCTCAGCTATAGACCTTGACCTTTTCAATAGACTGCACGACATGATGCACTAATCGGAACATTTCTTAATAGACTTGAATGAGGTTAGTGGCCCTGACCCTGGCCTTGTATACATACACACACACACACACACACACACACACACACACATTCCTGTGTTGGGGAACATTTTAGAAAACAACTATTTAGTTAGTCCAGAGGAAGACAACTGTTTTGCAACTTTGCAAATAAAATGGGTTTTCAAGAGACTATTTCTTTGAGCTTAGGGAAAGCATGAACTTGCATTCCCTCCTTTCCTAGGAAATTTATCTTTCTATTTGAACAATATTGGCCTGCATCCAGTTGCCGTAAATCTAACCTTGAGTAGCTCTCCCTGGGTTCTTTCTCAGATATGGTTTCATTCACCAGTGGTACCTGTATGCAAAGATGGAGCTGCTTTTCTTAGGAACATGGACTCCTCCCTCTTTTGCCTCCCACCCACCTGCGTCTGATCTTGTGGATTTATTTTGCTTGGGGAAGCTTCAGTCATGTTGTCCAAGTACTTTTAATGCAGAGTCTGCTATATTATTTATCATAGTAATAGTCATACTAGTTACCATGTTGATGACAGAGGGGGAAACGAGGCATGCTCTCCCTGCCCTTGGCAACTCCACCACTCAAAAAGATTAATCCAACCATGGCAATCCTATTTAAGTTGAAAGTAATTCTCAGAAGTAGAAATAAAGGAAAACTGAATAATCAGGGAAAATGCTAGGTAGTTCCCCCAGAGGAGAAGTGTGAGAACTGGGTGTCAGTTTCCTTTGAATTATATTGATCTCCAAGAATAGATTCTTCTCAGTGTTTTATCCAGCAGGCCATTTGCTTCTTTCATGATGTACTCTGCTTATCAGCCACCTTCTTCTCCCCAGAACTGCTCAGTTTTATTGCCTGGTGCCTTTACAAGACTTTAACCCAGTAATCAAGATGTGCAGGAATCCAGGGGCCAGGTTCAGACAAAGGTCAGAACCATGGACAGCTCTATACAAGCCAGGCGGCCAACCTCATGGCTACTGTGGTAGTTTCCTTCCTAATCCATTAGGACTCATTGGATTTTCAAAGGGACCAGAGTGTCACCCTGTGACCTGACCAAGACATCACTGAGGGTCCTGTGAGGAGGATTTAAGATCCCTAGAAATGGGGCAGCCTCTCTCCTCCACTAAGAATAATCATCTTTGGGACTCACATTGCTTTTGAATTAAGGAATAGGATCCAAACCTGTCAAGGTTGGAACTTCAAAGGAAACAAATTCAGTTCTTGGTCATTTCTAAGTGCATATGCTACCTGTAATTAGGCTCTTATGAAATTTGTATTAAGTAGATTTTATAATTGAAATATTTTTAGGTGTGGCGGATTTGTAAACTCACCAATAAATCCAATGGAGAAAATTCCTGACATGTGAATGCTAACCCACAACAAAGGAGGATAAGGAAGGGAAGTGTAGAAGTTGGATTAGACAAAAGGGAATGAAAGGAAGGGAGGGGGGATGGAAATAGGAAAGACAGTAGAATGAGTCAGACAGACATAACTTTCCTATACTCATATCTGAATACATAACCAGTGTAACTCCACATCATGTTCAACCACATAGGATCAATTGTAATGGGTTGCACTCCATATATGTATAATATGTCAAAATACACCCTACTGTCATGTATATATAAAAATAACAAATAAAAAATCCATACTCCTAATTTTCCTCTTTTTTAATTTGGATATTTTTTTTTTATGCCAGAGATTTAACCCAGGATCCATATCCAGGCCCTTTTTATTTTTAATTTTGAGACAAGGTCTCACTAAGCTGCTTAGAGCCTTGCTAAGTTGCTGAGGCTGGCTTCAAACCTGAGATCCTTCTGCCTCAGCCTCCTGAGCTGCTGGGATTATAGGTGTGTGCCACTGGCAGTGGCCAGTTGGGACTTTTATAATCTGGAAATATAGAGTAGGGATTAATCTCATGGGTTCAGATCCTTGCTTTGCGTTTCATCAACTGTGTGACTAGCAAAGTACTTACCTTCATGTCTCAGCTTTCTCTCTGTAAATAGAGATGTGAATGGTGTCTGTTTTTTAGTGTTACTTCAAAGACTGGTTGGGTTAATATTCATAGAACTTAGACTGCTGCCTCATTAAAAGTTATTCTGCATTATGATTATGATTATTTAGATGTTTCTTTGTTGGAAGGTACCTCTGTACTCCTTCAGATCAGTACACTGTAGCTTTCTAACATGTTATTTTTATACTGAATCTACAATAAGAATCCAGATCTTGTTATATGGATGTTTTTCCCAAGAGAAACAACATTTCACAGTCTTAGAATTCACAGCCTTTGCATTGATGCCAGAGTTTGGCCTTCAGATTAATAAACTCAGGGCAAAAGGCAGCCCACAGAAAAAGACACAAAAATATGCTCCTCTTTGCTGCTTTGCCACCATTCTATTCTGATTAAAAGCATAATATATCCAACATCTACCTAGATCAAATCATGTCACTCTTTTGTCCCCTAACATAAGACCACTTGCCACCTTTCTAATCTCTGAGCATCTTTCAGAAAACTTTGTCACTCCAACTCTCTTTGTTGGATATGAAACTGCCTCTAGGGCCAGTGAGTTTAGGATTAAGAACCTAAAATGCTAACAGTTTAAACTCACCTAGTTCTCATTTCTCTTTTTAGTTGAACTTGCCTTTTGCTGTGCCCTACTGATTTATATCACACCCTGCAGGACTTGTAAGCCAATTTACAAATTAAAACCACAGAATATTGAGACCACTTCACACCCTACAAGTAAGCAAGTGCCCTCTGTTACCATACCAACATCCAGCTGTTATTGACATTTCAGTGTTGAGAAGTAAACAGCAGAACTTAATTACTCTGGGCCTGGAGGAATCCTCCTATCCCAGCAACTGGTGTCTGGTTAGACTACAGGCTAGAGGTTCAGGTGTTAGTGTGTTGGTGTGAATTATTATGGATTGTCAATTAATTCTGATTATTTCTCTTTGAGTATTCACTCGTGATGCTCTGTCTCAAAGCTTTTTCCAGATGATACTCAAGATTCCTCATGATGTGACTTTTTCTGACTGATGACAATTTACAGATAACAAATTTCTGATCTCTTGCACACTGCTCTATATTTCCTATCAATCTTACAATGACTCATCTTTGTCCCATTTATTTTAATGAATAGCTCAAAATTTTTGGAGCAGGGCTGATTTAGTTTGTTTTGTCCATTTTTGTTTTTGGCATGCTTTGTCATCTCAATTGATTTGGCATTCTTACCTTCATCTGAGAAAGGGACTATTATAATAATATAATTATTTTTCATTAATGTTTATTTTTCTTTCCATGAATTTTGGATGATTTACAAAGCTTATTTGCTCTTGAATTCCACATTTTGCAAGGAAACTAACCAGATTTCTAGCCAACAATCTAATTGGAAGATCCTTCAGATATATTTTATCCCCTTCAAATGTAGCATTGTATATATAAAACTAAATAAATATAAATGAAGTTATCAGCTGGTGTTGGAGACTGAATGTTTGTGTGCCCCTAAACTCAAATGTTGAAATCTTAACCCCTAATGCAATGGTTGTCAAGGATATCCATAGAGAGAACCAATGGGGTGTATAT
>CM053407.1:57635420-57670340 GCA_028644305.1 Xerus rutilus
TGTTGGCTGTGTGAATTGAATTCCCCATGCTCACTGCTCCCATTAGCAATGACTCTCCACTATGATAATGAAATACAAGGTGAAGGAAGTCAGCAATGGAGTCTCAGGGATCTGGAAAATTAACTAACCATTGTGGTCTGCATTGATCTACAAAGTCATTATGCAAATGACTTAATTTATCATCAACAAAAATGCTACTAATGAATTGAAATTATAGTTGGCCAGTAGACTTTATAAAAGTATAAGTGTTTGAAATCACTTAAGCTTTCAAACAGATGAGATGACAGATGTATCAAAAAGCATTGAGTCCTGTGGAGACAATTTATTCAGTTATGTGGGTCAGAGATATTTTAAAAGAAATCAAAGCCCTCCAGAAAATCACAAATTTTAGTCCACCTCCTATTAAGAAAGTTCTGTGCTTTAAATAATACATTTAAGAGATTGATGCATAAGGTAAAGTATTGCTGCTTATTTGAGCACTCTCTTAAAAAACACTGTTTAAGAAGCAAGACCAAACTGGACTATTAGTTTAATTGGTCCAACTTGTCCAAATCAGGCTTTTTTTCAGTAGATAGGAGGGGAGATTGTATTGAGAGAGAAAGAGAAGGAATTTACAGGAAATGAAAGCTACCTGGAGGTTTAAATCCTAGGAAAATACTAATTGGAACTAGAGATTACTTGTAGCTTGGCACTTTAATGAAAGCCATTCAACATATGCAGGCATTTCATCTAACTGGATAACAGCTACTCTCCTTTTATTTTTCAAATTTCCCTGCATTTGCTACTTTGGTCCACACTTTGTCTTCCTGACTATCTCTATATAATTCCAAATAATCTTGCCATATGACCTATCAATCCAAAGGATCAAGTCTAGGGGAAATATAATCACAGGTATGTCCCCTGTTGCATTTTGACTGAAAATATAATCAGAAAATGTGATAATCAGAGGATTTTATACAAAAGCTGTGTCTGTGCAGGTACAGAAGACTTTGAAATTTTTCCTGTTTAGTAGCCTTTATAGTTTCAGCCAGCAAATATTCTGGGATCCCATACTAAAGCAACCATTGTTGAGTAGTAATGGTTTGTGACTACATGTGACAGAGCCAATAAGCACAGTGTACTGAGGCCCACAGCCATCCATCCACCAGAGGGAAACGGTGTTTTCAACTTGCAAGTAGGAATTAGTAGGACAGCTCCTAATATTTTGTGACTAGGATCTCAGCTTTTCCAGTACTTTCCACTTACCCTTAATTTCCACATCTGGAAATAAAAATACTCTTGACTTCTCAGGATAAGTCACTTTATTCATGTTTAGAAGTTGAGTTGTGAATAATAAATACTTACACAAGAGCTTTCAGGATTTCTTTTTAATATTAAGAAGGAAAAGTGATGGGCTTGCAGGTAAAAGCCAGAGACAGTTCATGTCATTAAAACTGATAGATGTGGAGAAGTCTTTGACACAGGCCTGCAGCTTCATTCTGATCCCTTTCTCACAAGTCACTTGAGGGCCTTGGAAGTCTAACAAGATTCTTAATGGGTATGTATCTGAGAATTACCTGGAAGAATTTTCAAATTTTCAAATTCAGGGTCCATGGGGAACAACTGACTTGGCACATTTGAGGGTGGAACTCCCAAGGTGGATCTGATGTGCAGGCCTGGTTAAGTATCTAACATCATGGGCCACTTTTTTTTCTTGCACTAAAGGTGCTTATATTTTGCTCATCTTCCTCACAAAACAGTGAGGTTCTTGAAGACAGGGACCGTGTTCTAGATTATTTGAATCTTAGTACTTATGAACAAACTTTCTATAGTGAAATTTAAGAAAATCAGCTGTGTATGTCCTCAGTGACACCACAGTCCACCTAGTCAATGGGTAGACCTAGTTTCAATCAGAGCTTGGACTTCATGGTATAATTTACATTTTTCTTTATAACAAGCCAATAAAGCTGGAGGTTAGTTTTCTTGAACTTCAATCGTCCAGAGAAATTGGCAAATACTCTATTTGAAATGTATTTTTAGTACCTATCCCTATCTTAGAAAAAGTGTCTAGCTGTTATCTCTACTATCATCAGTTTCTAATAATTGATGTGTTCCTAATAAGCTCCATGCTGCTTTCTTGTACACTCATACACATAAATCCACACCACACCTAAATTATGCTGCTTTTCCATCTAATAATCATTCTGGAACATTGTTCTTATCTTGTAAAGATTCAGACATTTTCACATCAAGCAGACATCCTGCCCTTAGTGTTCACCTGGTAAAAAGAGCTCTTTTGGAGAACCCAGCAAATGTGAGTAAGAGTAGCATCCAAATTAAAATGTTAATTTGATTATATTTCACACTCTGCTTAAATTCCTCTTGCCTCAATGTTAAAAAGCTCTTATGAACCTTTTCAACAGCTTCACCCTAAATGGTTTATGATGTCAGTAATTCAACTTCTCAATCCTTCTCATTTTTATATGATGCCCTGAAGTGTCTACTTCAGATTATATAATAAAAAGGACATGAAAAAATTTTGAATTCTTATTTCATCCAGTCAAGAGACCATAAATGATTCTTTGATTAACCTAAACTTTTTCCTGTTTTTTCAATCTTCAGGCAGTGGCAAAGGATGTGGTATGGAACGAAGTTCTGTTTTTCAGCCCATTCCAGAGAAACTTCCATTAGGAAGGAAACCTACAGTTTCACCTTGCTCCATCCTTCTCTTTCCTACCATGTAGCCATCTCATCCCTGAAGTCCCTGGCAAATGGTTCCCAATCCTTTTCATGAGCACATTGGGAAGGAAGGAAGCCAAATCCACTGATGAGTGGCTTAGGTTATAAGAGAGATGCTCTTTGAATGGAGACAAAAATCTCCTTCCCTATTATATTTGCCAAGTAAGATGAATTCTGCCCTCAGAAGAAACACCATATATATTTTATCTCATTTCCCCAGTGGCAGCCCTGTATGTATTTGCAGACAATTAAGTCTTCTCAAGGTTAAACATTCTCTAACTCACATTTACAGACATCCTTCAGAGGAAAGAATAATGATATTTAGAATATTTACCATCCTTATGATTTTCTGGATGCACTCAATTTTGCTCCCCCCACCAAAAAACGTTTTTTAACTTATGAATGCATACACACATACTTTTGCTCATTTTTCAATATGTAAAATCATACTACTTCCCACTCCAAGATAAACCATTCTGAGAAATTTGGTTGATGTTTTTCTGGCTATTAGTCTGTCTTAAAGTGTAGATTTTAAGTGAATAATACTGTTTTCTTCAAAATGTGTGCCACTTGAGTTTTGAAAAAACAAATTTTCCAGATCAAAAAGTGTGGTGGTGCTTAAATTTTTAAAAATAACATGAATTATAATTTTAAGTTCATCTATGGTCAGCTTTTTGAAAATGTGACTTTGGAGCAAAATATAAGTGAATTTAAGTTAGGCAAATTATCTAGTTAGTTTTAGTCCAAAATAATATTCTATTTTAGAAGAGAAAAAAATTTTATAGGTAAATGAACTAAATTGGATATATTAGCTTTCTATTTTGCAGTAAAATAGCTGGGATAATCAATGTAAGTGGTTTATTTTGGTTCATGGTTTCAGAGGATTCAGTTTATGTTCATTTGGTCTTGTTGTTTTGGACCTGTAGCCTCACAGTACATCATGGCAGGTGCACATGGCAGAGAAGGTCTCAACTCACTCACTTCATCGTGGTCAGGAAACAAAGAGAGAGACAGAAGGAGCCAGGTCCCAATATATGTTTCAAGGGCATGCCCTTGATGGTCTAATTTCCTCCACTAGGCCTCATCACCTAAAGGTTCCACACACCCCAAATAGTTCCACAAGCTGGTGACCAACCTTTTAATACATAGGCCTTTGGGAGAGTCTTCTAAACCATAGAATTGAGTGTACTAAAATCAAGCCATTTGGGGAGATTTCCCTGTCTTCAAACACTAGGAACATTCATAATAATGCCTCACAATTTGATATAACCCAATTTCATAAAATTACATTTTCTATTTTTCTGAAAAATGTGATCTACTGTGTTGTATACCTGCTTGATGATTTTGCAAAGGAGAAAAAAAGAGTTCTGTACTACTCTTAATCTTCTATAGGAATTAAAATAGATCAGTGTTTTCCTAAGTCTGGAACTTTACCACTAAATAGGCATTTTATGGACTCACATTGAATAACATGGAATCCTAAGTGAGAAAGGTACTTCCTCTTCAATTTTCTTTCAGTCCTATTATAAAAATACAAATAATCCCATGTGGATGCTAGTATGTCTTAAGCACCTCTCTAACATTAACCAATTCCCTTGTAAACAGAAAGAGTAGTTAGTTCTATTCAAACACAGCTTCTAGCCAATCATATGCTTTAGCTGGAATTAAACGAAATTGTTTAATTTTCATTACATTTACATGAACAATCTCCTTATAATTATGGATTTGATATTCACTTTCCATTAAACATAGAAGTTGTCTATTTATTTATTTGTTATTTTATTTTTGGTACCAGGGATTGAACCAGGAGTGCTTCACCACTGAGCCACATCCCCAGCCCTTTTTTATATTTTATTTTGAGACAGGGTCTTGCTAAGTTGCTTAGGGCCTGGCTAAGTTGCTGAGGCTGGCTTTGAACTTGCAATCCTCCTGCTTCAGCCTCCCAAGCCACGTGGATTACAGGTATGTGCCACTGTGCCCAGCAAGAAGTTTGCTTTAAAGCAATTCCTTTGGAGAAGAAAACGGAGGTGATTTAAAGAAAAATCATTAAATAAACAAATCTACAGGTTCTGATCGAATAGTCATTCAATAGTATTTAGATGAATTTAGGAAACTGAGATATAAATGAAATACCATTTAGGATGAGATCATTTTCCCACTTAGGTGTTCACTCTCTTTGAAATATTTGTGTCCTTCTTGTTTACAGTTACATTTTCAACTATGTCAGTTGCTAAAATGGCCCTTTCCTCCCAACAGCAAGCCTCTGAGCAAGGACTGGGAGAACCCTGTTCCTATGTTGATCTTTCCTCAATAACCTCACCTCAGTAGTGGCTCTTTCTGATAAGAGGGTGGATTTTGGGAGACACAATATCATGTATTCTGGTCACAGTGCTTTGCTTTGCACAACTGCATGCTGCATGTTCCTCTTTCCTTTAGGAGTTTCCCATTCAAGTTTTCTCTTTTATCTTAAAAAAAGATTTTAATTTTGGTGTCAGTGTAGATGACATATGTCCACAAAAGAACATAAATTGGAAGACACAGAAATGGAATGATTGACATTTGGAATAAAAGATTATTGTGCAACTTGAAAATATTTACTGGTAAATCAGAACTCTTGATTGTGTTTAAGTAATACAAGTGGCTCAAGAAATAGGTAACTATAATACATGGATCCGCTGACCCATGCCAGAAACCAGACCCAGGCCCAGGACCAGCCCTGAAGACCTATGTGAGAGCCCAAGCCCAGGACCACCCCTGTGCAGAGTCAAGGTCTGTGCTATGGCTCCCTTCCCAAATCCATCTTGGGACACTGCAGCCATCGCCATAGCCCTCCTCGTGTAGTAGCCTTCACTTTGGGACAACAGACAGGGCCTGGAAGCAGCTGCCCACCACAGCTCAGCACACCACAGTGCTGCATCTCTGAATAGTCATCCCAAAGGCATTGTAAGTCCCACTCTGTCAGACCCATCTCTGAAAGTGTTTGCATCCATCTTGGGCCACCTCCACTGCCACCTTGAGTTACCTCTGCTACCATCACCTTCATCTTTAGTTGCAGTAGTGTCCATCTGGGGACACCTGCTGAGGACTGGAAGTAAACACCAAGGTGAGGTACAGGTAATCTGTAGGGTCACTAAAAGATTGTAAGAGTAGAAACTGCAATACCTCAGATCAGCACTGAAAGAAAGGAAGACACATTATAAAAAGACACAAAATCAAAAAACAAGGGAAGAAAGTGCCCCAAACAAACTAAGATACTACAATAATAGAATCCATTGACAGTGCAGTTGATGATATGTCAGAGAAAGGATTCAGAATGTACATAATTAAAATTATCTGCAAGTTAAAGAATGACTTAAGCGAACAAATACAGGCAAAAATTGATCACTCCAACAAAGAGATAAGAGCAAATATAGGTAACCATCAATCACACCAGCAAAGAGATAAGGGAGCAAATACAGGTAGCAAAAAATTACTTCAAGAAAGAGGTAGAGATTGTGAAAAAATCAGAAATTCTTGAAATGAAGGAAACAATAAATCAAATTAAAAAAACTCAATAGAAAGTATCACCAATAGACTAGATGACTTGGAAGACAGAACCTCAGATAATGAAGACAAAATATACAATCTTGAAAATAAAGTTGACCACACAGTGAAGATGGTAAGAAACCATGAACAGAATATCCAAGAATTATGGGATAACATCAAAAGACCAAATCTAGGATTTATTGGGATAGAAGAAAGCACAGAGCTTCAAACCAAAGGAATGCACAATCTCTTCAATGAAATAATATTCAAAAATTTCCCAAACATGAAGAATGAATTGGAAAATCAAATACAAGAGGCTTACAGCACACCAAATGTACAAAATTACAACAGATCTATAATGAAAATGCCTAGCATACAGAATAAGGGTATAATTTTAAAGGCTGCAAGACAGAGGAATCAGATTACATATAGTGGGCAGACTAAGTCAGATCTCAGCAGAATTTTTCAACCCAGAACATAAAAGCCAGGAGATCATGGAACAACATATACCAAGCTCTGAAAGAAAATAGATGCCAACCAAGAATCATATATCTAGCAAAACTAAGCTTCAAATTTGATGATGAAATAAAAACCTTCCATAATAAACAAAAGTTAAAAGAATTTACAGTGAGAAAGTCCACATTACAGAGCATTCTTGGCAAAATATTCCATGAGAAGGAAATGTCAACCAACAATGAAAATCTGCAAAGAGAGGAACTAGACTAAAGGAAAGGGCAATCAAAGGAGGAACCAAATCAAGTTAAAAACCAAAAATAAACCAAAATGACTGGGATTACAAATCGTATTTCAATAATAACCCTGAATGTGAATGCCTTAAACTCATCAATTAAAAGACATACACTGACATATTGGATTTTAAAAAGACCCAACAATATGTTGCCTTCAAGAGACTCATCTCATGGAAAAGACATCCACAGACTGAAGGTGAAAATGTGGGGAAAAAATGTATCACATGGACTGTATAAACAAGCAGGGGTTTCCATTCTCGTATCAAATAAAGTGGACTTCAAATCAAAGTTAGTGAAAAGGGATAAAGAAGATATTTCATACTGCTTACAGGAATCATATATCAAGGCATAACAATTGTAAATATCTATGTCCCAAACAATGGGGCATCTATGTATATCAAACAAACCCTTCTCAACTACAAGAATCAAATAGACCACAACACAATAATACAGGGTGGCTTTAACATACCTAGATAGATCTCACCACTGTATGGATCTTCCAAACAAAAACTAAAAGCAACCATAGAACTCAACCAAATAATCAATAATTTAGACTTAACAGACATATATAGCATTTTCCATACATCAACAAGTAAATACACTTTTTTCTCAGCAGCACATGGATCCTTCTCCAAAATAGATCATAAGTTATGTCACAAAACAAGTCGTAGCAAATGCAAAAAAAAATAGAGATATTATCCTGCATTCTATCTAACCATAATGGAATAAAACTAGAAATCAATGACAAATTAAAAAATAGAAACTACTCCAACACCTGGAGACTAAATAATATGTTATTGAATGACACATAGATAACAGAAGACATCAAGGAGGAGATGAAAAATTCTTAGAGGTAAATGAGAACTCCAATACAACATATCAAAATCTCTGAGACACTATGAAGGTAGTGCTAAGAGGAAAGTTCATTGCATTAATCTCATTCATTAAAAGAATAAAAAGGTCAACAAATAAACAACCTGATACTACATCTCAAAGCTTCTAAAGAGGAACAAACCAATACCAAAAGAAGTACAAGAAAGGAAATAATTAAAGTCAGATTTGAAATCAATGAAACTGAAACAAAAGAAACAATCTAAAAATTGACCAAATAAAAGGCTGGTTCTTTGAAAAAATAAATAAAATTGACAAACCCTTAGCCACTCTAACAATAAGAATGAGAGAGAAAACCCAAATTAATAAAATTTGTGATGAAAAACTAAATATCACGACAGACACTATTAAAATACAGAGGATAATTAGAAACTATTTTGAAAATTTATACTCCAGTAAAATAGAAAAGCCTGAAGACACCAACAAATTTCTAGAGGCATATGACCTACTGAAACTGAACTAGGAGGACATACACAACTTAAACAGACCAATTTCAAGCAAGGAGATAAAAGACACCATCAAGCCTACCAACCAAGAAAAACCCAGGACCAGATGGATTCTCAGCTGAGTTCTACAAGACCTTCAAAGAAGAATTAATACCAATACTCCTCAAATTATTCTATGAAATAGAAAAGAAAGGAACCCTTCCAAACTTATTTTATGAGGCTAGTATTACCCTGATATCAAAACCAGACAGAGACACATCAAAGAAAGAAAATTTCAGACCAATAACCCTGATGAACATAGATACAAAAATTCTCAATAAAATTTTGGCAAATTGCATACAAAAACATATTTAAAAATAGTGCACCATGATCAAGTTAGGTTCATTCCTGGGATTCAAGGTTGGTTCAACATATGGAAATCAATATACATAATCCATCACATCAATAGACTTAAAGAATCATATTGATGCAGAGAAAGCATTTGACAAAATACAGCACCCTTTGATGTTCAAAACACTAGAAAAACTAAGGATAGTAAGAACATACCTCAACATTGTAAAAGCTATCTATGCAAAACCAAAGGCCAACATTATTCTAAATGGAGAAAAATTGGAAGCATTCCCTCTAAAAATGGGAACAAAGCAGGGATCTTCTCTTTCACCTCTTCTATTCAACATAGTCCTTGAAACACTAGCCAGAGCAATTAGACAAACAAAAGTAATTAAAGGGATACAAATGGGAAAAGAAAAACTCAAACTAACATTATTTGCCAATGACATGATTCTATACTTAGAGGATCCAAAAAATTTCACCAGAAAACTTCTAGAATTAATAAATGAATTCAGTGAAGTTGCAGGATATAAAATCAACACCCATAAATCAATTGCATTTCTATACATCAGTGATGAATCTTCTGAAAGAGAAATTAGGAAAACTACCCCATTCACAACTAGCCTCAAAAAAATAAAATAAAATACTTGGGAATCAATTTAACAAAAGAGATGAAAGACTTCTTCAGTGAAAACTACAGGACACTAAAGAAAGAAATTGAAGAAGATCTTAGAAGATGAAAAAGATCTCCCATGCTCTTGGATAGGCAGAATCAATATGTCAAAATGGCCATACTACCCAAAGCGCTATACAGATTTAATACAATTCCAATTAAAACCGCAACATCATTCCATATAGAAATAGAAAAAGCATGAAATTCACTTGAAAAAATAAGAGATCTAGAACAGCCAAAGCAATCCTTAGCGAGAAGAGTGAAGCAGGAGGCATCACAATACAATACCTTAAACTATACTACAAAGCTATAGTAACAAAAACAGCATAGTATTGGCACCAAAATAGGCATGTAGACCAATGGTACAAAATAGAAGACACGGAGACAAATCCACATAAATAGTTATCTTATACTAGACAAAGGTGCCACAAACATACATTGGAGAAAAGATAGCCTCTTCAACAAATGGTGCTGGGAAAACTGGGAATCTATATGCAGCAAAATGAAACTAAACCCCTATCTCTCACCATGCAGAAAACTCAATTCAAAGTGGATCAAGGACGTAGGAATTAGACCAGAGACCCTGCCCCTCATAGAGGAAAATGTAGGCCCAAACCTTCATCACACCGGATTAGGCCCTGACTTCCTTAACAAGACTCCAATTGTATAAGAAATAAAATCAGGAATCAGTAAATGGGATGCATTCAAACTAAAAAGCTTCTTCTCAGCAAAAGAAACAATGAGGTGAACAGAGAGTTTACAGGATGCTGTTCCATAATAGGGGAAGGGGCATGGGAAGAATGGAGGAACTTTGGTCAAAGGGGAGGGAGAAGAGTGGAGGGGACATGAGAGTAGGAAAGATGGTGGAATGAGATGGACATCAGTGCCCTCGGTACATGTATGACTGCACATATCGTGCAACTCTACATCAGTTCCACCAGAGAAATGAAAAGTTGTGCTCCATTTGTGTATGATGAATCAAAATGCATTCTGCTGTCATGTATATCTAATTAGAAAAATAAATTTTTTCCAAAAAAGAAAATGTGGTATATATACACAGTGAAGTTTTATTCCACCATAAAGAAAAATGAAATTCTGTCATTTGTAGGAATATGAATGGAACTAGGGACTATAGTGTTAAGTGAAATAACCAAACTCAGAAGGTCAAGGGTTTTATGTTTTCTCTTGTATGTGGAAACTAGAAAGGAAAAAAGGAAAAGAAAGGTGGGGAGGCAGGGATCTCATGAAAATTGAAGGGACAGCAGTAGAGGAAAAGGACCATAGGGTGGGAGACAGGGAGGGAAGTGCTGGGGAGTGATATTTGCCAAATTGTAGTGTTGGATTGTGTGCAGGTACAAAGAGTAGCAACAAATTCCATCATTATGGACAATCACAATGCACCAATGAAATGTGGAAAAAAGAAAAACATAGATAGGTAACTATGGAAAACCCTAGTGCAATGAAATTATGGAGATTCCCCATATTCCAAGTATACCATTGAGTGAGTTTCCTAATTATATTCTCCACTCATAACTGTCACCTAAAGAAAGTCCAACTAAGATGATTAAATTGTCTGCCCAGAATGCCACTTCTTCAGCTCTAACTGAAAACAAACATGTTATGTCAGTCCACCTCTCACACCCTCAGGCACGAAATTCCATTAAGGAGCAGGAGGAAGAAAAAGAACAGACTGTGCTGGATAAGGAATGTGAAAGTCCTTCAATATCATTAATGGATTATGAATTTTTAGAAAATTACAGTAAAATGTAGTTAACATAAAATTATACTGAAAATAGAACTATCGTCTTTTTATTCAGAGAGCCCCTTAAAGGACTTTACATTTTTGAAGTTAGAGTTTTGGCAAAAGCTAATTCTATGAAAGATTGCTCAAAGCAAATAGTAGTTTTCAGAATTCCTAATCCTATTGGGGTATTTAGGGAAGAGGAATTAATGAGATGTCCTTTAAAAGATAAAATGAATCACAAATGCTGTAAGAATTTGAAGGTGGATTCATTTAGGTTATAAGTTTTATTAATAAATAGAAACCTACCTACTTACTCTGAAATAATGTCTGATAAGGGATCTTTTTGATATTATGAATCTTACTTTAAGAATTTATTTATTTCTTTATGTAAGATTCCCCCTCTTCAATCTTTCACATCCTTAGGGTATTGCCACTGGCAATATTTTGCGTATTACTGTTCTAGTGAAAGAAAAAGCAGAACCAGAATTAGAGAGGAGTGGCACTAGGATGCCACTCAGTTAACCAGCAAACCAGAATTAGATATCAAGCCCCAGGCTTTCAAATCATTGCTCTGTCCATTGAGGCATTCCCCTCTCTCCCTTGCTTTTAAGAATTCTCTTTAAAGGTTTGCATAAGGTCTATGATATTTCACTAGTTACTTTGAAAAGAATGAACCTCAACAGCCCATTTCACAATAACCAAAGTATGAAACCAATCTAGGCATCCATTGACCCATGGTTGGATAAAGAAAATGTGGCGTGTATACACAATGGAGTTTTATTCCACCCCAAAGAAGAGCAAAACTGATGACACTGTGGCACATGCCTATAATCCCAGCAAATCAGGAGGCCAAGATGGGGGAATCACAACTTCAAATCCAGTCTTGGCAACTTATTGAGACGTTGTCTCAAAATAAAAAATAAAAACTGTTGGGGATGTGGCTCAGTAGTAGAGTGTCCCTGGGTTCAATCCCCACTGGGTCCAATCCCCAGTACAAAAAAGGAGAAGAAGGAGAAAAAAAGAAAGAGGAAGGAGAAGATGAGGATGATGATATCATTTGCAGGAAAATGGATGTAACTGGAGAGCATTATGCTAAGTGAGACTAGCCAGACTCTCATATGTGGAAGCTAGAGAGAAAAAAAGCAAAGAAAAGGGATTTCATGAAAATAGAAGAGAGACTGGTAGACTATAGAGGAAAGGGAGCTTGGGAGGGAAGTGAGAGGAGGTAATAAACGAATGAAACAGATCAAATTATAAGTTGTGCATATATAAACATATCAGTGAATCCCATCATTATGTAACACTGTAATGTACCAATAAAATAAATACTCAAATACTCAACCTCAAAAGGAAATTTGGAAATTATTTAAAAAAGACGATAATAGAAATTGAGCTTGACTAGCTATATGATTCCTGACCATACATTTTACTGGAAGTGCTATGTGCACTTTTTACATATTTTTGACAAATAGGCCTATTTTTAATGTGTGGGAAGTGAGTGAGAAAATGGAAAACAGGGCCCCAAACGCTCCCAAAAAATAGAAGCAAGCAGCCTTACAAGAGAGTCCTCATAGTGGGCTTTTTTCTTTACCCTTTGATGCTTCCTTCCCACCCCAACTTGAAAGCAGCATCTCCAGAACTTCTGTGTAGTAAGGACTGAAGGAGGCAATCTTTTTGGAAATAGTATTTAATGAATATATCTTATAGCTAAGATTGCAAACACACTGTTCACATTTAGACTGTATATTCATTTGAGTGGTTTGGGAGAAGGATTGATGGTGACTATAGGTGAACCTCAGTATCCTTAATACTCCTTCAGGCCACTGCTTAGCCTTGCTATTAGTTCTTAACCTTCCACACAGACTTCTTGTCCAAACAAAGTATAAACTTGCCTACCCCAGTAACATAGTGAACACAGGCCTTACCCTCCAGGACAGACCTACTGATGCACAGTCCTACTGGAAAAGGTGGTCCTTTCTGCCATGACTTCCACTGTTTCATGGACCATGCAGCCCCCTGTGCCCTTCAGTCAGTGGACTGATATCTTGGCCTCAAGGTCTGTGGGGGAACCAAAGTATGGCTATAACCACACCCTGACTATGGTTTAAAAAGGAGAGAGATTAATGCCAAAATTCCAAAAGCCATCAGTTTTGTCTTCCATCACTTCCTAGGGGTCTTTACCTACATATTAATCTTCCTGACAGTCTTTCATGGGGCCCTTGTCCACAAAGAATCTGTGCCCAGACTTTCTGTTCTTACCTTCTTTGAGTCTTGGGTTATTCCTCTATTTCAATTACCATCTAATGTCTCTCACCATTATGAAGCATTTTAAAACCAATGAAATCCATATAGCCTCAATATACTTTTACTGAACATCAAACATGAATCATGCCGGGAGCGGTGGCACATGCCTGTAATCCCAGCAGCTTGGGAGGCTGAGACAAGAGAATCACAAGTTCAAAGCCAGCCTCAGCAACAGCAAGGCACTAAGCAACTTAGTGAGACCCTGTCTCTAAATAAAACACAAAATTGGGCTTGGAGATGCAGCTCAGTGGTCGAGTGCCCCTGAGTTCAATACCCAAGACCAAAAAATAACAAAAACAAACAAACAAAAAAATACCATGAATCATGTACTGTAATTCTAAAGAGATAAAGATATAAAAAGAGAGAGATTATATATTAAACAGATGGGAAAGCTGGCCATATTAAATAGATATTAAAGCCAAAGTTTCAAGGAGAGAGATAATTCTTGGATATGGAGGTGTGGAGAAAAGCAGGTAAGAGCAAGGAGGAATGTCAGGGAAAGTTTCCTGGAAGAAATCACTCCTAATCTTAAAGAATAAGTAAGGATGAAAGAGTGATTTTGGAAAACGGTATCTCCATGGAAGGAGCAGCATTAATAAGGGCCTGGGTGCAAGAATCAGCATTGGGTATATAGGGAATTTCACATTGCTGTGTTTGGAGCATAAAGTATTAGGAAGAAGTGAATGGCTGAGCAGGCATTGATGAGTTTTAAGCATGGAAGTAACAACAGCCATATGGTCTAGAAAAATTGCTCTGCCCAAAGAATGGAGAACAGACTGAGACATGTGAAACTAAAAGTAAGGAGATGTGAGCCAGGCACAGTGGTGCATGCCTTTAATCCCAGCAACTCGGGAGCCTGAGGCAGGAAGATTGCAAGTTCAAAGCCAGCCTCAGCAACGTAGCAATGCCCTGTCTCAAAATAAAACATAAAAAAGGGGGGCTGGGGATGTAGCTCACTGGTTGAGTGCCCCTAGATTCGATCCTTGGTACCAAACAAACAAACAGAAAGTAAGAAAATAAGAGGAAGCTATGGCTATAATCTAAAAACATATAAATAATTAAGAAGTTAAGCAAGTCTGAATTAGACTAAGGAGAAAAGAAATTTGAGCACTACATAAGAATCAAAATAAGGAAGAATATGTGATTAACTGAACTTAAGGTAGATGAGAAAGTGGCAGGAGTCAAATTAGGACTATGCTTCTAGTGTGAGGACTAGGTAGATGGTGACATCTCTGGCTGGAGCACACTTTAGAGGAGGGTAGGCAGGTTTACAGGAAGGGTAAGGAGTTTGGGTTTGACTTTGTGGGTGTGATTTTAAAGGAAGATGTTCAAATGTGGAAGTGAAACACAATTATAATTAAATACACAACTACTAGTGTACTATACTAGTTGAAAACATTTGACTGGATAACTCCCCGGTGAGATTTTACAAAATGAAAAGAAGAGTAATATGAGAATGAAACTCTAGGGAAATGCACATTTTAAGAACAAGCAGAAGAAAAAGATCCAGGAAAGAGAGGGGGGACAGGGAGAGGGAAAGAGAAATAGAGAAAGGAAGGAAGGAAAGGAGGGCGGGAGGGAGGGAGGAAGGAAGGAAGTTAGTTTAGAGTAGAACAGGAGAACCAGGAGGCCCTGGGAATAAGAAAACCAAGGAAGTAAAGAGTTTCAGGAAGAAAAGCATCATTACAAGTTTGAAGTTCAACAGGGGTATTCAGGATGGAAGAATGTCGGTTAGACTTTTCAAGCCAATGCAGAGTATTTTTGTAGAATGGGGGAGGGAGGCAGGCAAAAGCCAGATTGAATCGACAAAATCTGTAGGAATGGACAGAAAAGAGAGGTAAGGGGGTATTTGAGGGTGTGGATAAAAAGAGAAAAGATGAATCATATCTAGAGCCAAACAGAGCCAATGGAGAGGGAAGGGTCACAGAAGTGATGATGATTTAAGACAGAGGCAGTTGGTAATGGCAGATAAAATATAGAGTTTAGTGGAGAAGGTATGGCCAAGGACACAGGTGGAGTACTGGACTTGACCCATCTAATCCTCTGAAATTTGAGGATGTATATATATGAAGATGGGTTGGACATATGTACATTTGTGGGGGGATAGGGAAGCCAGAAGCAGGAAATTGCATGAGATTGTGTCCAGTGCCTCCTGTGAGGTGAGTCCCCAATTGAGGGGAAGGGGGAGGAACTGGCCCAAGATGGGCAAAGGGACTGATGAGAGGCACTCCTCTGGTTGTCTCAGTAGGTGGGAGAGCAGAGCAGCTTCGTGGGGAGTGGGTGAGGAGTTGGGGCGAAGAAGAAAAGAGACAATCTCTCTACCCTCTTCTCTAAAAAGAATGTTGTCCCAAGAGAGGATAATTTGGTTCATACTGGCAGTGAACAAGTTAGTTGTGTGTTCATAGTGATGTTTTCGAATCCCTGCTCTGAGTGGTCACTGGTATGCGTGTGCCTGTGTCTGTGAAGAGCCAGCAGTCGAATTTGATGCTCTAATACCTTGTTGGTGTCTGTATTCAGACCCCATCTTTTGCAAGCTTCTCCTGAGTCCCTTGTTTTGTGTTATAAATTTGTTCTGTGATTATTGATTTTCAGTGATAGGAAAATAAGAGTTTAAGCTTTTGTTGTTGTTGTTCTAATTCCAACTGTATTTTCACTGCTGTCAAAGAAGAATATTTGATATCAAAGAAAGTGTCTATTAGCTCTAATAGTGGAGACTCTGGTGTGTGTCTGCAGATGGCTGCTGACTTGGAGCAGCAACGCGGGACTTTCCTCCTGTGTGAAATGACCTCTCTTTTCACCATTCAAAATCTAGTGTGCCAGAGACAAAGGGAAGAGACCTTTTTAACTTAGTGGATCAGGTTCCAGCACAGAAGGAATGAGTAAGGCCATTTGGTTTAAACATTTACCTCTTCCAAGAGTGTTTGAAAAATCTAGAATCACCAGTCCTGTTGAGTCTGTAGTTTACCACTTACTCAGGATCAAGAACAGATTCCTGTAGAGAAGGTTTCTTCAAGTCAATGTTAAAATGTTTTTTCTGACTATTTTGGATCAGTCCAGGACTGCTCACCATTAAAAACCTCTGGAAATAAAAGAATGCGGATTCCATCAAAGCCCTTGGGAGAGAGTTTCACTTTCAGAACACACACATTCAGAATGTATTTCCTTAAGTTAGTTTGAACTCCTTCAAATACACTCTCTGAAGAGACTGTGGGCTCTATCATCCCACAAACACTTCTGAGCACCTAGCATGTGCCCAGCTGTGTGCTAGAGGCAAGGGACACAAAACTGAGCCAGAAACACAATGTGCACCAGCCCTGTTGCTCTGTGTGGTGCCAGCTATGCTATCAGAGAATTTCACCTGAATAAGACCAGGTGGCAAGAGAAAGAGGTGACAGTGCCACCCTCAGCTTTCTGTTTCAGAAAGCTCATTCATGCTTGGGGTTTGCACAGTTCAGGAGCAAGACTTATAAGCACTTGGCTCTCTAGGCACAATTAGCATTGCCTGCAGTCCAGAAACAGCAAGAAAAGCAAGTTCAAGATTCCAAGAAGCACTCGCAATTTAGAGAGAGAACTGCTTATGTGAACTAGATTTTCTTGGATTGCTTCAACTTATAGGATGCTCACAGAATCTGGAAACAATTTTATTTTCAGCATACCATTGACTGACATTCTCGGGTCAGTCCTGTAATCTCCACATACCTCAGTTTCTCTAGTGTATCAATATGAAGCAAGAGTGGTACTGCTACTCTTGCATCCCAGATTGCATCTTCTCCCTGCCTGTCTCCTCTTGGCAGGTGACATGGGCCTGCCTACACATCCAAATCCCCTGAATCTTGTCTCATAACTCAGCCTTCTTGTGTTCATCGTCTGCTGCTGCAGTGCTTTGAATTCACACCAAGTTTTTTTTTTTAACCTCCTTTTGACATTGAAATCTCCATCTTCCACTTAGAATCATCCTGCTGTATGTGAGGAAAATAATCATTTCCTTCTGCTGTGTACTTTAACCCTTGTGTTTATAGAGTCTTAAACTTTTGGCCATTGCATTTCATTATAAGACCACATGTGATTTGTTTTCTATCCATGCTCTCAAATAGTTTAACCTTCTCTAAGGATTCTCTCTCTGTTCAATGACTGCAAATTAAACTATCCAGACTCTCTTGCCTTATAAACTAGTACTTTTCAATGTGGCATTAAGCTCCTGTTGGATGGCAAATTATCAGAAATTTAAATTAAGGGATTTTATTCCCCTTTGGCTGTGTCAGAGAAATTTATTTTCACATTTTTACACTATATTGTTTTATTAGTAAAAATCTACTCACTGCTCTTAATAGATTGTGGCTAGTAATAGGCAATTCAGGTATTTTCCACATGAATGTATCCATATGAAGTGTTTAAAGGAATGGAAAACAGGCTGTCATATCAGAGAAATAACAGATTTGCTTATCTGCAAACTGCTGGAAAGTCCTATTAGGGAGATTCGGAGGTCAGATGTGTGGTTATGTAATGCCACCAATCATATTATGTTGTTTGACTTTAAACCCAATTCTTATTATTAGTTAAATAGCATTTGATGGGATTCAAAATACATATCCCCAAAATATGGCATCTTGACACACTGGATGTTTTAAGTTGAATATGAGAAACAGCAAAGTTCAGGAAGGACTCTGACCTTCCCATGAAGCAAATCAAAAGACTCTCATGTGAAAGATGCCCCCCTCGTCCCCATGTTCACTGTGAGCCTCCACAATGTGAGCTTTCAACTTCAGTGGATGTGCTGTTGACAAAAAGGACGGGTGACTTCACCTCTGGCACAGGTGCTGGTGTCCTGGCCATGTAGAGGTATACAGAATGGTGATTAGCTAAGAGGTTTATAGTAAAAATTTTCTACTACTAGTTCCACATCTCATTAAATAATATCAGAACATACTTAAAATTTAATTGATGGTTTAACTTGCCATCTTTAAAAAAGATAGCAAATGAAAGTTTACAACAAGCATTTCTTTTACAAGTTTATCATTTAAATTGCTTAGAGACTAATCATTCGCTACATCTGTAATTGTTGTAGAGACAGATGAGGCAAGATACCAGATAGGAAACAGGAAGCAGATTTGTTTGACTATAGTTGGTTCAGAGGGTACAGCTTGCAGCTATAATTAATTAATCCCCCTGAACCCCAAGTTCAGGCAGTTTCAGAATTTTATACCCAGCGTATAAGGGGAGGGGCCCAGAAGTTCACATAAAAGCAGCTTTTTCCTCTCACTGTTCTGGGCAAGTTAACACTCCAAGGACAGCACCTGAGAAGAGGAGAGATGCTTTTCCTCTTTCTTTCCTCCTCCTGCCAGCTGTTACCATGGAGCCCAATTAGTAATATCTCTTATCTTTGAAATAAACATTTCTGTGAAGCTCAGGGCCAAGGCCAGAGGCCTTGTTAAAGAATCTGAGTTGGGCACGGTGGCGCAAGCCTATAATCCCAGCACTTAGGGAGGCTGAGACAGGAGAATGGCGAGTTGAAAGCCAGCCTCAGCAACGGCGAGGCACTAAGCAACTCAGTGAGACCCTGTCTCTACATAAAAAAAAAAAAAAAAAAAAAAAAAAAACACAAAATAGGGCTGGGGATGTGGCTCAGTGGTCGAGTGCTCCTGAGTTCAATCCCTAGTACCAAAAAAAAAGAATCTGTCTTTTCTACCACACTTTGCATTTGCAAAAACACTTCTATAAAATATTATATTGTTACTATACTAGACGGTCCATAAATGTTTGTGAAAAAAACTAGTAAAGGGGCATTCAGCATCTGGAGTACTGATCTCTTTCAGGCCTGTGGCCAAGTAAGATAGAGCAACAGGAAATAGGAAGCTTAACTACATTGAATTCTTTTGTAGAGACTGTTTTGCTGATAGTCCTAAGATCAATTATGGTGCAGATTTCTAGAGAAGCTTAATTAAGATTTTCTGTGGAGGATTCTGTGCCACTACAGAATCACCATGAAGGTTTAGTCATTCGTTTATTATAAATGTTCTACCTGTCTCCAAATAGGATTTGAGGAGCAAACACTATAAGATAGATATTATATTTCAACAATTCTAAGAATACATATTTTTCTGATTTTTTCCTCCTTGAAATCAATATGCTTTTTAAAACCAACAGATCTTAGCACAGGTTAATTGGTAGTAGGTTTTTTCTTTCTTTAGTAGTTTAGAGGATAATGTTTTATAATCTTATGCTGTTAAATTTCATTAAATGAAATACATTAGGATAAATATAATAATGCTTTATACAAAACAGGTACAAAATAACTATAAGTGAAAAAAAAAGACCTAGGCTTCCACTACAATGGAAATCAAAATTAACTCTGGGTTTCCTATAAACACTTAATTAGAATGCCGTTTAGACATGGAAATCCCTTCTGAAACTCCAAAACAATGAAATGAAGAAATAAAATGGTACAACTCTTGTGTTATTCAGCTTTTTGTCTCTGACCAAAATACCTAACAAGAACAACTTAGAGGAGGAAGCATTTACTTGGGGCTCATGGTTTTAGGGGCTCAGTCCACGGCTGGTCACCTCCATCACTTTGGGCCCAAAGTGAGGCGGAACAACAGGGCAGAGGGGCAGCAATGGAGGAAGGCTACTCACTTCCTAGTGGCTGGGAAGCAGAGAGGGGTCGGGGGAAAGGCCTAGGGAGATGCACCCTTCTAGAGCACACTCCCAGTGACCCAGCTTCTCCAGCCGCACCCCACCTGCCTAGAGGTACCATTACCTAGTTAGTCCTTTCAAACTGGGATAGACTGTTTAGGTTAGAACTCTCACAATTCAGTCATTCCACCTCAGAATACTCCTGCATTAACAGGAGATTTTGGGAGACCCCTTATATCCAAACCATAACAAACCACTCACCTGTCCTCTCAAAAAAACTAAAGAGACTAGTTCCATTGATAAGAGATTTCAACATATTTTCTGAAGGTAGAAGATAGAATGACAACTGACATGATAGAGCCAAGGTGACAATAATGTAAGTGCTCCCCAAAGAGACACTAATGATCCTTATATCAGTAATGACACTGTAATTCCAGGGAGGTATTTTGGGATGGTAGATAGAACACAGGCAAGGTTCTTCCTAGGTCATCAGTCAAGTTGATTTCCATCCTATTCCATCCTATTCTCCCTGTGTGCTATTTTACCCGTAATCCCAGCAGCTAGGGAGGCTGAGGGGGGAGGATTGCAAGTTCAAAGCCAGTCTCAGCAAAAGCGAGGCACTAAGCAACTCAATGAGACCCTGTCTCTTAAAAAATACAAAATAGGGCTGGGGATGTGGCTCAGTGGTTGAGTGCCCCTGAGCTCAAACCCCAGTACCCCTCCAAAAAAATTGCTCATGATTTTATTTAGGTTGGGATGACTTTTTATATCTAGTCAATTAGTTTCTGCTTCTAAACAGATAATATACTTGGGAAGAAGTTAGTGGATTCAATTCAGCAATATGTAAATGTAAGTAGATTATGTATGGCTTACATATAAATACATATATAGTATATATATGTACATATGTATGTGATGTGTGTGTACCTGTGCATGTGTGTGTGTCTTCTCCTGAACATAATGAATACTTATTTCCTATAAATGAAATAGGTAAATCTGTAAATGGTTTACCCTGGGATCCCTGTGATATTCACTATTTTGCCAGAAATTCTCCTCTGGTTTCATAAACTGTGCTTTCTATATGTAAATGCTAATGGCGAAACAGAAGATGGAGTTTATTCTCCATAATGTGGGGCATATTGAGCTGTGGTTTCTATAAGTGGTCACTCTCATTACCACCCTGTATTTCTAGAAAACCATTCCTGTGCCCATTCTGCCCAAAGCTCCTAAAGCATTCTGACATCTTAAATAAATGCTTAAAGCATTTCCACAATAATACACACCCTCTTTTCCCCCTCAACCACATGGAGATGACAAAAATATATTTGAATCTCTCTATTGGTGGAGGAATAAAGAGAAATTCTAGAAATAAATTCTGCAGGCTTATCAACTTTTATTGTGGCATATATAAAATGTCAGGGAGAATGCTATGGTGGATAAAGAAATGGAATAGAGGACAATTACTTAAGGCATTTTTCTAAGTCACTTATATTGGTTGGTTTTGTTTCATGTGTCAGGAAAAAGTTATAGGCAGTTAGCTTTCCCAGGAAAGAAGTTTCAGAAGGAGTCATTGTGATTTATGTTTTAGGATTCACAGTATTATAGACTTGTTCTGAAAAGGCTTCCTGCAGGCACGGGTAGCTCCTAGTGAGCTCCCCTGCCTAGCTGCCTAATGACAGGTCTGACTCATTTATGATCCTTTTCACTCTCCATCCCTCCTCATGAGGCTTTGAACACTGGTTGGAATTTCCTATTCAGCATAGCAGATTCTGCACTTGGCTGCCACATCTATATTCCACTCCTCAGTCATAACTCCTGACTTCTCCTATAGGCTCCAAGCTATGAAGTAGCCAGGCAAGGGTATACTGAGGATCAAAAAAAAAGCATCTAAAAATATCTTCAAGCATGAAAATGTTTGATTTTATATTGTACTATATCATGTCATATCCACTTAAATAATATTCTGATCTTCTGTTTTACTCCTGACCTGCTTCAGCTTTTCTGGTGCCCATTCCTTAGCACTGGGGGAACCTGCCCTCCTGTACATCTACCCTAGGGATAATGGCTGCTGCTATAGTAACTGCCCACCCCAACCAATAGAGACCGCTCTACACTTTGCCCTTCTTACTCTGTACTGTAGGTGTGACCCTGAAAAGAGAATTGATAGATGGATACATCAGTAGATATAGTCATTCAGTTGGATAAGTTACTCTCATAACTTGGCTGTATCAAGAGTATCAGTCAAATAAAGTGTTGAGTAGATTTACCAAGACATGTGGCATCTGTTGGATATTTTGCTTTATATGTAATTATGTTTTATGTTTACATGAAAGCTTCATGCACGTACAGGAAAGGTAGCTATGAACACTGTGGTCCCTCTGCACCTGAGCCACATGCTCATTGACGTAATTGGTACTCTTCTCTTTCTCTTGTCTTCTGCCCCTTTTGTTCCTTCCAACACCTAGTCTTCCTTTTCTCCTTCTATTATATATCCTCTCTTCCCTGTGCTTGACCTCTCACAGATTTTTGTGGTATCTGGTGACTCCCACAGGGTCCACTTACCACGGAAGTAAGCCTAATGCTAAAGGAAGTCTATCCATTAAAATCTTTTTTAAATCAATTCCTTTTATAATTTGTTCTAATTACTTATACATGACAGTAGAATGCATTTTGATACATCATACATAAATGGAGTGTAGCTTCTCATTCATCTGGTTATACATGATGTAGAGTTACACAGGTCATATAATCATATATGCACCTAGGGTAAAAATGTCCAATTCATTCTACTATCATTCCTACCCCCATGCCCACTCCCCTTCCTTCACTCCCCTCTCTCTAGTCCAAAATACCTCTATTCCTCTCCACCCCCTTCATTATGAATTAGCATCTGCATATCAGAGAAAACATTTGGCCTTTCAGTCTTTGGGATTGGCTTATTTCACTTAGCATACTATTCTCCAATTCTATCCATTTGATGGCAAATGCCATAATTTCATTCTTCTTTATTGCTGAGTAATATTCCACTGTGTATATATACCACAGTTTCTTTATCCATTCATCTGTTGAAGGGCACCTAGGTTGGTTCTATAGTTTAGCTATTGTGAATTGAGCTGCTATAAGCATCTATATGGCTGTGTCACTGTAGTATGCTAATTTGAAGTCCTTTGGGTATAAACCTAGGAGTGGGATAATTGGGTCAAATGGTGGTTCCATTCCGAGTTTTCTGAGGAACCTCCATACTGCTTTCCATAACGGTTACACCAATTTGCAGTCCCACCAGCAATGTCTGAGTGTAACTTTTTCCTCACATCCTCACCAATTCTTTGATCCTCCAAATGAAAAGTTTGTCTTCTAAAAGCAAGTATTATTTTAGTCAAGATCTGCACAGGGATACTCAGAACATTCCATCATCACTCCTATCGTATTTACTCACATCCACTTTATTTGAATATGATGAAACTAATAATGATGTGGAATAAGGCACTGAACTTACTCCCTCTCCTCTCCCCTCTCCTTTTCCCCTCTCCTCCTCCCTTACCCTCTCCCACATGGCTTCTTTCCTAAGAAGTGCTGAAGAGAACAGAAACCTTTGCACATTGAGGGTTTGGGCAGTCTATATTGTTCTATAATTTATCAGTTGATAACTTCCTACCTCTAAGGTATTGTGTTTTCCCAAATGAAGAATTTTTGGCTCAGCCTTGGAAATGTTCCTGCTCCTCTTCTTAAGCCAATACTGCAAGGGAATGCAGAGGAATTTTCTGTGTGTAATTCTAGGGAAAACAATTTAGATGCACTTTTGAAAACTTAACAAAATTACTTAAAATATCACAGAGAAACAGCCAGGCTTTAAAAAAAAAAAAATCTCATCCCCAAGGATTTAATTTATCTTTTAGATCAAGTTACTACAGATTCTTCACGGTGTTCAATCTGCATCTACCAGTGTTTTGCAGAATTAATCAAATCACCTTAAAGTTGGTGTGGTTGGTGAGAACAGTTTAATAATATTCAGAACTTTCATGGTAATAATTAAAGATGAAGCGGGTCAGTCAGTCAAGAATTAATATGGAAAATTAATAGATGAAAATCTGAATTAAGATACCAGAACGTGCATAAACTATGGGGAAAGTGAACCATGAAAATAAAATTCATTTATGTTCATTCAGAAGGAGGAAGTGATAGAAAGTGTATTGGCATTTGAGCCTCAGGAAATTTTAAGGATTGAATAATTGTAGTAGAAAAAGAGAAGATAAGCGTTGTGGGAAACCAAGTTAGAGAGGATAGCACATTATTTCTTCTCACCATTGTTTCTCTGTTCCTGGGAGCTGAAAACATCCATTATAATTTGCCTACTGCTTCCACCCACAAGTTTCTTCTCTCTGATGTTATCTCTGTATGCACACCTTCAATTTTTTCCCAAGTATTTTTAAAAGAAGAAATAATCTATAAATTATCTCTCTTGCTCAAAAAATAATTGTACAAAACATTATAAAATAGAAAGTTGAAGTTACTTAAAGTTAAATACATTTTTTTCTATTATCTCTCACTTTATTCAGTTCCCCTTAAAGTTAGAAAGGTATGATTTTTTAAGTAATTTACTGTATTTTTTTAAGATTCCCAGTGGATGAAAACAACTTTCATATTTCAGAATCAGCATTGCCTACTCACTGCAGTTTTATAGAAAGCAGCCACAATCAATGGTGTAGTAACTTTTTAAAAACCAATTGGCTCAATAAACAGATGTGTGTCTCCTGTGTGGTATGCCAGGCAAGTGTTTTATAAAACCTCTTTTTAGCCAAGCACATTAACATAATCTTTAGGCCTCTAGCAAGTCAACTACTTGAGAACTGCAGGGAGAAAAAAAAATAGACATTTCTGGGAACATGTGAAATGTTGAAAAGGCCCTCGTTCCAAAGGAATCAGTTGAAAAATTATGTGTCATTCTTCTCCATCTTCCCCATTTTAGAGACATAAAATTGGAAGTTTAGTATATGTGCATGTGAAAAACCAAAGAGAAACTGCCCCTGTTATGATACCAAAAATAATAGAGGTGAATTTTCATTGACTTATTCATTCATTCATTTGGCCTGTTTTTATTGCATGTTTACAATATTACAGGTACTGTGACAGAAGTTTAGGATAGAGAAACAAATGTGAAGGTGTGGTTCCTGCTGTCAGAAAGGCCCTGTCTGGAAAGCAGAGATATTGCTGGGCATGGTAGTATTTGCCTATAATCCCAGAGGCTGAGGCAGGAGGATTGCAAGTTTGAGGCTAATCTGGGCAAGTTAGCAAGATCTTTTCTCAAAATTTTAATTAAAAAGGGCTGAAGATGTAGCTCAGTGGTACAGCACTTGTCTACAACCTATGAGGCCCTGGGTTCAATGTATAGTACCACCCAAAAAAGGGGAATATTTTTGTAAATCAACAAATATATTGATGTGTTATGGGTGCTATGATAGAAGGATGTACAAAGATGAGATTGTAGACATTTCAGAATCTTATAACATGAGTGAACATTCAACTGCTGGGCCAAGGGAAAAAGGCACAGGAAACAGGTACAAAGGTATCCTAGGGCATATGAAATGGCTTAATATGGACACTGCAAGGAGCTAAGTGTAGCTGAAATGCTGAGCCACTTGAAGAATGACAAGTTGGAGAGATGGGGTCTGGGTATGGGAGTTCTCTTATTGTCAAAGGGTACAGGCACTTTACCCAGTAAGCATTTGGGCTGCCTGTGGCTATTGATCAGAGGAGTAAGAAAAACAGACCTAATAGCGGTAGGACTAGGAAGTTAAGATAAATTCTTTAAAAATATTTTACTTTTATCAGAAATTAAACATTTAGCAACCATCATCCAGAAAGTCATCCTGGTAACATGAGTGGCAGTTATACCAACACTAGGGACTGCTACTCTTCCTGCTGATTGGGCCGCCTTTCCTTTGGAGCTCTTATTGCTTCTCCACATCTCCAACAGATGTTTTCCTTTATTCAGTGGGTGCCCATGTGCCATGTGCTATCCTGGGCCCCAGAAATGGTGAGATAATAAATCATAGTCCCCGCCCTCAAAGTGTTCCCTGGAGCCATCCCTAGATGTCTCGCTGGAGCTACACATCACATTTGTGTGTCATTTGGAGGGTCAGGAGATACACTAGGCCTAACAACAGCATCAATTTTATTTTGAGAGTTGCTAGGATGGGGAAGTAAGAGGGTTGGGTAAAAGGACTCCTAGCAGGGCTGGGATTGTGGCTCAGTGGTAGAGCGCTTGCCTCGCATGCGTGAGGCACTGGGTTCGATCCTCAGCACCACATAAAAATAAATCAATGGAGATATTGTATCCACCTACAACTAGAAAGTATTTAAAAAAAAAAAAAGGACTCCTAGCAGTCTGCTAGTGCATCATTGCTTCATACATCAGTTTAAAAAGTTAAAAAGGTGATTTTGTTTTTCATAAGTTTGCTGTGTAAATTTGCAAAAGGTTCTATATATTAGTCTGTCACTCAAGGCATCAAAACCTTCAAATGCCAACATGAACTATTAGGTTAACACGCTAACCATCATTTTTATATTTTGAAAAACTACCCTTTCAAGCATATCTCAGAGCACAGTCTTCATTAAACAAACTACTGCCTCACTTAGTATTCAGGGAAGACAAAATTTGTAGAATATGAAGATAAGAGAGTCATTTAACCCAAATAAATGTTCTTTTATCATGCTTTTCTATTTCCAGCTTTATTACATGTAATATAGAAAACTAGTACAGAAGTCTTTTGATTTCCTTACAAATATTTCATAATTATTTTTCATAAATTAAGCTAGAAAGGAAGATGTGATATCTGCATGGAGAAAGGGGGCTTGCATTTGGGGTTACGTTAGATATAGAAAATTGACAACAGCCTTTGGCTGCTGGGGACCTGTTTTCTGCATTAGATATGATTAAATTCATGCCCAGTGGCACAACTTCTCCTTGTAAGCTCTCAGTTCCTGGAGAACACCTTCATAAATCTTATGCCATCTTCCTGAGGTTGAATTGTACTAATGTACCATCCCTTCGACATTGATTCTTAGCAGTGTGAAGCAATTCTCAAAAGGTAAGTGGAACCATCTCTGAAGATACCATAGAGCTCACTAGAGCCTCCAGCCACAAAGTCATTGTAACATAACCTTGAAGGCTGCATACCAACCTTGTCAACTTTGGCAGAGGGCCAAGTAGCATGTGCAGTCGCATCATTAACTGAACAAATGTTTACTGAGAGCCTAGGGTGTGGCAGGCCCTGTTCTATGTGCTGTTTTCTGTGCTTGACACTCCCATGACCACACCCCAAACTCAATTGTTCAGGTCTATACCTCAACACAAAGGAAGACATCCCTGGATCCCCTCAAAGCAGAGTCGGTTCCCTGACAGGTGCTCTCATAACCCTCTGCACCTCCCCTTAAAAAAATTTAGCCCAAGTCATATTTCCTAATCATTGCTTTAATTTGAAAGAATAAAGTCTGTCTTCCCACCAGGCTATAAACTTTGTATTGATCGGGATAATTTGTCTCTTTTTATAGTTACTGGTACAGGAACTGGTTAGGATACAAGCAGTAATAATGAAATGTGAAAAGCGGAAACAGAACTTTGTTGTGTAAGTAACATAGTGTATGTGTAATATTATAATAAGTGCCAGAGTATTCTGAGGCATGTCATACAACTCTCAAACATGTAAACAAAATCCTTGAATGCCAGGTAATATGAACTTTTTGATCAAAAGTTGATATTTTCTAATAGCTTTCGAATAAAATATGCCCTCCAAGTCCCCCTTCCTCTTGTGGAATCTACCTCAAACACACGCGAAGATAACTTCAAACCATGAAAAGGACCGTTTATCTGATAGCTCCACAGATGGTCTGGAGCAAGTCTTTCCTAGATTTCTCCATGGCTGCATACAAGAATTCTCTACCCAGCTACTGTGGCAGTGCCTGGACTTCACAATATTTCTTTAATGTCTGTCACATGAGATGCGGTCTCCCTGCCTCAGGCCTTTTCTTGGCCCACAAAGGTGTGTGGAGTGAAGAGGTGCCAATGAAAAGCTTCACAGGAACTCCAGTTCCCAGGCAAACCCAGGACACATTGGAGAGGTGGAAGCAGTTCATTGAGACAGATCACACAAATTCTTCCAGCAACATCTTCATGAAGTATGTTCCTCCATTTGAGATTTAAATATCTTACTGTGATGTATAGATTTGTACAAATATAAATGAGCCTTATACAGCTCTCTGCATCCAAATTAAATAGATATTAATTGTATTCCTATATCTTTTGGGGTCTTATCAATATGGCTAGGAAATTAAAACCACTCTTTTCAGGTCATATTAATCTGTTTGCTTTAAAATGGATTAAAACACATGAATAACAAAACGTAGCAAGTGACAGAAGACTCCTCCATGTACTCCATACCTGCCTTGGTAGTCATAAGATCTACTGGTGTAAAATGGAGGTTACATTGAAATGCCTAAAAACCCAACTTAAGATTTATACTTCAGGGCATGGCCAGCTTTCCTCCTACTAGCATCCCATGTCCTTTGCCAGATGATATGTGGCTAAGCCTTTGCACTCTTTATTGCAGTGACTAATGAGCTCTAAATCATTATCTGTTTACTTGCCCATTCTCCCCAAGTGACCATGAGCTCATCGAGGGAATTAGTGACTCTGCCTTGTTCATCTATTTTATCTCAAACATCAATTCCAACATCTGACATGTATCTGGGTGGTGATTAAATGTTTTTGAGCTACAGGAACTCACAAACACTCTCACTTCTGTTCTTTTCCATTCCAACAGCTGTAATCATCTATCCTTCCAGATGAATTTATGTTGTGTCTGTTTATAAGTCATATACTTAAGCACAATAAATGGATGTATAAGAAATAACAACAATAATACTTCACTGAATGGCATAACATTAATCTATTAGTTTGTGTATGTAGCATGTTAAAGCATTTCTTTCCATCTAAAGATTTTGGGGGGGAATAATTGTTCTTTCTTTCGCCTTTTGTATTCTACTTATTTTGTGTCACTCATTCTTTTTTGTTAATATTTATTTAAAGCTACCTTTAGAGTTAACTACAAAATAAAGCTTCTGTGTTCACTGTTTACATTTCAGGCTTTGATACAACTGAATTGTTAAGTGCATTAGTTAAGACTAGCAGGTGCGTCTTTAAATTGATCCCCCTTGATTAAAAGTAGTTTATAGGCTTCTGATAATGTGGTCAGATCAGGAGGAACTAAATGCTTGTTGTTCTTGTTAGATTACTCAGTTCTGCACTGTATAGACATGTAGCCTGCCTATGTTGAAATGTGGGGTCCAGGGAAACATGGTTACCTACTCTCATTCATTCCAAGAAAATATGATCTTAATAATTAAACTCTGGGATAGAATGTATTTTTAAGGTACTAGAATTATTTTTGACAAATTTCTGAGTAGAGTTATTCTGTCTCCATCAACATTAAAATTTCCTTATATAGGAAAATGGCTTCCACTCACATTATAATTACCCCCTTTTCATGTATATGAATCCTTACAAAGAAATGAAAGTTGGGCTTTTCTTAAATAGGTGAATATTCTCCTAACTATGTTCACTTGCTATTTTACAGTAAGAGAAAAGAAAACTTTACTCTGGCTCTCATCTGATGATCATAAGTTGAGGATTAGTGACCTAATAACTAGTAGTTATTATTACTAGTTTATGTGATGTATAAACATAAATGTCAAATATCTATTATCATCATTGATAATCTGTTTTATACTTAGTTTCTTTTCATTTTCATTGGAATTTTAATTTAACTTGCCTTTCAAGTCCCATTTTAGAAACAATTATTCTTGTAAGTGTAGTTGAGGTTCTTAGACTGGCTTTAATTGAGGTAGAAATAATGTTAAATAATAGAGTAATGTTAAATGATCTTTAATTAGTCCTGGAACCTTTGGTCTTCTCTTTATAAATAGGGTGGTATTGCACTTTGACAGTGGAAAAATCCACATACTTGTCCATTCCTTCCAACTTTATTCAGCCAGCATTTGCTGAGCTACTTTGACATTCCAGAGACTGCATAGTGCTAGTCATGAATCACCATCTGACAGGGGAGACATCAGAAATTTCACACTTTAAAGCAATGGAGAAGGTCTATGATACAGATACATAGCAAGTGTTAAGGAAACATCACCAAGGGACCTCAACCAGACTTCTCTTCCTGGCCTCAGTGGTGCAGAGGGGTCCGGGGCCTCGTCTTCCTTGTTTTCTTATCCAATCAATCAGAGGCCTCTACCAGGTAAATATCAGCAATGGCTGACGTGAGGCTACTTGATAACCAAGGACCTGACAGACAGACCATACTAAGCTGCACTAAATTTACAAAATCCCCAGACACCACTGAGGGCTTCCCTAACACTGCAGCTTCTACCCCTGCCTTGTAGATCCTCCATCCTATACCAGAGCCTTAGAAGAGTAATTATGCCTCATTGCCCTGGGCCTAATGTCTGTGTACACTAACTACTCAGTCTTCCTCACCACACTTTTATTTCAAGTTCAAGCTTTGGAACTGTAACCTGGGACACCCCAGAGTCACATTGGGATGTGAGGGACTGAGATGTAGTAGACTTTCTAAGTAGACTTTAGCATTATAACATGGTTTCACTACTGGATATTTTCTGAGCTGGCTACTTTTAGACGAGTTAATGTCTCATCTTTTCTATTCCATAAACATTTATTGAAGTACTTGAGCTCTGCTCTGCAGAGAATCAAACCTTCAGGAGCAAAAGGAGCTGGCATTAATTCTATAGATTTTCCATATCACTAAGCTAATCTCTGTGACTGGAAGATTATTATCATGCAGGTTCTCATAGGATCTTCACTGCTCAACTGAGCTGTCACCAGAGACATCATTTTGAAGTTGATGATGCTGATGACAAAAAGTCTCATGTTTTATAGTGCTTTTCATTTTTAAAAACCATTTTCTGAACTATTATTCTTTCCTCAGAGTGAAGAAGTAGATAATGCAGGTAAATCCTCTTTTAACTGGCAAAAAATATGGAGGTACCACAGAACAACTTAGTCCCTTAGCTCATGGTAAAACCAGGAATAGAAATCCTCATGCTTGAATAGCACCATATAGCCCATAGGAAGATGCACCATGTTTTCTCATTTGCTCTTCACAGTGTCCCCCTCTTGGAGTTGGAATAACCACTTTTTACAGATAAGGAAACAGAAGTTCACAAAGGTGTTATAGCTACCCATGGTCTTGAATAGTTACATCTTCATAAGGTATACTAAGTAGCTACTTTGGACCAGGCACTGTGCTGAATATGTTCAAGCATAATGTTTCATATAATCTCTTAACAGTCTCTGAATTAGGTACCATTAGCCCTATTTGATGGAAAAGTAAACCAATTAGTTGGCCATGTTTCTATTTAATAGCAGTGGAGTCAGTTCTTAAACTCCTTTCTAATGTTATTCCATTAAGTTGGAGGCTCGCAGCCTTTTTTGTTTCTCCAATTCATTTATAAACATAGCACAAACTCATCAATAGTATCTCTCCTCACACCTCCAGGATGTTTCAGAAAGGGCTCATTCCTTTAGAAGGTATATCAGAGTCTTCTGAGAGAGGAAGGAATAGGGATAAGAGGGGCCTTGAAGATAAAAGGTAATTTAATTTAACACTCTTTCCCCTTTCCTCTTCCCCTTTAGTGACTGAAATGTATCATTTAACTCTTTTATTTTAGGATGCAACTTTATCTCTGCTTTATTCTTTAAACAAAATTTGTTGAGTACCTACCTGAGCCAGGTATATTCTAGGTGCTGGAGACATAACACTGAATGGACTCTGTGAGGTCTCTACATTCATGAAGTGTAGTCTAGATAGTGATAAGTGCTCATTTATGATAAGACAGACATAGGGTAGGGTGGCTTCCAGATAAGGTAGTTAGAGAAACCCTCCCTGAAGAGTACCATTGGGGCCAAGACCTAGAAGGTGAGAGCAGTGAGCCATGCAGAGAGTTGGAGTCAGGTCTTGGACATATTTTTGGCCACAACTGTCTCTGGTCCTGTTCTTCCTCTCTCTACAAAGGTACGCACATGATCTCAACTTGCTCAACTTCTACCTTCAGTGCTTGGTTCAATGCTCAAAGTACCAGCCAGGTCTGGTCCTCACCAGTCCATCTTATGCCAAAGCCCAGAGCTGGCTCTGGTTCATATGACCTGGAAGAATAGCCAGTTCTACCTTGGCTTTGATCCTAAGTTCTTCAAATCCTTAGGTACACTTACTTCATCTTCCTACTCTTGAGATTGCCCCTGATACTCTGTCTCCTCTTCTCTTTCATGCACATGTGCACACACACACACACACACACACACACACACACACACACACACGTTGACTTTCAAAATGTCGGTTTTTTTCAAAATAGATAAACACTTTCATCCCTAAATTTTTTATAAACAATTCTTTGTTAGGGACCCAGGTTCTTTTCTTTCTCCATCCTCTTAATGTAGAACATAACATATAAGCAAGAGTTAAGGCAATTAGTAGAGAGGATGGGAACTAGAAGATTCCAGAAAGCAGCTTGGTTCAGTATTCCTTACTTGGTATGTGTATGCCCCATGTCCTAGTAACTTTTGCATATAATGTGACTGGCAACTAGGTTTCTATTCAGTATTGATTACAGAAAGAGACTAGATGGTAAAGTTCCCCATAATTACACCTCAAGGACACAGAATCAATGGTGCTTTAGTATTGTGTCAGTAGAAGTGTCACATACAAACCAATCACTGAAATAGCTCTAAGATTTACAGGGAATGGGAGCCACGTTTGTGTTTCTATAAAAGTAAAATATAAACTTCAAACCCTATTTCAAAAGATCAGTGATAGAGGAAAGGAGACATATGACCCCTGGGAGATTTTTTAAATTAGCATTCCTTTCTATCCCTGTAAAATACGAGGATAACTACCCTGAGATATGACTCCTTTGACAAAAGTCATTATGGTCAGCTCTCCCACTCATAGTCTGTGATGGAGCAGAAAGAAATTTCTTGAATCTACTGGAAGAGAGATTTGGATCCTGTAACTAGTTTTTCACAAAGTCAAATTCTAAATAAAACTATGACTTATGAAAACTATCTGGCTGATATCAAGATTGCATAAAATTGTGCTGTATTCAGACCTATAGATATTTCCTAATTTTTTTTTGCGATGACGTATTTTGACAATGTTCTGAATTTCTGAGATAAGCTTCTCTGGTAGAAGCTGAACTATAAGTGTGTTTATTCATTGCTTCAGCAAGTATTCATTAGCATATAAGTATGTTGATCAAATTACATCTTATAAATTTTTAAATGCATGTTTAAAAATAACAATTACTAGTTTTGAAATCCATGTAAGTCCTGATGATTTGATTTTGAGGCTTCTATAACTTAAAATACTTGACTATCTCATTTAAATCTACCCAAGCTGGCAGAAACTCTGAAATAAGGTCCTCCAGGATAACAGAATAAACTGTCTGTCACTGTGATATGATTCTTTTCAACTTTTGGGGAAAACAAATAGCAGGAAGATCAAATTCCTTCAATAATGGATTTTTCCACTCAAGTATTCAACTGTCGAAGCTGTTAGGCCATGCAGAACTGGTTTTAGGATTACTCTACTGCTAGATGAAGGTATCAGACTGTCATTCTCCAGGGAGTCTGGGAATTGTTTCTAAGTGGTCACCAAGGACCATCAGAATTAAATGTATTTCATTAATAATCATGTTCCTACTGGGATTTGCCAGCTATATCCTTCTACCTTCAAGGTTCTGAAATGATACTTAATAAGCACAATTCTGTTATTTTCAGCTGATTATACCAGGTATCTATAACTAAATACTCAAATAACCTAGGTTTGAGCAGTGTAAACCAACAAACATCTTTTTAAAAAAAAAAAATTCTACATTATCAAATAAAGTTCTTAAACCTTTGACTGATAGTTCCCATCAAAATAATGGATCACCCTCTATTTCATAAGGATTGTCCTATAATAGCCTCTTTTTTCCAATAATCTGATTTTTTAAAGAATTACCTTTTTACTAATGGAATAGAAAGAAATAAAAAGTTTTCTTTTATTAAAGCAAGTGAGGAAAATGGTCATATCCTCTGATCTCCAGTGACAGTGACAGCCATGTGTATTAATTTTCTTAATGGTTATGTTAGCTGTCTTTGGTTAAGTCTTTCAGAATCATATTCAGTTATTATAACTGCTATAGTAGTACAAACTTATACTTAAGAATGCTAGCCAAACTTATACTTAAGTAATGAGTGAAATATTTATTAGCATGTACTTACAAATCACACACACATGCACACACACATACATACACATACACACAAAAATTCCAAGGCGGACTCTGATTTGATAAATTTAACTGTAAAATTATAAACCCACAAAGATAGGCAAGTGATATTTCTAATAAAAGCATTCATTGTTTTATGATCCTTGAATCATATTTGGGGGTAATTTAGTTTACAGATAACTTTAAAAACATTCTAAAGCAAAATTCACTACTGTTGATATAACTACGGGCAGGGCAGGGGGAGGAGAATACCAGGTGTACTCTCATATTAAGAGGCCAGAAAATTCAAGTCCTTTGTGAAGTTAGTAAAAATCAAAATAACAATTTTTGAAAGAAGAAACAACCATATTGAAAAGTTACTGCAGATTTTGACAGGCATTTGTCATTCAATATAAAAGCACTGGTTAAGACCTTAAACTTTACTACAAAGCAGTAGTAACAAAAACGGCATGGTACTGACACCAAAATAGGCAGATAGACCAATGGTATAGAATAGAAGACACAGAGAGTAATGCACATAAATACAACTATCTCATACTAGACAAAGGAGCC
>CM053407.1:57670840-57961431 GCA_028644305.1 Xerus rutilus
GCCTCTTTCCCCACAACCTCACCAACACTTATTGTTGTTTGTATTCTTGATAATTGCCATTCTGACTGGCATGAGATGGAATCTTAGGGTAGTTTTGATTTGCATTTCTCTGATTGCTAGAGATGTTGAACATTTTTTCATATGTCTGTTGATGGATTGTATATCTTCTTCTGTGAAGTTTGTGTTCAGCTCTTTGGCCCATTTATTGATTGAGTTGTTAGTTTTTTGGGTGTTAAGCTTTTTGAGTTCTTTATATATCCTGGAGATGAGTGCTTTATGGGATGTGTGTGTGGCAAAGATTTGTTCCCAGAATGTCGGCTCTCTGTTCACTTCGTTGATTATTTCTTTTGCTGAGAAGAAGCTTTTTAGTTTGAATCCATCCCATTTGTTGATTCTTGATTTTACTTCTTTTGCTATAGGAGTCTTATTAAGGAAGTATGGTCCTAATCCGACATGATGAAGATTTGGGCCTATTTTTTCTTCTATTAGGCGTTGGGTCTCTGGTCTGATTCCCAGGTCATTCTGAATTAATTATGATGTTCACTTGAAAACAATGACTGTAATTACATTTGGCATTTTGGGACCTATCACACAAAACAGCCAGCTTAAACAACAAACAGTTATGCTTTTTTTCCCATGTAAAATGCTACATGTCTCAGTTCCACAGTACTGGAGACAAAAATCCTCCTATTCATGGGCACAGACCCAGCAGGAATAAAAAGCATAGCACAAAACAGAGGAAGGAGTTAAAAGTCAGCATTTCTATCTTCAAAGTGTCTTTCAAACTTTCCTTTAATTTTTTACCTTTATATTTTAGCCATGAGAAGGATAAGACCATATTATTCTTTGTACCACTAGTCTCTGTTGAGACTAACATCACCAGTCATTTGTGAGGCCAATACCAAGCCTTCTTTTCTCACTGGCTATCTTCCACCTCCAAATCACAAAAACCTTGCAGTCACTATTGGATCATCTTGGGACTTCAAGGATAAATTTTTACCAATTTTTCTGTTTTTCCCTGGGTCTTTTCATTTACTGAATATGACCTCATCAACCAAATACAATCAAGTTACCCACACAAAGATAGCACTGTTCACATGGTACTCATGTGGTGAAACTTCTTCAAAGTTTCCAAAACAACACCCCATCCAGCCAGCTGTCATCTTCCCTCTCATGGCCCTGCCAGGGCCAATTTGCCTGATAGGACTCCACTGTCACACTTGGAATATGTTCAAAAAGAATAAGCAGCACAATATACTACAGTCATTCCTTTCATATAACTAACACAGTAATATTATGGAGAAAACATCTTCTGAGCCCATGTAATTTTTTTCATTTTATTGAAAATATGTACTAGCTCCAGGGCCTAACATTTTGGACATCAGTGCCTTCTTTCTTACAAGACTGCTCACCAGACAGGGTAGTGTGTGTGACTCATTGTCAACCCCAAAGACACTTAGTGGCAGGGCTCTGAGTATCAGACTTCCTGCCTCTAGGGTCCAGCTGTTCACAGTTATAAGTGTAAATATCAGAGACAGAAGGTTTCAAACTTCCTTTCTATATTTTTAGTTTCTCAAATAGAAGTCTACAAATTAGCTAAATTGCTCTCATTGGCATGTCTATTATTATTTTTTTACTATTTTTCTCTACCGTAAGTACTTTAGAATGTTTACCTTCCCTTCATTCTTCACTTTTATGGCCCTCACTCTTCATAACAAGCTGGAGTCCCCAATCCAGTACATGAATCTTGTAATTTGGTATTTTTGACATCTGGACTTCATGAAGACACAAAAGAATTTCAGATATGGTGAGGTACTTGCATGCCTTGGTTGGGGACATCCAGAAGCCAAGTTACTCAATTGATGACGGAGAACCATTCCATCTGCTTTGGTAACCAAAGTAGGGGTGTGGGTTGTTATAGATGTAACATCTTCAGAGAGAAGTAGAAGACGTTGTAATATTGGGCAGAGTTATGGTGAGCAGGCTTAGTCACAAAATGTTTGTGGAACTTTCCTTACTTGAATCAATGTAGACAAGGGCCTACTATGTTCCCACGTTCTGTTGCTATGTGTCTTGAAATTAAGACACATTCTTTTTGTTATTTTATTCTGACAAATAAAAAATGAATATATTAATTTTGTATAGGACAGTGTTTTAATATATGTATACATTATGGGATAGCTAAATGAAGCTACTTAATATACCCATTATCTTATTTATCATTTTCTAATGGTCAAAACAATTCAAATCTACTCTCTTAGAAATTTAAAGTGTACAACACATGGTAATTAACTACAGTAACCATGTTTCAAAACAGATTTCTCAAATGTATTGTTCCTATCTAACTGAAATTTTGTATCCTTTGAGAAAATCTCCCCGATCCTTGGCCTCTTAGCCCCTAGTAACCACTGTTCTATTCTTTGCTTCTATGAATTCATCTTTTTTAGATAACACATGTAAGTAAGATCATGGAGTATTTTTTCTTCTGTTTCTGGCTTATTTCACTTAACATGATGTCTTCCAAGTCCATGTTGCCATAAATGACAGAAGTCCTTCTTGTTTAAGGCTAAGTAGTATTCTTACATTTGTATACTACATTTTATTTATTAATTCATCCATTGATGGACACTTGGGTTGATTTCATATCTTGCCTATTGAAATAATCTGTTGTTCTTTTAAACAAAAGACTCTTCATTTTTAATTATTATCTTAACTCTAAGGGGTTTTATCAGTTACAGTGGTGAGTCTTACCTCAGACAAAGTATGCAATTTCTAAGTGATTCCTAGTTCAATGCATCTTTCTGTGTTCACAACCACCAAAAATAATTTTCAGTTAGAAATCAAAACTAGGTGTCCTACTAAGATGTTCATCCAATTCAACAGTCTTCCTAATTTTGCCATGTTCTCGTGAAGTTACCATCCTCGACAATCATACAAATAACTAGGAAGAGTTCAGCACCTGGGACAGTTCTTTGCACACTGCAGCTGTGAGAGAATGTGAGATTAGAACTCAACTTCTAAAGTTTTACCTGTGATCAAACTACCAGGCTATACTTTCTTCAAGATAGAATCCAAAGAAAGCACTTTATTCATATTATGTGATGCTGTAGCGAAAAAGAGAGCTATTAAAATCTAACCGTCTCATTCTGTCATTGACTGAGGCTCTAACAGTACAGGAAAGGATGAAATAACTATGACTGAATTATCCAAACCAGTTACCTGTAATTCATTAAAGGTGGTGAATGTATAGCCCTTTTCATCTGAAGGCCCCAAGGAAAGTAGTGTATCTTACATGCCTCTGAGATCCAGGAAGCTGTGCCCATGGGTAACTCCTGAATGCCTTCAATGGAAGGGATTGGAAAGCAGACAGAAGGGAAATATAAGTCCCAGATGTATGACAGTGATAGCTGTTCTCAGGTTCACTGAAAGTCAGATACACATGACCCATTCCTGCTCTACATCAGTGTTGGAAATTGTGTGTGAATATGGAATCTCATAGGGCACAATGTTGTATTCAGAACATTACCAAGTGAGCCTTAAGTAGAACAGTATTTTATTGCTTCAGATACTACCCTAGACAAAGCCTTCCCTAAATCACTGCCATTTTCAGCTAAGATAAAGTACCAGGAATAAAAACACAGCACTGCTGTGGCATACATAATCCTCAGATACTGACAAATCAAGTTGTAGAATTTGACAAGTGACAAAAATCAAATGTTCAATGATTTTTATATGATGATGTAACAAGGATCCTGCAGCATTTATCAAATATCTCTTGTGGAGATACCAGTGATGACATAAATAATATTACCTTGAGCCTGTATTGTTGGAATTCTAAATTTGGTTAATAAATCTTCCCTTTTAGTCTCATCAGATAAATTTGTCCAGGAGCTTATTGTGTGTGCAGAATTGCTAGATTATTTGCAACCTGTAGCAGTGTTTTCTGAGCAATGCAAGTAAGCAACAATCTTATATGAGGAAAGAGGATTGATTTGAGATCCCCTAGAGCTAACCTCAGGCTTTTCCAGAACCATTTTCATAGGATTTTTCTATGTAATTTTAACTAAAGGTTAATTTTCTTTTAAAAGAAACTAAGCACTGACCCTAATTCTATTCTCATTGATTAGTAATGTTACTTTTGGACATTTAGGTCATAATTTTTGGAAGCTATGCCTTAAGCAGGAATGTTTCCTGATATCAGATATAAACTAGGCTTATCAAATCGAAGAGCTTAATGATTCTTTTTTAAAAATTTTTTTAGTTGTTGATGGATCTTTATTTTATTCATTTATTATTTATATGTGGCGCCAAGGATCGAACCCAGTGCCATGCTAGGCAAGTGCTCTACCACTGAGCTACAGCCCCAGCCCATGATTATTCTTATCATTGGTCATATCAAACATATTGGTCATATCAAACATTAACTTAAGATACTCTGAGCCAGGTGCAGTGGCACATACCTGTAATCCCAGCACTTTGGGAGGCTGAGACAGGAGAATCTCAAGTTCAAAGCCAGCCTCAGCAACCACGAGGCACTAAGCAACTCAGTGAGACCCTGTCTCTACATAAAACACAAAATAGGGTCAAGAACCCCTAAGTTCAATCCCTGGTACCAAAAAAAAAAAAAGATACTCTGAAACATTCCTTACATAAGTGTCTGAAAACTATTGTTTTTAAAATACCATCTTGCCTTTTGTTTGGTTTTATTCCTCTTGTGTAATACAGCCACTTAAGTAACCAAAAATGTATGTTACAAGATGGTGACTGGAAAAGTCCTCCTCTTCCTTGCAGTCAGTGCTCTCCCTTGTTTCTTCTGACCTTGACCTCTCTCCCTCACTGCCCTTTGTGTTCATAGAAAGCTACTGCTGTTATCACTGATGTTCATATGTTTGGCATTGTGGTATGACTGGTGAGGAATGAGTGGCTCTTTGTTCGTTGCATCTATAGACAGCTAGCTGCTGGCTCGGTCACTGTTTATAATTCTGTTTCTTTACTCTCCAGATTTTGTAGCCCCATGGTTCAAAATTATTTACTTTATTTCTGAGGACTACAATCCAGTGTTGATCAGCTTGCAGTATTTATAGATAGTAGCACCTTCTTTAAGAAGTCTTCACCACATTTCTCTTGCCTACCCTTTCCACCCCCACACGCAAGCTGGTTAGCAGACCTTCTGCTATCTGTCATTTATACATTTTCAACCCTGCAGAGCTAATGCTACACCAGTTCTGGCTTCAGTGATGATGAAGTGGCTGTGTTCCAGCTCACTGCTCATGACTCAGACTTGCTGACTGATGCATAAAAGGTGTTGAAAAAAAACTATTTAAAAATCTGCTTACAGTTAACTTTGGCCAATGTATTTCCCAGCCATATTTACCCTTAAAAATGGATCCTATACTGTCAACCTTTAGTTGACTCCTCAGCTTGACCAATGTTGATTCCACATTGAATAAGGTTCCCTTCTAGCCAGTATATTACCCTTAAGTAGGAAATTCATCAAATGGACCATGTATGTGTTTTAATGTCACATATGCCTCAAGGGATGGATACTTCTTTGTACATTTTCCTTCTCCTGCAGCAATTGTCAGCACATCATTTGTGAAAGAATGGACAAAGAACTAAAGGTTCCATCTTTAGTCATTCTTTTAGCTCTGACTCAGCAAGAAGTTTCTAATGACTGAGCATAACACCGGGTCCTTCAAGGAAGAGATACCGGAAAAATAAAAGACAAAGTCTCTGCTCTTATAGAGTTTGTGACTTCCTGGCAGTCTCAACAGATGTATAAAACACCTGTAAATGTGTATATGCCTTTGTTATATTGCACATTGTATTAGTCAGGATTCTCCAAATAAATAAAACCAATAGAATATATATAATTATAAGAGGGAATTATTAGGTTGGTTCACATGGCTGTCTGCAGGCTGGAGAGCCAAGAAAACTGGTAGCAGCTCAGTCAAAGGAGCTAACACACATTCCCGGAGGGGGAGCATGAGGAAGAGCTAGCTTCTCCCCTTCTGCTTTTTTGTTCCATCTATACCCCTAGACTTTTAGATGGTGCTACCCAGATTCAGGGCATGTCTGCCCCACTCATTGACCCACACACAAGTCTTCCTGGAAACACTCACAGACACACCCAGAAGTATGCTTTACCAGTTATCTAGGTATCCCTCAACCCAGTCAAGATGACAACCAAAATTAACCTTTATATGTGTGTACATTAAGGCCATAAAAGTGCTGGCAGAACATACAAGACAAGTGAGAAACCAGTGTGTGATAAAGTTCATCTAGAGAGGTTTTTTAGAGAAATTGAATGGGGAGCCAGGTTTATAAAGAGATAAGATTTGTTCAGAAGAGGAAACAAGCATTCAATTAAGAGAGAAAATGTACCATAAAAATGAATGGATAGTATATGTGAGGATATGTCACTTTATGGAGTGTAACAAGAAGATTTGAAGCCAGGCACAGTGGTGCACACCTGTAATTCCAGCACTCTGGGAGGCTGAGACAGGAGAATCGTGAGTTCAAAGCCAGCCTCAGCAACAGCAGTGAGGAGCTAAGCAACTCAGTGAGACCCTGTCTCTAAATAAAACACAAAATAGGGCTGGGGATGTGGCTCAGTGGTCAAGTACCCCTGAGTTCAATCCCCAGTACCAAAGAAGAGGAAGAAGAAGGAGGAGGAGGAGGAGGAGGAGAGGAAGAGGAAGAGGAAGAAGAGGAGGAAGAAGAAGAAGAAGGAGGAGGAGGAGGAGGAGGAGGAGAAGAAGAAGAAGGAGAAGAAGATTTGGTTAGAGTAAAAATGCTGGCAGGAAAAAATACAAAAAAAAAAGAGCTTTATAAGATGTTAAAGGAACATGGAGCCCATGTTCATGACAGTCCTGGAATGTCAGGCATAGGAGTTGACTAATAATAGCAGATGGCCCAAGGCAGGGAAGAGCTCTACTGTTTTGGTTTTCTGTCATCATGGAGATATTTACTTGCCTGCTTTTTACAATCTGTACCAGCTCTTTCTCATGGGCCTTATATATTATTCAAGGTCCAATTAGATATGACAAACCACACAGTCACTTGTACAGGGAAAGTTTGATATAAGGAATTATTAGGACTGGGGATGTAGCTCAGTAGTAGAGCACTTGCCTAGAATGTGCAAGGCCCTGGGTTCAATATACATCACTGAAAAAATATATATATGCACATATATATTATGTGTATAATATATACATATACAATATGCATATGTATTGTATGTATTATAAAGAAATTAGAGCAAAAAGAGATTAGTAAAAAATTGAAAAGTTCTAAAGAATATAACAAATATAAGAATATCAGAAATAAGGAGTAGCCACTCCTTAGAGCTTCACATGAAGAGGCCCTACCTACCAGGACTGAGATGCAGAACTTGTTGAAGAGGGAAGAGCCGTGATTCATTCATAAGCATGTGGTACCATGCTGGTGGAACTTGCTAGAAATCTACCCTCCAATGCTAGGAAAAACTGTTCACAAGGAAGCATTATCATCTTCTGCAATGTCTCTGCAATACCCTTTCTTGCCAAAGCTTACCATCATGCTAGTGGAAAAAAGGAAAGTATTTAAAGGGCCCAGATAAATTTTGTGGAGTGGGCAATGAAGTATAAATTTGCTGCTGAGGTAATAAATTCATAGCTTGCCCTCTCATTTCCTAAGTTTACCAATATCCTCTTTCATTTTCAAGTATAAAACCATATTGAATATGATGCTTTTTAAACTACTCAGCTTTGTTCCATCTACCAAACTTCACCCTTTTCAAACATCCTGATTGGCCTTTGTAAGGATGTGACTCATGATTGAGAATCAGTGCTCTAAACTAACATGATTACATTCATTAAGATTATTGATCATCTCTACATACAAAAGATGGTCGAAGAATGTATTTGTCAGTGTTTATGAAAAGATTGAACTGGAGATGGTGGCAGTGAATTTTCTGTGAGTTGACTATGAGCTCACAATTTAATGTGGCTCTTAAAAAAGCAAATGAGAGCCATTGGTGGGGCTCATAACAAGAAATATGTTGACCTAGTTTTTATCTGCAGAACTTTTACTATGTCCTAAATCCTGCATTCAACTCTAGGCACCTTCTTCTAATGAAAGAATGAAGAACCATAGCACTTCTATAGCAGCGTGATGAAGAGGCTGAGAACATTGAAAGAACTTGACAGTATTAGCCTAAGAAAAGAAGGGATAGGCGAGACATGGTTACAACCTTGTGTTTCATATCTGCAGATAATTTTAACATACTCCTCATCACCCTAGAGGGCAAATGAGGAATCATCAGGAATAAGTTATGGAAAAGCAAACTGAAATCAAAACTAAGAAGGAGGTTTTCAACCTTAGCAGGGCTGGAAACATCAAGAACTTCTTTGGGAGACAGTGAGTCACCTCTCTTGGATCAAGGTGGGACAAATTGCTTTACGTTTCCTTCTTTCTCTGGTCCTTTATGAGATTCTATGAGCAGGCCAAGGCAGTCCTGCTTATCCCAATATTATTGCAAAGAGACAAGTCTCAAACCTCATATTTAACATGTCATCTATATTATTTGTGCCTAGTGAGCCACATCTCTTTTAGGAAGAAAATAATGAAGAGACCTTCAAAATCAGCATTTTATATTTAGGCAGCAACAATACTTGCAATCATCCCTATCCCAGAGACCCAAATAATTAAATTCTAGCACATAATTAAATTGCATAGGACCATTACTAATGCCACTATTTGAATATGCCCTTCAGGGTATAGACATTATTATTATAATAAAAGGAAAAGATTTGATGGTTAATTTTAAACTATTATATCAATTTTTAGCCTAAAGACTATTTTAGTCCTATAATGTGAAGCAACTTCTAATACGTAACTCTTATGAAATAACCTGATTACATTTTAAAAGGTGAACAATGACTGTTTTATAAATGTTTCCTAAGAGACATAATTTGCTCCTTTTACTTTTCCATACAGATAACTCTTTTAAATTGAGTCACAGCTATATGTAGTTCAGAGCACCAAATTTAATGTTAAATGAGAAGGGTACCGAATGAAAACTAAGAAGACTACGTAATTGGTTAACCTCAATAAATACTTTGAGGACTGCAGAATAAATATTTTTTCTAATAAGTGAAAAGAATGATGATGATAATGACCATGCTGATAAGGAAATCTAGAAGTAATTTCTAGGGCTATGAGAGACTTCTGAAATCTTTCCAATCCTAGCTAAGCCTTCTATTTTTGTTGTCTGTATGTTATTCCATTTCTCAATGTCAGATACCCTCTGGAAAACATCAGTCAATCCTGAGTGCCAGTTAAACATTTGAAAGCATAATTTAGTGATTTATCTTCCATTCTGAGTTCCTAGATTAAATTTAGTAAATATAACTTTCTAGGGAAAAAACATTTATCCTGTCCACAACCAGTGATTGAGCACCCACCTGATGACAGATATTTTGACTGTTTCTACTCAAGTGGCTAGAAAAATTGCTGATAAACTACACATAACTATAAATTAGAATTCAACAAATCTACTTGGAGTTTTCCTATAGTCAGTGACTAAGTGGCCTTTGGTACCTCCATCCCCATCAGTTTAGCTGAATGTTAATAGCTATAATGAACCAGGAATACTTTGAGGACTGAGGAATAACTTTGTTCCTGTGAGGTTAGGAACCATCTAAGGTTGTCATCTTTTCCAGGTCCCTTCCTAAAACTTGGTATTAGATGGAATGTCTACTTGTTCATTATATTATGGCAGTGAGGGGTCATTCTTGGGTATGAGCAATTTGTTGTTATGTTACATAAATACATTAGTAGAGTATCTACTTTTTCTCCCTACCTATCCTCTCCTCTATTTCTCTAGCCCCAAACTTGTGGGTTCATGCCATTTATGACATCCAGCAGCTGGTATTGGATACAAAGACTACTTTGGCAACATCAACTACCCCTGTCTATTAATCTACATATTTCCAGTAATTTTAATATCGTAGAGGTTATGTGCTATCATCCTAAACTTTGAAAATCATATCTTTATATCTCACTGAAGTCTTCTTCATTTTCTAAGTATGTAAAGCTTCTTCTCAGCAAAAGAAATAATCAAGGAAGTGAACAGAGAGCTGACATTCTGGGAACAAATCTTTGCCACACACACATCCCATAGAGCACTCATCTCCAAGATATATAAAGAACTCAAAAAACTTAACACCAAAGAAACTAACAACCCAATCAATAAATGGGCCAAAGAACTGAACACAAACTTCACAGAAGATATACAATCCATCAACAGACATATGAAAAAATGTTCAACATCTTTAGCAATCAGAGAAATGCAAATCAAAACTACCCTAAGATTTCATCTCACGCCAGTCAGAGTGGCAATTATCAAGAATACAAACAACAATAAGTGTTGGTGAGGTTGTGGGGGAAAAGGCACGCTCATACATTGCTGGTGGAACTGCAAATTGGTACAACCAATCTGGAAAGCAGTATGGAGATTCCTTATAAAACTTGGAATGGAACCACCACTTGAGCCTAAGTATATAAAATCCAATAACTAATAAACATTTATTCATAAATTGTAAGGTTACTACTTATATTAGCTAGCTTAGGCTACCATAATGTATACCATAGATGGGATGATTTAAACAACAGAAATTTGTTTTCTCACAGTTCTGGAGGCTAGAAGTCTGAAATCAGGTGCCAGTGTCATTGCTTTTGTTCTGGTATGAGCTTTCTTCCTGGCTTGTATCCTCACATGGCAGAGATAGACTTCAGGTGGCTTTTCCTCTCCTTATAGAGGTACTAGTGCTGTTGGATTAGGGCTCCACCCTTTTGACTTCATGACTGAACTTGAATTACTTCTTCAAAGGCCCTATCTCCAAATGCAGTCACATCAGGTATTTGGATTGCAATATATGGATTTAGGGGTTCAAGAGCATCAGGCACCAAAATAGAAAGAGTCTTAGAATTGAAATGGGGGATTAAGTTAAAATCTACAGAATAAATAGTGAGACTCTGTTTTCCTCCCTCCCTCAGCTCTAGTAGGATAGTATTCAGACTCGTATCACCTAAGGAGAAAGATATAGGGTTCTTCTCTGAAAAAAAGAAATGAACCACACCAAAGACCTGCAGATACTAAAATCTGGGTACTCCCCTCAGAGCTCTGACTGACCATCCCATTGCCCTACAATGAAGCCCTTCAGTATGACAGCATTTCCTGGACCCAGAGAACTTCCAATCATCTTTTGGGAGACTTACTAATAAATGAACAGAAAAGGATCATATGATAAGACTCCAATGTCAAATGCAGAAACTAACACAAACAGAAGAAAATATAGCCAAGGGGAAACAGAAATAGTACATGGAAGAGAATCAAATATCAGAGACCATAATTAAAATGCTCAGAAAGCTAAGAGAAGAAATGTGAAATAAAATGGTGTGTGGGTGTATATGTGTATACCAATTAAAGAATAAGTAAGAGCACTCCGACATTTAAAATGCTATAGCCAAATATTTTTTTCAATAGAAGGATATCCTGGAATATAGAACAGAAAGTAAATAGATAATATGGGAGAGTGTAAGAAAAGAGAGTATCAATTCAGAATGCCCAATATCCAACTAATAGGTATAATAGGAAAAAAAGAAATTAAAAGATGGTAAGGAAGAAATTTTTAAAGAAATAAAAGAGAATTCCCAGGACTGGATGACATCAATTTTCAGTTTCAGAAGGCTTCTGAGTCCTCAGCATAAGGAATGTTAAAAAGTCTACTCCCAAGCACATCACTATGAAATATTAGAATACTAGTAAGAGAGGAATCTCAAAGCTTCTGTAGAAAATAGATGGGCAAAATGTACATAAAAAGGAATAAAAATAATATTAGGCTTGTCAACAGAAACACTAAAAACTGAGAGATAAATCTTTAAAAATTGTTTATTGATTCATTATTACATACTCATACATGCACACAATATAAAGGTAAAATTTGGTCAATTTTGTTCCCTTGTACCTCCTCTTTCCCTCCCCTCCTTCCTCCCTGTGGACCCCTTCCTCTATTCCACTGGTCTCCCTTCTATTTGCATGAGATTCCCCCTTCCATTTTGTTCCTTTTTTCTCTCTAGTTTCCACATAGAAAACATATGACCCTTGACTTTCTTTTTTTTTTTTTTTTTTTTTTTTTTTTGGTACCAGAGATTAAACCCAGGGGCACTCAACCACTGAGCCACATCCCTAGCCCTATTTTGTGTTTTATGTAGAGACAGGGTCTCACTGAGTTGCTTAGTGTCTTGCCGTTGCTGAGGCTGGCTTTGAACTTGTGATTCTCCTGTCTCAGCCTCCCTAAGTGCTGGGATTACAGGCTTGCGCCACTGTGCCAGCTACCCTTGACTTTCTAAATTGGATTATTTTGCTTAACATAATGCTCTCAAGTTCCGTCCATTTTCCTGCAAATGACATAATTTCTTTCTTCTTTATGGCTGAACAAAACTCCATTATGTATGTATACCACATTTCCTTTATCCATTCATCGGTACACAGACACCTAGGGTGGATTTATAATTTGGCTATTTGAATTGTGCTACTATAAACACAGGTATGCACATATCACTATAATACTCTGACTTTTATTCTTTAGGATAAGTACTAAGGAGTGATATAGCTGGGTCATATGGTGGGAAGACAACTCTTGAAGGACTATGTCTTCAAGATATTGAAATAAAATGACCTTTAACCCAGATTATCATGCAAACATGAAGATTTTTAAAAAGACATTTTCAGACATGTGCACAGTCAACAAATGTACCTATGTGTACCATTTCTCAAGAAACTACTGAAGAATGTGCTCTACAAAACCAAAGGAAATAAACCAAAAAAGAGGAAGACAAATGGGGACCAAACCCAGGAGTGAGATGAGGGAAACTTCCAAGAGAGTGAAGGGAGGTTCAACAGAATTGCTCATCCCCTGGCCAAGAACAGCCTGCCAAAGTTATAGCAGAAAAAAATGGAAGATGCTAGGATGTCTGTCTCCAGGGGGAAAACAGACCAATAAAATAAATGACAGATTTGACCACGTAGAAATCATATTGAGAACATTCTCTAGAGTATTGGAGGTTGTTGGAAAGACTTAATCAGATGGTTCTTTAAAAAAACCAAAAACCTGAGCAAATAAAAAATGTAATTAACTCTAGGAACAATAAAATGTAATTCAAGACAGGAAATGGAATTATATTAACTTTTAGTTCAGCAGTGAACAATCTTTACATAGTCATTATAATGAAAACAATGAATATGTATGGACTTAACTGTAAGTTACATCATAATTATATTAGGAGGAGGGAAAACATACTCCCCTCCTGTAAAGGAAGTTGCAAGCCTTTTTCAATAATCACTGTCTAAAGCAGATGCATTCAGAGGTAGCAGTTATGTATGTTACATAGAAATATAGAAACGAATACCAGAAAGAGCAATTCAAAGAGTTAGAAGAAGTTACTCTTTCTGAGAGATGGAGAACAATGAGGCAGGAAACAAGAAGAGACTATTGTCTTTTAATTTTAAGACTTTTCTCACTATTTGGTTTCTTAACTGTTTGTATATGTAATACTTTTAAGTGACACTTGATTTTTTAAAAAATACTTGGATAGAATCCTTATATCCTTATTTCATTTTTAGGAAAAAATTTTTTTGGATATAGGAATGTTTCAAAAGCAATGTAATGTGATTATTTCCAAAACCCACCTATACCAAAATCCACATACATCAGCAATTAATATTTACTTATGTGTATGCCAGATTTGTGTGCGTTGATCACTTAACTTATGTAAAACCATTGATGTGAAATGATTACTCTAAACTGTACATTTGGAAATATACTTGAATTTTCCATACATCAGAACTACTTAATTATGATCATTTTCACAGTTTTAAGGTGTTGGGGAAAATATTTTATATTATAATCAGACTGATAGCAAAATGATGGTACTTCAGAGTACCCAGTCCCAGCACCTGTCATGGAGAGCATTCCTTTTCTCCAGCACAGATGAAAACTTAACATTCATAAATACATAGGGAGGGCTTTCTATGGAATCAAAGTTCTTAAGAATTGTGTGTCTCGAGGATTTTACATGAGTTCCAGAGAGAAGTATAGTCTTACCCCCTAAATAATAATAATTTGAACAATTGTCTTAGGCATTTGACAGTTAACTCTTTTTTAGCTCTGCTAAAGGAGATAATACACAGATAATCTAAAACCTTGAATAAAAAATATTTATATTTGGTTTGGGGCCATATTACATAATTTTGGAAGTATATTTGCCCCTTACATGATGCTGCTTTATTCCTTAAAAAAAAAAAAAAGTAACCCAATACATGATACTTCCTTAGGTTGACTCATATTAAAGACAAGTTTTCATTTCCAAAGTGAACATATCCCGTAGGTGAGAGGGCACAAGTGGCACAGGCTAGGTTGGAAGTATCACAGGGAATAAGTATGTGTCGAGTGTGTTTGGGTTCCATACTATATCCTGGACAGTCCATCTTCTTTCCAAGTGGCATGCCAAATAACTTGTAGACAATCAAACATAATGAAAGTTTGAATGTTCAATACATCAGGCATTACTTTTGCATCACCAGAAACAGATTTGATAGGGAAAGCTGACAAGATCAAACTTCAGACCACTAACTAAAGTCAAATTTAACATGAATCATGTTAGAATCATGAATAGATTCTCAACAGGACTAAGCTCCTCCATCCCTTAGCTTAATGCACCATGGAAAACACAACATTCAGTAAACATGAATGATATATGAATGAGCTGAGTTGATTATTAAAAAGGATCTAACCAATTGCTTATGGAAAAATTATTTCTCAATAAGTTTGAGAGATTTTCACTTGCTCCATTATCATTTGAGGTAAACAAGAATCATAAATTATGTCTCCTAGAGAAAGGGTAATATCTGAGTGGATACTTCTCTTTCATGGCAAGTTTCTTTAAGTGAAAAATAAGAAAGTTTCCTTGGTAGCCAATCACTCTTTGCTGATATCCTCTGGCCTGTGGTTTCAGTGGCCAATTCCTTCTTAAATTGAGTGAGAAATGCTTGGAATAAAAGGAGAAATAAATGGTAGAGATTGTAAATTTCCATGTTAAAATGTTTAGTAGTCTACACATCCCCATCCTCTGAAGATTAGGTTCTATCAGAAATTTATTTTTTGCAAACAGAAAAAAAAAGACATCCTTGTGAATATGATCAGTATCTGTTCTCCACCCATTATTAATTAGCCAATGTTTTTGAAGTAATACATAAATGACAAAAATCAACCCAAGTTTTATATCCAGACATAAAAAAGATGCTAAAAATAATAATTCTTTTGGATATGACTCTTTAAGTGTTCTTGAGAGCAATATTTAAAATGCTTTGCACTGAGATTTTCTGGCCCATAACTTCCAGGTTTGACAAAGTGCTCTATTTTTTATTCTTCCTCTACAGTAATCTGGCCATTCTGAAACAAATATGACATAGAATAAATATAAGTAAGAATGTTTCCAATCAAAAATTTTTGTTCTACTCCCCCTTTCAACTTCCAGAGCCCATTATATCTCATGCATACAAAATGATGCCTCTCACTTGCAAATTCTCTCATCTTTCTTGTCCTTCTTAATGAAAGGTAGAAGATTTTTTTCCCTTCCATGTACAAAAAAAGTACACTAAGAACCCTCCTTCCCATTCCTTCCCATAAGCTGGGCTCCCACTCCCACACCGAGCATAGCAGAAGAGGACTGGAGAGCACCATGGCTCCATCTGCTACAGATCTGATGATAAGACATCTGCTAGGGAAACTGCCCAAAGTACCTATAGCATAGCTGGTTATATTTTGTATTACTTGGTCTCTTCCATTCCATTCTCCTCTTGTCACAGATAATTGGATTTAAGGTGGACACTTGATCTCAAGGAAAATTGGTTTGTAGTAGGTCATATGACCTAGGAAGTAAAATCAGACCACGAGGCTGGTGCACACCTGTAATCCTAGCAACTGGAACAAGGACGGGAGTTTAGGCAAGAGGATCTTAAGTTTAAGGCTAGCCTCAATTAGTGAGATCCTATCTCTAAATAAAAAATAAAAAGGACTAGGGATGTAGCTCAGTAGTAAAACACCTCTGGCTTCAATCCCCAGTACCAAAACCAAAAACAAGAACAAACAAAATATGCCAAACAGATCTGGTCATTGGGAATTAGACTGAAAGTAGGAAAGAACTTGCAATTTGGCAGAGAATGTAGTCTGTTAAAATGAGTAATAAAAGTATTTCATTTCTAAAATGGACTTTTTTCCCCACATTTTCACCTCTGAAATAAGGCTACATCTTACCAAATAAAGAAACTGAGTTCACATCAGAATCATATGGGAAGCTTGATGAAACACATGCCTAGTCCCCATAGTTTCTGATTGAGGAGGTCTGCAATGTGACCTTAAATGTACATCTCTAACAGATTCCCAAGCAAGACACATTTTGAGAATCACATTATATGGATTCTTTGTAGTGTTTTCTGTCATTTTTGTGAAAACTTCTTGATGCAGTTAGGTTAGGACCAAGAAAGTACCAAGCATTAGAGCATCTGGATTCAATGAAATACTGTATGAAATTATTTTATCCTATACAAGAATATCTTATCTGTAATTACAAGTAAACGTGAATAACAGGCATGTGATCACACGATAGTTTTTCCTTTTTGAAAAAAATTGTTATAGTCTGATTTTTCTTTCCTTTATAACCTATGTTAGCAATTTTGTATGTACTCTTTAGTATTTTTTCCCAGATTCGTACATAAGTTTTCTATACATCTCGAGATGTTGCCCAATTATGACAATTTTTTTTTAGTTTTTCTAATTGTACTAGGAATTTAACATAGGAGTGCTTAACCACTGAGCCACATACCCAGCCCCTTTTCATTCTTTATTTAGAGACAGGGTCTCACTGAGTTTCTTAGGGCCCCATTAAGTTGCTGAGGCTGGCTCTGAACTTGTGATCCTCCTCCCTCAGCCTCAAGAGCTACTTAGATTACAGGAGTGCTCTACTGCACCTGGCCCAACTATGTCAAATTTAAGCATATATTTGTCATACAGTACTTTTTTGTGAAAACATACAATGTCAGTATCAATTCTGATTCTGTTTTTGTGATGTTCATATTTTAAAATGAGAAAACTTTAATGTCTTCAGTTTGTCATTTTCTCTCCATTTCTCAGCTGTACACATTTAAAGTCTCTTCAAATAACTGTTCATTAAGGAAACAAACCAAAACTTCTGACTGGGATAAAACATCCTTTTCTGTTCTTGTTACATATTCCTAAAAGAAAAAGTTTAAATAAAATACTCAAATTATGTCTTAAGAAAAAAAAAAAAAAGACATCTGCTAGGAGTCTTAGTCCCTGAAGGGCTCCCCTTTACCAGCTGGCATTCTGAATGCTAAAAGATTATGTAACTATAACCCAGCACCTGCTTCTGGAGCTGTTGTTTAGTTGTTGATTTTTAATCTTGCAATTTAGAGACTTTTCTTATTTTTCTGAAGTTTTATGAAGTTTACCCCATTTTAAGTCTAACTTCAGTGATATTTAGTAAAGAGGAGTTTTGTTTATTTACCTAGTAGTTGCTTTGTTTAAGATATTTTTCAAATAGCCTCAATTTTGTTTCTATTCTGCAGAAGAGGTGTGAATACCTGCAAGAATCTAAAGTCTAAACTTTTGATAAAATTTGGTGAGTGGGAAGGCACTGCCCCACCAAATCTCTCTAAATCTCTTCTGTTTGTAAATCTGATTTGTTCTTTTCAATCTCTGCAGAAGGGCAGCCCTTCTGGCCTTTTCTTCTGACCCCCTTCTCTGATGCAGGAATTTAAAAGGAATATGGGAAGAGACTTCCTTGAGCCTTCTCATAGATTCCAGTAGTCTCCAATTCAGTTTTCTCATTTGTTAAATATAGGGTAATAATAATGATACCTACTTTACATGTTTTTTTAACCATGAATAAAATTATCTATAATGCTAATTATTATTGCTTTTGCTGCTTTTAACTGCTACTTCTACTATTAATATAAGGTCTATTATACATAGACAACTACCATCTGACTTTTTTCATATAGGTTTTCTTGAAGAGTACCTTGAAATTTCTACATTGCTCTTGTAACCTCCTAAGTAAAACTAGAGCAGTAAAGAAATTGAGTGCCCCACAGAGGGCTCTAGGTCAGCATAGCTTAACCCTGTGTTTCAGTCAGCTTCTTCGCTGCTGTGATGAAAGGACCTGGCCAGAACAACTGTAGAGGAGGAAAAGTTTACTTGGGGGCTCACAGTTTCAAAGGTCTCAATCCACAGACAGCAAGCTGTATTCCTCAGAGCTCAAGGTGAGGCAGCACATCATGGTGGAAAAGTGCAGAAGAAAGCAGTTCACATAACGATCAGACAGCCAAGAGATCTCCAGTTGCCAGATACAAATACATACGCCAAAGCTACGCCCTCAATGCCCCACCTCCTCAAGCCACACCCTACCTGCCTTCAATTAATTACCACTCAATTAATGCCATCAGATGATTAATTCACTGATTGGGTTAAGGGTCTCACAACCCAATCCTTTCCCCTCTGAACCCTCTCACACTGTCTCACACAGGAACTTTGGGGGGACACCTCATATCCAAACCATAACACCCTGGCTTCACATTGTATCACCTGGGGAACTTGACAAATTATTGATGCCTGGACTCCACCCCAAGAGGTGTCAAATTATTTGGTCTAGGATGCAGCCCAGGCCTTTAAAATCTCCTCAGATGATACCAGTTGACAACCATAGCTGAAAACTGTTGTTTCCATTTAAATTTAGATTCAGGCTACCTGAGCAAAATCCAGCAAGGGCCTCTGTCTTTGGTGTACTAGTTCTAAAAATACCAGTATACAGCGAGTTCTCAAAGGAATCTCTTCTCCTTTGTGGTAAGAGTTGCAGGATTTGCTTGGGTAGCTATTGAATCATAATCTTATCCATACGAAACCCTGAGAAATCTGTTAGTGATCTGATAAGCTAACGTAGATCAAATCCAAGCATCATTAATGGATGTCATCTACTAGTTCTTTGCTGAGTGTTACCTGTAGCCACTGGTAAAACATTTCCCATTTCTGAATTGATAGTAGTCAAAATAGCTTGTCATTGATTCGCACATTAGTCAAAATATTAATTATCAAGTTTCTCCTTCACCACCAGCCAGATACTTCACTGGTGCAGTCATAAATTACAATTGTAGTTCCTGACTCTTTCTAACATTGTTCTCCGACTCTCAGAATAATACAAAAGCTTATGTTCTTTCCACATCATCTCACCCAGACTAGCCCAAGTGGAAACTTCTGTGAAAGTTCTTCACTAGCTTTCTTCAAATCAACATTTCTCAAGAAGGTCCATTTTTGCACATTGCCAATAACACAGTCACATAAGCAGCATTGGATCATTATAAGAAAGCTGACACAGAAAAAAGCAAGAATTAATTGACAGCACCTATGCCCATACTTGGGAAAGCAATGTCTAGAATTTGTCCTAAGACACTAGGTTAGTAACTTTTTCATGTGCCAAGCTGAGCACTTTGTGATGACCAAGACTGAATTTTCTTGGTAGAAAGACTCGATATCTGGCAGTGTGTGATATATAGCAGGAGTAATAGGTTTTGGAGTCCTGTTAAGAGCTGTGAGGGAGGCCCGGGGACAGACCCTGTTCAGTGCCTGCTGTTTCCTCTTGGGACACTTCTTCACCCATTTCCTGCCACCAGTGTGTCTATCATCTATCCCAGTGATTTCCTGGCACCAGCTGAACATAAGCATTACCTGGAGGAGCTTTTAAACTACGGGAGGCCCAAGCTTCATGCCAAATCAATTAAGTGAAAAAAACTCCTGTTACTGGCATTTTCTTAAAAAGCTCCCATGTAGGGCTGGGGATGTGGCTCAGTAGTAGAGCACTTGCCTAGCATGCGTGAGGCATTGAGTTCGATTCTCAGCACCACATATAAATAAATAAAATGAATAAAGATCCATCAACAACTAAAAAGTATATATTTAAAAAAAAAAAAGCTCCATGTGGTTTTGAAAAATAGTGTTGAGGATCACTAACCTGAGTTTCTTCTCCATCACCCCATCCCATATCCCATCTAAAGTTCTCAAACCTTGTCTCTGCTTTGATGCTATATTTCCACCATATCAAAGAGGCAGCCATCAGGTTGTTTTAGTTGACTTACATGCATGACTATCTAAGTTCTCCATATTGCTTTGCCTGGGAGACACTGCCTATGCTTTGTTCACTCCACAGCTGCACAGCAGCCCCAGGTGCTCTGCATCAGCTGAACCGAGGTCGTTCCTGACAAGGCTGGCAACAGGAACGGCTCTCCATCACGATGCATTGGTCCAACTCTTGTTTTTCTGCACTGCTTTATTTTGATTTGTAAGGATTAATTTTGCCCAGCAATCAGTCTCTTGATTAGTTCACTGTTCCCCTGCTTATTGTTGTTTTCAAGAGGGAAAGTGGAAGAACAAAAATGATTATGAACAAAACTGGGGCAAAGGTGGATAGTGTGTATATAATCCAGAACTTGGTGAATGGAATTAGCATCTGAAAAAAGTATAACGGCACAGAAACATCCCTCAATGTACAGGTACTCAGTAGAGGCAATGTGTCAGACAGCTCTATGGCTGAGATGTACCAAAAATGCAGCAAAATCTCCTTTTTTAAATCCTTATTTTTCAAAAAAAAATTTACATATGTTTTATAAATTAATTCTATTTTATTTTATTCTAAATCTCATGTACACATCTGAAAAATTTAATCAGATACTTGTTTGAATGGAGAATAGATCCCAAAAATCTCTTTATAATTTTTAAGTTATACCCATACTATAAATCAAATTTGTATTTAAATTAAATTCTATATTTAATTTAAATCTGAAATCATTTTCTCTTTCATATGGCTCCATTTCTCAAGACTTCAACCAACTTCAAGTAGGCAGATGTCCCATGAAACTTGGTACTTGGTGTCCAAGTTCAGGGCACATTTCTAATCTGGATTTTCTTATCTAGACAAAAGGAAAAGTAGACCCTCTCTTACTGGTACATCCTATGGAACCACAGGTTAGTTCTAGCCAGGCTTACTCCTCTGCCCTCAACACATCCATCAGAGCAGAGGCAGCGTGGAGACCTGCCCAGCCTTCCCCTGCCTAGGAAAGCCTAGGCCAGCCTCAGCAGTGAATGGTCTAACCTTTCCTTCTTGTGAGATAAAGTCAGTGTTGGAGACAGTGTAGCTCCCGGGCCATACCTCAAACTCTGGGTCTGAAACTTGAGTTTCTTAAAGTAATAAGCAGGCAATTTACTTAATCTACCTGTGCTATAAAATAAAGTTGACTTCTTGCAGGGATTGAATGAGAGTATGTCAAGAGCTTAAACTCAGTACTTGGTAAACATACAATAAATGTTCAATATTTTTTTAAAATATCTTTTAGTTATACATGGACACAGTGTCTTTATTTTGTTTATTTATTTTTATGTGGTGCTGAGAATCAAACCCAGTGCCTCACATGTGTGAGGCAAATGCTCTGCCACTGAGCCACAACCTCAGCCCCTAAATGTTCAATATTGTTAGTGCTCAGTGTCCTAGAGTATTTCTAAATTTGTACCTTTTCTTTCAGTCTTTTCTCTCATATTATAGAATTAATATAAAGCACTTCCTTGGAAGTATTTAATTGCCTGTATTAATTTGCTTTTTTGATTGCAGAATCAAAAATCAACCCCAGCTCACTGGAGCTGTTTGAATTATCATAGGGACAACAGAGATATTTAACAGAAATCAAAGATGGAAATGCAGACTGTGAAACTCAAAAAAAAAAAAAAAACTTCTAACTGGTAAAAGACACCTTAAGCAAAATCAAAAAAATGAACAACAAACTGGGGAAAATATTTGTAACTTATATCACAAAAGTCTAAACTTATCAATTGTATAAAGAGGTCCTAGAAATCAAAAGGAAAGAAAGAAGCAGGAGAAAAACAAGCAAAATATCATATAGGAAAAACAGGTCACAAAAAAGGGATTGCAAATGGCTCAAACGTGAAAAATATTCATCTTAACTCATAGTAAGAGACAAGTGAATTCAAATTTTACTGAGATAACATTTTCCATCTCTCAGATTAGCAAAACTTCAAAAACTTGATAATTCATTGTGTTGGGGGGGCCATGAAGAAACAGATTTCCATACATAACTTGTACAGAATAACTTGGCTCAATTTCAATGAATGATATTGTTTGTTTGTTTTGTTTTTTGGTACCAGGGATTGAACTCAGGGGCACTCGACCACTGAGCCACATCCCCAGCCCTATTTTGTGTTTTATGTAGAGACAGGGTCTCACTGAGTTGCTTAGCAGCATTGCTGAGGCTGGCTTTGAACCCGCGATTCTCCTGTCTCAGCCTCCCTAAGTGCTGGGATTACAGGCTTGAGCCACCGCGCCCGGCTCAATGAATGACATTGTATCTATCAGATTGCAAATGCACACATCCTTTGACCTAGCAATTGCAGTTCTAGGATTTATCCTATAGATGTACCTGAACATGTACAAAATGTGTGTACAATGTTAGTCGTTGCAGTAAAAACATTAGAAACTGTATGTTCACCAAATTGGGGGGGGGGGTTAAATTATGGTATGTATATACAGTAGATTAAATGCAACTGTAAAAAAAAGCAAAGTGCAAAAGAGAGTGTATTGAATGTTAATATTTATTTTTTAAAGTGAGCTACAGAATACATGTGTGTACATGCATTTGTATTTACTTGGTTTTGCTCTAAACATCTCTGAAAGGCTGACCCAAAATTGCTATTATCTAATTAATGGGAGGAAAGCCAATGGAGAGGGGAGGAGAGTGGTGGAAGAGATATTTCATGTTAACCTTTTCAGACTTTTTATTTCTAAACCATACAAATACATCATAACCTAGTCAAAACTTTCAATGCATCTTTTGTTTTTAAGAAACAAAATAAACATATTCTGGCCTAAAATACAAAATCTGTCTGAATTTTAAGAATAAAGCAGGACTCCTTTAACTCTATTATTATTATTTTTTAATTTAGTAGTAGTGGCTTTGACCCCTTTGGACAATCTAAGCCCTCCCCAGCCCCAGTCTTCTTTAGAATCTTTCTAAACAAATTCATCTTTCCCTTGATTATATTTAAAATTAAGAAATTAGAGTGAGTGACATCTGGCCTTATCATAAGAAACATAATTGAAAAGAACTTTTTAAAAATTCCTTAATGAATACTATGTCCCTTAAGAATACCTTACAATAATTGTTTCCCTGACAAAAAGAGAATGCAAAATAGTTCTGTGAAAGAAATCATTTATAAATACAGCAAACTGGTCCTCCAGGTACATGCCTATATCCTGGTGGGAAGTATTGTGGTTTTAATATTAGATGTCTCCCAGAAGCTCATGTGTGAGACAATGCAAAAAGGTTTAGAGAAGAAATGATTGGGTTGTGAGAGTCTTAACCCAATCAGTGAATTAATCCCTCTGATAGGATTAATTGAGTGGTAACTGAAGGTGGGTAGTGTATGGCTGGAAGAGGTGGGTCCTTGGGGGTGTGCTTTTGGTGTATATATTTTATATCTGGCAAGTGAAGTCTTTCTGCTTTCTGATCATCATATGAGCCACTTCCTTCCTTCTACCTTACTTTGAACCCTGAAGAATAGAGCAGGCTGTCTATGGACTGAGACCTCTGAAACCATGAGCCCCTAAATAAACTTTTCCTCCTCTGCAGTTGTTCTGATCAGGTCTTTTAGTCACAGCAGTGAAAAAAGCTGATTAAAACAGGAAGTGAGGGAAGTTTCTCATATCTCTGCTCTGTAAGGTGGGTTTTATTAAGGTAGAATACACCTGTAGTGATGCTCTTTGGAAACGGGGTTTTAATCCTTATGGAGAGGCCTCCCTATACCTCTCCAGGTAGTAGGCCTAGTGGAAGGCACATGAAGCTTTACTCTCAGACAGGCTTGGATTTGACTCTAGGCACCACCTCTTACTGAGTAACCAAGGGTAAGATATTCACCCTCTCTGATCTTCATTTCCATAGTTACATAAAAAAGCTTAAGTAAATTATGTACAGCAACAACCCAAATGCCAGGTATATTGTAAGTGGGTCAATAAATCAGCTGCTCAGGTTACAAATATGTATTTTAAAGAATTCCTTCATTTCCACTTGGATCACTAGTTGCTCACTAAATTTTCTTTTCTATAGTACACCCTATTAAGATTTATTTTCATTAACATTGTTGTGAGTGAAGAAACACAGCACTGTAATTATACATAATGAGAGTTTTTTTCTTCTTTTTGGTACTGGGAATTGAACCCAGGGACGCTTAACCTGAGCCAGATCCCTAGCCCTTTTTTAGTCTTTATTTTGAGAAAGAGTCTCACTAAGTTGCTTAGAGCATCACTAAGTTGCTGAAACTGGTTTTGAACATGCAATCCTCCTGCCTCAGCCTCCTGAGTCACTGGGATTACAGGCATGAGCCACACCAGGCCATAATGAGGAAATATGATTCAGAGTTTTATTTTTGTAAAATAGAATATAAGAATTGGCAAGTGGGGCTGGGGTTGTGGCTCAGTGGTAGAGCACTTGCCTAGCATGTGTGAGGCACTGGGTTCGATTCTCAGCACCACATATAAATGAATACAATAAAGATCCATCAACAACTAAAAAAAAAATTTAAAAAAAAAAAGAATTGGCAAATGGAGGAAAGAGAGATCTGAAACCTTTTTGGTTGCATTACCTGGTTTCCAGTAGGAAAATAGATTCTAAACTCAATAAGAAAATTGTTTTAACTGGGAAGACTCTCCAAGTTAACTTGTGCATTATACTAAAACAAATTAAATGAGCAGGCACAAATTATAGTTGTCCTAATCAAACACAAACATAATTATAGGGGACTATTCTATTGAATGTTTACATAACCTAAATCATTAGTCACTAAGTTGGTTTTCCACAAATGTAATATACTTAGAGTACAGCAATGAAACTTGAATTACCAACTCACTATTAATAGAAATGATTTCATTTATTCATCATTTAGCAAACTTCTGTTGAATATCAGATTCTCTGTGTAGATGCTAGAATACAAAGATGGAAAGCACAGTGCCTGGCCCATCCTCCACCCTTGGGCTCTCAGGGAGCCATCAATATGAGTATCTCAATTTTGTCTCCAGAGTACTGTGACCATTATAAATATTCTTTATCCCAGAATCATGGTTCCTGTCCTATGTCAAATCAAAGATATCAAAAATACTTTGGGTACCCCTGGACAGTATTAAAATTTCACAGGCAGTCTTAAGTACTTACTTCCTTTCCTTTAGCCTAATAAAAGCACTGTCCTGTTTTTATTATTTGTAATACAATAGCTGAAGCATATGGATTGTTGACCTCAGTTTTTCAAGAAATGGACCAATTCTAGAAATCTTCCCCTTTTGTTCAGAAAGGTTCATGGCATTAGCCAGGCGTGGTGGTGAGTGCCTGTAATCCCAGCAACTTGGGAGGTTGAGGCAGGAGGATCACAAGTTCAAAGCCAGCCTCAGCAACCTCACTAGCAACCTAGTGAGGCCGTAAGCAACTTAATGAGACCCTGTCTCAAAACAAAACATAAAAAGGACTGGGGATGTGGCTCAGTGTGTTAAGCGAGAAAAAAAGAAAGAAAAGAAAGAAAGAAAAGCTCATGGTATTCAGCACCCCAAGTGAAATAATCTGAACTGGGCTGAGATTGTGGCTCAGTGGTAGAGTGCTTGCTTCGCATGCATGAGGCACTGGTTTCGATCATCAGCACCACATAAAAATAAATAAACAAAGATATTGTGCCCATCTACAACTAAAAAAATTAAAAAAAAAAAAAAGAAATAATCTGAACTAATGTAAGTTCACATAGTCCAATTCAGGGTGGCTCTGGACCTCTGGGAGCTGAATTTGGCTTCAGCTAGTGATTCCTGCCTAAGGAAAATATTCATCCAGCCTCCAAGGAAATATAGAGTGGAGCTGGAATTATTGATTTTAGTTCTACAGGCATCTAGGAACATCTACAGGCATCTAGGAACATCTAGAGAGAATTGTTAACCTGCCTGTCTTCCTGTTGTTGCGTTGGTTCCTAGCACACATTTACAGTGTTTTGCCACAACAAATACTCATTTTTGTGCCATGCTGTATTAATTAAGAATGCATTCAGTTGCAAGAAGCAGTATATTCAACTAGAGTAGCTTAAACAAATGGTCTTCTATTTTTCTCACATAAAATTCCTAGAATGTATTCAGCAACTCTAAAAAGCCAGTGCAGAAATCTCCTTGCTTCTCTTCTTTTCCTCACAGTTGTTCAATGATTGCTGAAGTTCCTGACATCTTTTGTATGTTTATGTAAGAAGGAGAGGAATGGACAGCATTTTTATCAGGAAAGCAAAAGTTCCCTAGAAAGCCTATAACAGACCTCCACTGACCATCCCTTGGTCAGAAAGGAAAAGTAGCAGGAGGAAGGGAGTCAGGAAGGAGCTTAATCAGTCAACCACCAGAGTCCGCCATACATCCCTCTCACGGGTGCAATGGATGGCATTGAAATAAATGGATAATTGGCCTCAGATGCCTGCTAATTAAAATAGATTGACTCACATCAGCAGTGATATCTGTCTTCTGAAGAAGGCTTCTAGTGAATTGATTGGAGATTAGTTTCTATCAGATATTTAGATACATGTTCTCAGCTTCTTAACTGATGAGGTTGGGCCATTTCCATATCATAAATCAAAGCACAGAGAAAATTATCCCTGAAGGATCTCTCCTGTGTAGGAAGCAATAGACAAAGGCCCAAGTCCTGAAGTGAGTGCTGTTCCAATTCGTGGTCTGCTTTTATTCATAATAATGACAATAACAGCTGTGTGTACTGGGAGCTTCCTGCCAAGCACTGTGCTCAGGAGTTCCCACAGATTCTCTCCAAGCCCTCCAATGAGCCATATTTCCTCAATTCTAAGATAAAGCTCTCTAATGATATGTACCATTAATGTCTTCTTTCTCTAGACTCCTACAAAAAAAATCTGTCATTAAATCAGTTAAATGGCTTTCCATTGGTGGTATCACAGAATTAAGACATTATAATATTATTCCCACTTGAAGATATGAAAGTTTGTAAATGTTAGGTAAGACTTGATAACTTGCCCCGTGTCACCCAGCTGGGACCAAACTTGATTTTTTAGTGTCCCTCAGATAAATGTGGGGCAATATAACATGGTAACGATGATGTATGCAGATGGTGCTTACCTTGTGCCAGGCACTGCGACAAGTGCTGGTCATGGATAAACCCATTCATATCTACAACTACTGCCTGACCAGTGAGTACTGGTCCTATCAGGAAAATAGGGCTCTAAAAGGAACATTGCTTGCTCGGATTAAGGCCAGGTCATCTTATCCAGGGTACAGAGTAACACGCAAGGATATTTAATCCTCCTGTGTTTGGCAAGTCTTGCTGAGTGTCCAACACAAACCATGGGTGCTGTAGACACATCCTGCCTGACCTTCAGTCTTCTCAAGTTTCTTCTCCTTCCCATTTTCCTCACTCTTTGTCTTCCAATATGGTGGATTGATGGACAGTATCATTTGAATACTGCTTTCCTAACCTCACAGCCAAGGAGTTGAGAGAGAGTTTAACTGCTCTGAAGAGTAAATGCCCCTAGGTATATGTATGAAGACACGAATGGTGTGACTCTACCACAATTTTCCAGAGAAATGGAAAATTGTGTTCCATATGTGTACTATGACTTGAAATGCATTCTTCTGCTTTAAAAAATAAAAATAAATAATTTTTTTAAAAAAGAGTAAATGCATTTGCAGGCAGAATTCACTTTATTGCATTAATTCAAAGAGCATAGAAAGGTACCGGGATGGGCACTAGTAATGAATGGCAAGACACTTTCAAGTTCCCTAAAGAACTCACAGCCTGTATGGTACATGTAAGGGAAAGAGACAGGAAAACAAACAAAATAAAACACCTGTTCAGGAAGCTGTGGAAGGACATAGAAGGGTTTGACCAGCCCCACCTGGGAAGATCTAGAAACACTTCCCAGTAGAGGTAACCGGGCCTCTTACCACTCAGCAGCACAGGGGGGAACAGAGGGGACTCCTGGTAAAAAGTGATGTGTGAAGATGCCCTGAGTAATGAAAGAGGATAGGAAACTTAGAGATCAAGTGATAGAACCTGGCTCATTGCAACCTTTCAGTCAATATGAGTTCTGGGAAGGTGAATGAGACAAGGAAAGAGGGCAGAAGACCAGTCCAGAAATGTGGAGGGGGCCAAACTATACCATTTATTGCATTTGAGATTTTGACAAATTGGATACAGCCTCCTGTTAGAAGGCCATAATGCTGTCATTTAAATTTATAGAGGTTAGGGGGAGCCTCAGGAGCAGGGAAAGTAACTCTGTGTCCCACCCTGGAACTTGAGCTTTCTTGGAGTAGTCCTCTAAAATATGCTTTCATAGTATCATTGAATCCAGGACCATGCATCCAAAGAAATGTGGTCATCAGTGCACATGGACAGCACCTAGGTGCTTGTCATCTCTGCAGAATCTCAAACTTCTTCTAAGATCTGTTGACCACAGATCTTCACTAACATCAATAAGCCCATTGAAGTTGGAGATGCACTGCTCTAGGACACAGACAACAGAATAAACCCTATTAAAGGACCCATTTTTTCATTTTTTTTGGTTTGAGGGTTTTTATTGGCAGAGCAACAAGGGCTACATTCAAAACATAAAGTGGACCACTGTTACATTTTCCCACTGTCAATTTTTACATTCCATTTCTATGGGGAAAAGGGGAGCAATGACATCTCCAAGATGCTCCTGCTGAGAGAGGGCAAAGTTGGGGGAAATGACCCCATGTCCTTGTTCTCTATCGGTGGGGCATGAAGAGTTAAGGGTATCCAGCATCAGGGCAGTCCAGAGGCCCGTGGTGTCAGTCAGCAGGTGACTGGACAAGACGTACACAGGGCCGCTCATTCTAGGACAACAATAAACACAACAGCAAAGCATTATTTTTTGTAAATAATTAGCACAAAAGCAATTAGTATTTCTGCCAGTCTCTGAAAACCGCGAAGACATTAACTCATTAAAGCTTATGGTGGGGTCCCAAGTGCCATTGATTTGTGAGTGGAGAAAATTTAAGACTTCAGAACCATTAGTAGAGTTGTTACAAACATACACAACATTTAGTTTTCATAATGGCACAAGTGTCTCAAGGGGCCCATTTTAAATCCTATCCTAGCAGTGAGCTCCATAGTGACGTACACAGAGGAAAGATATCAACCAAGGGTACACACCTGCAGTTGTCCATATAAGAGGGAAAATGGGGTCTGAGATGCAGTGACTAGATACCACATGCTCTGGTGAGGTGACCTGTAGAAGTGGTATAGACTAAGAGGCTACTATTAATCCACCATAAATGAAGATGTTTCCCCAGGGACAGACTGAGCAGGGTTCAGGGGGAGGGATGCACACATCCCTGGGAGCCTTAGAAGATGCTGGAGAGCCCACAACATGGAGCAGAGAGGAGGCACTTTGGTAGACAACTCCCACGAAACAGAGGTAATGATAAAAATCATTCCTCCTTGCTGCTTCCCCTCCTTAGAGAATAGGGAATGCTAGGGAAATGTTTCATACAAAGCTTACAATAACAGTGTATAGCTATACATAAGCAAAATTAAATCAGCCCATTCCGATTAGTAAATTCCTTCCTGAAAGCATTGTTTTCATTACACCTGAGCATTAGAGTATGGAACCTCCAGAAAGCTTTTTGGCTTCAACAAGTGAGCATCTTCCTGCTACAAGCTGCTGGCTACTCTTTGCTTTGATCAAAAACACAGTGTGGTAGGTAGACAGTCGACAGTGTGTAAGGAATGGATGTTATGCTAGGCACTATGGGACGTGTACAAGAAGTCAATGGCAGGACAAGGGGACAGCACTGTAGAAAGCAAAGTGGACAACCACTTAACATGATTCAAAATTTCTGTGGAGCATCTGAGTGGAACTTATCAAATGAATGATTCATGTTGTCAGAGAGTTTGGTTAAAAAAATAAATCGGGCTCGACAGTGACTTGCTTCAGTATGAGTCTGTCTTTATCTCAAAGGACTTTTAAGAGTCTAACTAACCATCTTCATGTGGCAGCAGGGTCACCTCTGAGTGTAGCCGTGGAGTGAGGGAGCAGCCACCACAAGAATCAGTCAGACTACATAGCTCTGCAGGGGGTATGCAGCGAGTGAATTTGAACCCAGCCACCCAGGGAAGTTTATCAGATCTTTGAATAAGTAGAGGAACCAGGCTACAGTTTAATGGACCACACCAAGAAGCACTTTCCCTGGCAGTGCAGTTTCTCTTCCATGACCTAAAACATCCAAACCTCCTCAAGCTCTAAACTGGTAGAAATTTGAACAAAGGCTAGATTGTCTGTACTGCTTATTGCCAGTATTCTGAAATGAAGATTTTAAAGCATAGGATAACTGGCTGGAAGGCATTGTGAGCTGTGTGAACCCAAGATGTTCAAAGGATTAACAATCCCTGGGGAAACACGACTGTGTGCAGCCCTGTGCCCCGGGGCCTTGGCACCTGCTGTATTGTGCCTCTGCGCCTGGTACTGGATCAAATGCTCACCCTGGCATATGCCCTCAGCCTTGCAGTGTGTGAAGACAAGGGAGACAGTGTACCTACCTTTGTTTCTCATGCAGGCAGGACTGACTTGAATACAAGAGATCCAACATCATGATTATTTCAAAGAAGCATACAAAAGAAGTAAAAATGACTTGAGCCTGGTATTTTCACATCTGTCTCTAAGTCAAGTGTTATAGTGATATACTTCTGATTTCTTCTACGCTTCCAGCACATACCACTGCTTTGATCTTACCCTTGAAGCACATGGGAGCATGTGCTCTGGAGTCAGTCAGTCTCTGCCTCTCATTAGTGGTGAGACTGTAGGAAAATTAGTTGCCTTTCTGAGCTTCAATTTGCTGACTTACAAAATGTTCAGAATTCCAAACCTGTAAATTGTTGTGAGAATCTAAATGGCATCACCTATGTGGGGTGTTTTACATGTTTTTCTGATTATATAATAGATGATCAATAAATATTAGTTACTTTACCTATGTCCCCCAGAGAATCCAGAGGTCTTGTGACAAAATGCAGATGAGGAGGGAGAAAGAGGTATCTGAGTGTCCAAGCGTGGACACTAGGTTAATGGAGAGGCTTTCACTTAAGAAGGGAAATACAGGGGCTGGTGTGTGGCACAGTGGTAGAGCGCTTCCGTAGCACAGGTGAGGCACTGGGTTCGATCCTCAGCACCACATAAAATAAATAAATAAAAATATAAATAAATAAATAAAAAGATATTGTGTCCATCTACAACAAAAATATTTTTATAAAAAAAAAAGAAGGGAAATACAAGATGAGGAGATCATGAGACAAGAGGGTGTTTAGTTTGGCACATCTAAGTTTAAGAGGAGAAGAAGTCCAGAGCCACTTGAAACATTGAGTTGGTAACCTGGTGCAGTAGGTGATGTTGGTCAAGGCCATTAGTGAGGGTGTGGACAGGGTGGAGAATGGGGCTAGGGAAAGCAGAACCAAGCAGACAGCACCAATGTTAAAGAGTGGATTGGAGAAAAGAGAGCAAATTAATCAGAGAGATGGTAGTCACACCAGCTGACGTCACTGTCCTGGACACTTGGGGGGTTTTAGAAAAGAAGGTCTAAGTATGGGGTCAAATGCTTCCTATACCTCCACTGCAAGGAGATCACACTTTCTGGAGATAGAACTGATTGCTGGAAATTGAAGAGCGGGTGGAGGAAAACGCTTGGAGGTGTTGAATGAGGGACAAAACTGCAAGAGTTGTGTCAGTGAGAAAGGAAGCCACTCTGGTGAAGGCACTAATGACATATTTCACTCAGGAAGTCCATGGGGAAGGGAATCCAGCAAAAAGTGAGCTCAGTTTCAATCTGTACAGAGATGACTGGGCATTTTAAAAGGAGAATAAGGAAGCAGGTGTCAGGAATGAGCAGGGGCTCAAGCAGAGGCAGGAAAGTGGAAAATTACAAAAATCATGGCGAGGGGTGGGTCCATGAGGCTGGCCATCTATTAACTGGTGCTTCCCAGAGTTAGGTTCCTACCTCCCACAGAGGCAGGGGAACAGGGCTCCTGTCTTCAGGTGTTGACCAGACCAAGTCATGACTTCTTTTGGAGCCTAGAGCTTTCTCAGACATGAACTTAAGGGGCTGGATCATTCCAGGAACACCACCTTGTGGTATAAGAAACCATGCTAGAGTTCAAAAGTTATCGCAGACAGCAGTGGATGAAGTCATTTGTGCTGAGAATCTGTGGTCCTTATGGGCCAAGGGTAAGGCCTAGTAGAAAAGAGGGCTCAGAGGAGCTTGAATTTGGTCAAGGAGAGAGTCTCTGTCACAGTGGGCAGGGTCATGGAAATGGCAAATATATTTTTAAGCTGAGCAGAAAGATCTAGGAGAAAAGAATGATGGAATCCAAAATCAGGTCAGAGTAAACACGAGTACACAAGTGATCAGATATCCAGAGTGGAACCATCAGGGGCCCCAGAGAGGCAATGTCCGAAATCAGGGTCAGCAAGGTTTCTCTGTAAAAAGCCAGATAGTAAAGTGTCTTAGGTTTTAGGTCATATTTAGTCTCTGTCATATATTTTTCTTCTTTTTTTAACCATTGAAAAATATAAAAGTTATTCTTAGCTCATGGGCCAGACCAAAACAGGCCACAGGCTATATTTGACATCCACCATTGGCCAATCCCTGCTTTAAACTGGTTTGATCCTACATACATGTGGGGCTCACCCTTTCCATCCTTCAGATTTGCCCAGAAGGCTGTGACATTCCACCTGCCTATGGGGATTTCTCAGACTGTTCACCTGCAAAAGTTCACCCCTCCTCCCAGCCAGGAAAAGAAATTACAGCCTCATCTACTAGATGCAGAACTAATTTGTTGTTTGGCATACCCCCAAATCCACATGCCCAATTCATTCTGTCAAACTGCGTGCCAACAGTCTCCATTCAGAGCCAGGTGATGTTGCTTCCCTGGAGACAGCATTTCTTTGCCCACTACTTAGGCTTAATTGGGAGCAACTTCCTGCATGACAATGTTCACATTAAAAATATCTTAGGATGGCACCTAAGGCTTGCCCATTCAGTTCATGCCAAGAAATTCCTGACTCACTTCCAAAGAAAAACCACAAGTAGGTAGTTCCAGGTCCCCTCAGATTGCAACTCCACATGCGGTATTATTAATGTGTTTCTTAGTCAGCTGTATCTAAGAACAGAAACAGAAAGCAGACATGTTATCTGTCCACATCATCAGGCTGCTTTTCTGCCCTGTTACCCCCGGCAGAAATCCCAAGGACTGACCAGAGGAATCAGTTCCTTCAGATGATGATAATGTCTGAAAGTTTTGTTTGTGTTAAATATTCAGACATGTTTATAGGATCAAATGTACAAAGATGGGCCGTCATAAGTAAACAATTTCCTGAATCCAGTACCCTCTGAAGCAGGATGTTATACTGTAAATGTTCCAACCTGGCAATCAGACTTTGATCTGCAGCCCATATTCCTACCTGTGTGACCTTGGGCAAGTTACTTGACATCTCTGTACCACTGATTTCTCATCTGTTACATGAGGATAATTGTACCTATCTTGTAAGAATAAGAAGAAGATTGAACATACTATGCATAGCCTTCTGAATGAGGCATCTGGCATGCAGAAAGCACTCAGTAAATGGTTGTGATAATATTTGTAAGGTCATTGAGTCTCATTGCAGAAACTATAAAAAGAAATGAGGTGCTGTATACGCCCAGTGGTTTGAATATTCATCTGCCTGAAAATGAAGGGCTGAACAGTGTAATCTTTTTTATAGTCTCTTTCAGTTCTAATCCTACGATCTCCAGATTCCTAATCACATACTTCTTTATCCCACCAGCTCCTTCCTATAGTGTAGGTTATATTCCATGGGAAGACTAAGCAGACCTACACACACACACACACACACACACACACACACACACACGCATCTCTGTGCACACTTGCACATGGATTTCCTTATCCGGGTACATATTGTTCAGTCCTGCCTCTGAGCATTCACGCTTGACGTATTCCTACCTCAGGAGCTTCTTATGGCTCCTATACTCCTGCCTTCTTCCCTTCCTCCTTCAGCTAGCTCAGGAAGACTTCCCTAAGTGATGTCAACCCCTGTTCCCCTCACTCCATCTATCCACACTGACGTACAGTACTGTGTAGCTAAACACTGTTCCTGTTTTCTCTTGCTGCTTTTTCCCATTGCATGTCTTTGATTTTTTTTACTCCATGTTTGTTTTATCCCTGAGGTTCTCTGTTCCTTGCCCCAGGATTCCACATATTGCTTCTTTCCATTCAGCATTCAGCAGGCATTTGTGAATGCTTTGGGCTGGTGATTAAGAATGGAGAAAGGTGATTGTGCAGGCAGGTATCTGGGTTTGCATCGTGACTAGCTGCAACTGACAACGTTCTATTCCAGGAATGATGACTTGGTCATCACAGAAGCCTAGAAATATTTTGGCAGAAAGTAGCATTTGGAATTCATGTTGGAATGACAGCCATTGAGGGCAAAACTGGGGATGCATAAAGGGTCACAAACAAAATGAAATATTAAATTGGCCTTATTATAAAACATAACTCTTCTGGGAACTAAAGTTAAAATACATATTCCTTGTGTTGAATTGTTTGTAGCAGGGAATTTTGTTAGGAAATTAGGAAACTGCTGATAATGGTGACATGTACAAAATATTTCGCCATGGCGCAGCTTTTCCTGCAGTGGGATTTTAACCTATGTTGCATTATCTTTCTCCTGCCTCTTCTTATCTCCCTTTGAATGAGTTCCAGCTATACTCAACCATTCACTGTTAGTTTCCTTGGTTACCAATGACTTTCAGTTTTTCATTTGTAGGTTTCTGGTGTTAAACAAAATACCTCTGCTTTTGTGTTGCATTGATAAAGGTTGGTACTAGTGATTATGCTTTTGTCTTCAGAAAAGCACTGCATTTTGTTTTTCCAATAAAATTACTCTGGTAACAAAAGAATAGAAAAAGATTTAGGGTTTTTCTTTACTGGAGAGGTTTTATTTCTCTTGTCATGGATTTCAGAATTTTGACATTTGATTTAAAACTCTATATAATCAATCTGGTTGTTCAAAAAATAATTTGAGCTTCTCTGCCTAAATAAAACAAACAAGATTACTACTGATAATTTTTTATTTGATTTCATCCAACATCCCTGTATGGGCTAGATGTGCTTTATATGATTCTAGGGAAAAATAGGTAAGATGGGAATGAGGGAGAGCAGATGAAAACCCTGCTCCACAGAGGCATTTATTTTTGCATGATTGCTAAGTATCGTTCTACACAACAGTGAGTTTAAATGAGCTTAACCCAAGTGAATCCATTAGCCTCATGAGTCCTGGTGTGGGCCAGGGAGTAGAGAAACAGGAACTGGAATGGCTCTTGCTGGGAAATAAATGTCTCTGGTGTTGAGGGACTGCTTTTAGAGGTGTGACACTGCTAACTCTGCTCACAGCCCCAGCTTTTCAGTTTTCCTCATTGTGCCTGCAACCTGCTGACCAGACTTCCCAACAGAGGCTGATGTATGACTCTGAGGGGCAGGGGGATGAGTGACACACAGGAGCATCCTTTTCCTTAGTGCTTCCTGAAAAGGATCTAAAAGGGTGGCCCTTGACATTAATCAGCCCTGGGAGGGCCTGCTCCAAGAAATCCAAGGAATCTACAGTGCCCGCATTGACCACACAGTAACCACAGTGGTCACAAGGTTACTTGGATCACCCTCCTCATAGCAATCTCCTGCCACCTCCCCAGGCCTCTCCTGGATTCCCTGAGCTGACCAAATATCTCCTGATTATAAGACCATTTGCAATCATGTCTGGGGAAGGATTTTCAAATATTTTTATTTAGGTATAATATAGATAAGGTAAACTGCATTATTTATAAATGTACAAGAATTTTTACATATGTAAGTACCCTTGTAGCCACATAAGATAAAAATATAGATCAAAATATAGATATAAATATAGATCAAAATATAGATAGAGATCAAGATATGGCATGTTTAGAGTACTCCGAAATTTCTCAGTGTTCCAATACTATCAATTATCCCTGCCACTCTTTTTTATTTATTTTAACTGTTTTAGTATTTTTTGATTGACACATATTAATTATACACATACATGGGGTAAATTGTAGTGTTTTGATACACATATAGATTACATAATGATCAAATAAGGTAATTACATATCCACTTTAAACATTCATAATTTCTTTTTGGGAAGAACATTCAAAATCCCCTTTTCTTGATATTATAAAATTTATAATAAATTGTTGTTAACTACAGTCATCCTTCTTTGCAATCATGTTTTATTTTCCTTTTAAGACACCGCGCAGTTAGAATAGCTATTATCAGAAAAACAGAAAATAGCAAATGCTGGCAAGGATGTGAAGAAAAAGGAACCCTTGTACTCTACTGGGGGTAATGTAAATTAGTACAGACTAGAAAACAATAAGGAGTTTCTTCAAAAAATTAAAAATAGAACTACCATATGATCTAGCTATCCCATTCCTGGGTATATATCCAAAGGGAATGAAGTCAGCACACAAAAGAAATACGTGCATGCCTCTGTTTAATGATGCACCCCTTATAGGAGCTAAGATATAGACTCAGTTTTGCTGACCATCAGCAGATGAATGAATAAAGAAAATGTGGTATATATTCAGAATGGAGTATTGTTCAACCATAAAGAAGAATGAAATCCTTCAACTTGAATGTTCTTACAGCAAAATAAATGGAATTGGAAGATACTGTGTTAAGAGAAATAAGCTAGACACAGAAAGACAACTACTGCATGTTCTCTTATATCTGAAAACTTAAAAAAAAAAAAATAGTTGACCTGAAAGTAGAAGAGGGATGAGGAGATTACTAGGGCCTGGGAAGGGTGCTAGGAGGGTGTGGGAGGAGTAGAAGAAGGGCGGATGAACATGATCAATGCACACCATATGCATTTATGGAAAGACCACTGTGAATCCCAATAGTTTCTAAAATTAATATGCATTAATAATAAAAGAATTACAAGAAGGTACCATACATTCTAATTCCCCATGTGGCCATCTTCACATTCTATTGCTTATTTAAAGAAAGATTATGTTTGTCTACCACTTCTTTTTGGAGCCTAAGTTACTTACATTTCTGAACTTTGGGTTCTCCACAAGTCCACACCTGAAAAAAAATACTTGGCTATAAAGAAAGTTCAGGCTTCTAATTTACATTATAAAAGGTGGCATTGCTAGAAACCTGACTGATATTGATGGTTAAATATCTCTACATATCTCTTTTTATTTATTTTCAGTCATGCATAATCTAACAGATATAATACATACTGGGCAGTCTTATGTGCTTGCTAACTGATATTATGAACTTCTCCAAGTTGTTCTTAAATATCAAAATATTCTATCATCACCATGTTTTGCAACTCTCTATACTTTATAACCAATAGCAGTTTGTACAAATTGTCTTTGATGAATTCAGAGTAAATGAAATGCTGCCCAAAGAAATTCTACTTCCAAAGGCTTGCTCTGGTAAGCCCACATATCAATAGTATCTAATGTTGTAAGCCCAGGGTAGCTGAGGGCATTGGAAAGGCCACGTTCAAGTTTAATTCTTCAGGCAGCAAGTCGTTGGTTGAAATTTATTCTGAGGATTAAAAATAAAATCTAGGCTTTTAAAAAGTTTCTGTTGGATATGCAGAGTCTAGTTTTAATAGCTACTATTTCTTTAATGTCTACTATGTGTACACATTATATAGATTGAATCCTCATAGCAGCTCCACAAGGCAGGCAGTATTTCCACTTTACTAAAGAAATTAAGGATTATGTAGGTAATTACTTTGCCAAATACATGAAGGTGCCTGGATATGAGTATTGTCTGGTCTGGTTCCACATGGCACAGCCTTTCCAATGCAGCTGTCCTGCACGCCCACACACACTCATTTGCGTTCTCTTTCTCTTCCCCTCTCCCCCTACATTTAATTCTCGTCCACCTTCTGTTCCTCTATTTCCTACTCTGAAGCTTTCTCCCCAACCCGCTATAAATCTCCCTTTCCCAGCTCCGCCCAGAGGTCATAGCTTTAAACTCTCTCTTCCTGCTGTGTTGAAAACTTCCACAATCACATTCAACTTGAATGTTCTTACAACAGTAAATTCTCAGTTTCAACAATTGAATAATATTCCATTTTATTTGGCTACTAACTTGCCAGTAGAAAGCAATTATGATGATATGTGGGCCTACTTACTCAAGTATTTTTGCAGAGATACTAGTACAATTATTTTCAGGGCTAAGACTTCAGCAGAAAAAAAAATGAGGCCATAATATTAAATCATAAAGTGCTCATTGGAAGAAAATAATATATGATTTCAGTAAAATCATGGAGAGCTTTCAAATTTCTTACTGCCTTGCAGTTATAAGTGCTTGGTATTTAGTGCTGACTTGGTCAAATAATATTCATATTATATTTTATGCACCATTAAATATATGTATTTGTATATATATAGTTCTGACTTCTTTTAAATATAAAGTGCATTTTTAGAGAGACCAAGAAGACAGACTCAGGGGAAATATCTTTTCCCAATATTGTACACATACATCTTTCTCTATTTTTTCACTCTGGCACAACTTTGAAAACATGCTGATCCAGTCCTTTACAAGTCTTTTCAAGATTTACACAGTTTTGCAGATCTCTGAATTGCCCAGAATCCCTATGGATGGCCTCAGTGGTTCTTCATCTTCAATACCTGGAGTACCTATTTAAAATTCATCTCCTTGGGTTACACCTCCAGATTCCAATTCAAGGTGTCTAAGTTAAAGTCCAGGAATCTAGATTTTTGACAAGTACCCCAGATAATTTTGGCACAGGTAATCTCCAGACCCTACTTTTTTTTATTTGTTCTAATTAGTTATACATGACAGTAAAATGCATTTTGACACATCAGACATAAATGGAGTATAACTTCTCATTCTTCTGGTTGCACATGATATAGAGTTACACGGTTGTGTAATCATATATGCACCTAGGGTAATAATGTCTGATTCATTCTACTATCATTCCTACCCCCATAACCCCTCCTCTCCTTTCACTCTCCTCTGTCTAATCCTAAGTACCTCTATTTTTCCCTAGTCCCTCTCCCTTATTGTGTATTAGCATCCACATATCAGAGAAAACATTCAGCCTTTGGTTCTTTGGGATTGGTTTATTTTACTTTACATGCTATTCTCCAGCTCCGTCCATTTACTGGCAAATGCCATAATTTCATTCTTCTTTAAGGCAGAGTAATATTCCATTGTGTGTATATATACCACAATTTCTTTATCCATTCATCTGTTGAAGGGTACCTAGGTTGGTTCCATAGCTTAGCTATTGTGAATTGAGCTGCTATAAACATTGATGTGGCTATATCATTGTAGTATGCTGATTTTAAGTTCTTTGGGTATAAACCGAGGAATGGGATAGCTGGGTCAAAATGATAGTTCCATTCCAAGTTCTCTGAGGAATCTCCATACTGCTTTCCATGGTGGTTGCGCAAATTTGCTGTCCCACCAGAAGTGTACTAGTGTACCTTTTTCCTCATATCCTTGCTAACATTTATTGTTGCTTGTATTCTTGATAATTGCCATTCTGACTGTAGTGAAATGGAATCTCAGTGTAGTTTTGATTTGCATTTCTCTAATTGCTAGAGATTTTTGATATAAACATTGTTTCATAGTTGATTGATTGTATTTCCTCTTCTGTGAGGTGTCTGTTCAGTTTCTTAGCCCATTTATTGATTGGGTTATTTGTTGTTGTTGGGTTTTTTGTTTTCTGTTTTTTGATGTTAAGGTTTTTTGAGTTCTTTATATATCCTGGAGATTAATGCTCTGAGGTGCATGTGGTAAAGATTTTCTCCCATTCTGTAGGCTCTCTCTTCACATTCTTGATTATTTCCTTTGCTGTAAAGAGTCTTTTTAGTCTGATTCCATCCCATTTATTGATTCTTGATTTTACTTCTTGCACTTTAGGAGTCTTGTTAGAGAAGTTAATTCCTAAGCCATCATTGTGAAGATTTGGGCCTACTTTTTCTTCTATTAGGCATAGGGTCTCTGTTCTAGTGCTTATGTTATTGATCCACTTTGAGTTGAGTTTTGTGCAAGGTGAGAGATAGGAGTTTAATTTCATTTGTTACATTCGGATTTCCAGTTTTCCCAGCACCATTTGTTGAAGAGGCTATCTTTTCTCTGACGTATGTCAGAGAAATTGGCACCTTTGTCTAGTATGAGATGACTATATTTATATGGGTTTGTCTCTGTGTCTTCTATTCTGTACTATTGTCAACCCTAGTTTTAAAAAAGCTGGAAGAGGTGAAAAGAGCAATCACAATAAAGATTTACCTTATTGGATCAAGTCAATCATGTGAGGTACAAATTTACTGAGATTCCATGAGGTCTCACCTCCTACACAACTGGGTTCCCCTAACATGCCATGCATTCACATATTTCTTTGCCTTTGCATATGACCTTCCTATGTCTGGAACCCTCTGCTCCTCTCTGCCTTATAGAACCCCATACCCATCCTTCAGGGTCAGCTCAGAGTAGGCAGAGCACACCATCTTCTCACTCAAAGTACCTTGGTTTGCTCTGATACCTGGCATATGTCACATTGGAGAGGGCAGGTTCTACCCATGTTTTTGCCCACACAATCCATTGGCTCTTCTGTGGCAGGCTTCATCTCACATGCTCAGCGTCTCCCCAGAAGTCTCTAGAACTTAGGATGTACCTTATGCATATGTCTCGCAGGTTGTAGAGCCAGCATCTGGACTACTATCATCTTGCAGTCATTTGGTGCTCTTTCCCTCACATCAGAAAATAATACTAGGCTGCTCCAGCAGAGCACAAACTTTTAGATGCCTTACAGCAATACTATAACACACAGTAGAGCCACATGTGTTTTCTATATGCTATGGTGACCTACACACGCAGTAGTAGGATTGGGGCAATGATTTGAGGTGCCCCAGACTGAAGAACTTACTTTTCAACACAAAAATTAAAACCATTAACCTAGGTACCCTAGTGTAATACTCTAAATACGCAACTGAAATGAATGGTAGAAGCCCTTCAAATTGGCTGCTTCTCAAAACATGAGATAGTGCAATCAGGGATAAAGTTGGGTTGATAGCATAAAAAGCTGTCTTGCTTTGGTCTGGCTTAGCCACAGACCCTCCATTTTCGAACCAATTAACATTAATGTTAGAAAGAAAGGTTTAGAAGCAGTGCCCTGATGTGCCTGCTGGCACATGCCCTTAAGACTTCATTGTCACTTTCTTTCTGACCAGTATGAGATGGTTCAAATTGATCCCATTCTAGCCTTCTAGTTTCCTATCCTTTTTGTTTAATTGAAACTGATCTACAGCAAGTGATCAGCTCACCATCTGCTTTGTCAGCATAACCAGCCTAGTTTTGCCCATCTCTAATTCCAGGCTAAGATCTCTTCCCTATCAATCTTGGCTTAGACAAATAATGGATTTATTTCCCTCTGTCAGTGTGCGGGAGAATATTAGGCATGCCATGTCGCCTGTTTGTACTATGCCAAGTTGTCTGTTTCCATCAACTGGATGCACATTTAGCAGAAGGCACACGACTTGTGTGTCAGAGTGGTTTAGAAAGTTGCTATATAAACAACCCAGTGTGAACTTCCTAGTCACCTTCTGTTGTAGGTGAAGCATAAGAAAATAGGTTACTCTCTAGTCAGTGTCAATTAAATCCTCCTTGAAGACTTTCCTCTTTGCCTTGCAGGTTATATTTATAGCCACATTTGCATACCTTTTTTTTTTCTTTTTTTCAAAAACTTCAACATTTGGCCTCACAACATAGCCCTTTAAGCATCCACATTCATCTCATTTTGCAGGATGCACAGAAGGCAAATGATTTTCCCAGAGTTACATACTCCATTGTACACCATTATGTCAGATTCTCTTTTCATTACACTAGACCACTTTCCCTAAAAGTAGATGCCATGCTTCTTCATAGTACACCAAAGAATATAAACTCAGATTGCTTAAATCTTAAAACTGAGGCTGCTGCTTGTTGGCAATGTGATAATGTATATATCACATTTCTATTAGAGGCACAGTTAACTTTCTTAATGGGATGGATGTCTCAGTATCAAGATCATATGAGCACTGATATCAGAAAGGCTTAGGGATAAAATGTAGCAATGGTCCATGAGGTTTCTGGACCCATGGTACAGCGAGCATAAAGATGATGCCACAGGAAGATGATGTCAGGTTCCAGTGAGCTGGTGATGGAGCTAGAGATAGGAATATAAAGTACACAGAGAAACATTGTTCCAGAGTGTCTGAGGGGTAGGAAAGTGCCCACCCTACACATTCTACCCAGCATCCTCTTTCTTGGAGTCATTTCCCCAAATAGTTACGACATCCATGGTGATATTGCCAACAAACTGACCTGACTCACTAGACCAGCACCTGAGAGAGGATCTGTTCTTACATGGACAGATGGACTGTCCTTAACATGTGCTGCTTCTCTGAACCACAATCAATTAAATCAGGAAGTGAAACTACCTATGTCCTGACCCTTGTCTTAGTTCCTTGGCTGAGAAGAGAGGAAAAGATATTTCTAGGTTATTTTGAGATGAGGACAAAGAAAAGTAATTGATAACTCCAAATGTTTTTCCTTCACAACATGAAGACACCTAAGTCTGGGAGCAGGACACAGCTTATGGCTGTTCTTTATGGTTCTGTTCTGGTAATATGTTTGAAGTCAATCATCTTACAGATAATAGTTGCAGCAGAAGTATATTAGCACTATGGCATGCCTTCGCTGTTCCAGGAATTTTTCAAAAATTCTCTCATTTACTCCTCCAGAAGATTCAATGATGTAGGTGCTCTCATTAATTTCTACTTTTCATCTAGGACACTGAACACACTGACCCTTGATAACTTTTCCAGGGTTATACAGCTAATAAATGGAAGGGCTTAGAGTCAAATTCAGACATCTTGGCTTCCAAGACAACTCTCTGTGAGCTATGTGGTTCACAAGATGTGATGAGCTCTACTTAGCGCCCAGAGCAATGTCTAGGCTTGATAGAATGTTTGTTAGATGGATGATACAAAGAATAAACAAATGAATGAACACTGAACCAGCTTGCAGAAAGGGAGAAGGAGTGTTTGGGGTAGTTGTTGATGATAGACCTATTTTTGCTCCTAGAGGTCTTTGAATTCACACTTCCTGAATTTGGAAACAGAATCTTCCCAAATGTTGGCTCAAATTAATTTGTAAAAGGCGAAAATCTTTGTATGGTTTTTATTAGATCACTAATTTTTAAATTTTTGAATTAAAATGTATCATTTTCCAGAAACACTCAAGACATATGGAACTGATGGTGCCTCACAAGTTGTCTCCAATGCCTTGACTGTGTGTATTTAAAAATACTTTCCTCTTTTCCATAGTTTACTTAAGACCTAACTCCTCATGCAGGCTCTCATCTCAAATTTAACCATCACTGGTACTTTTTTAAAAATAGTGTTAATATGAATGCTTACTCTGCCAGTGTTAACTTCAGGGTATAAAATAAAATAATAACCTTGACCACGAACTCAAGAGCTTGAAAAGTTTTCTAGTTCCTCCTCATAAGTTTCTTTTCGAATTTGGTTAGTGTGCATGTGAATTGGAATCTGAAATGCTTTATGAATTGTTTTAAAGTAATCATTTTAACCACATGCTATATAAAAGATCCACTCATACACAAAGAAAACACAAACATCAGAAGTAACAAATAGCCAACACAGTAAAGAGAATCTGTGTGGATTTCTCCTTCTTCCTCAACATCTTTGAGCAAACAGTGTTAGCATTGCAACCCTGGAAGAACTGAGCTTTGCTCTGGAGGGATGCAGATGAAGACTAGGCCCAGTTCTGAGTAGAATGCCACAGGTCCAGAAGGAACCATGGTTTGCTCATCCTCCATTGGGCATTGATCCAGGCCACTAAGGACAAATGAGCTGTACCAGCTGGTTGAAGACTTCATATGTAACATGCAGAGCTATGAAGAGGAATAGGCCCTGCCAGCAGCTGTACTGTCATTGGCAAGCCAAATAGAGTTAAAGTAGATGCCAGAATTTTCCAGATTACCATGTGGGAGAGGAAGTTTAAGAAACAACATAATGTGTGTATTTATTTTTATTTAAATTAAATTTATTTCTAATGGATAGATAAAAATTATAATATATATTAATGGGACACCATTGTTGATACTTCCCATGTATACACAGTATAATGTTTAAATCAGTTTAAACATACCTGTCTCCTCAAACAGTTATCATCTCTTTATGGTGAAAATATTCAAAATCTTTTCTTCTAGCTGCATATCTCATGGAAAAAGGAAAAACTGAAAACTTCGAGATTTGGAACCCTGTAGTATATTATGAAGGAAAATTACGTTTAGTATTACAGAATCTCATGATTCTAGAATCAGGTCCACGTAAACAAGGTCTTTGGAGTCGGGTGCTCAATATTTGGTCACTTACACCATTTTTGTTTATCTTACCCATGAGATCATCAGAACTTTGAATTAGACAAAATATTTTATTGCACATGTTTTCAGTGTTTGGCAATGTAATAGCTGGCAAATCTCCTCAGGGAATTATCTGATTCTCTTGACACTCCTCTGTTTGACCTGCCATTTACTGTTGATTAGCAGACAGATAATGGTATCCAGAAAACTGTGACAAAAACGATTCTTATCTGATATAACATTGCAATGAATTTTATCCAGTAGAGATGGCAATAATTTCTGTCCCATAGAAAATGTAAACCAAAGGTCACATTTTTATTGCCCTGGGGCAGTAACTAGTTTTGTACCAACAGTAATTTTATTCAAGCATTCTTTCTTTCTGCCACTATAAGAACTTTGACCCTCCAATTCTCTTTGAATACATCCTAGAAACAATACAAAGTTTTTAAATAAAAAACTTTAAGATGGTTCAAATATAGTAGGAGTTTCTTTCCCCCTTTTTAGGTCCAAAATCTGCATTCCTGGTCAGGTACCTTTCTGCATCATGGGAATTCAAGGACACTCCTGTATTCTAGGTTCCTATACTTGGCTCCTCTACTCTGTCCCACTATCCCCTAGGCAGGTGTTGGCAGCTCTTTCTTTGAAGGGCCAGAGAGTAAACATTTTAGACTTTGCAGGCCACTTGGTTCATTGCAACTTCTCAATTTTTGTAGTTTTAGCCCAAAAAGCAGTTTTAGACAATGACTGAGCATCCAATAACATTTTATTTACAAAAACAGGTAGCAGTATAGATTTGCCCCACAGGCTATCATTTCCTGATCCCTGTTCTTATGTCTCCAAATCTTCTGCCTGACATGAGAAGAAAGGATAGAGGACATATTCTGTCTTCTGAACCACCTTGCCCTGAAAGTGCCACATATGGCTTCCATTGGTGAACATTGGACTCATGGCTTCACCCAGAAGCACTGGTGTCTGGGAAATGTAATCTCTGGCTGGAGAGCCACCTCCCAGCAACAACTCTGCATCAGGGAAGAGAAACATAAGTCTGTGATAGACATTTGGCCATCTCAGCCATAGGTGTATCACATACCTAGCAACAATCCTGCTGATCCTGTAAAAGGAATGCACATTGAATTTCAGATTTATTAACAGCAATACCATATTTGTAGGCATGAATTTTAGCACTCAATTACTAGTCTACTGGTTATGAAGTTCTTGGCCCAGATATATAAAACTACTATTATAAAGCCAGTTTTCAAAAGACATAATTCATTCCATGCTGGAAATAATAGGTCATGATTTTATTGAAACACTGCCGTCATCTAGAAATGTAGCATCTAATGGAAAGTAGTGGATTGTGTATCTGTAATTACTTGCTGGCTTTCCTATGTAGTTTTTACCAGAACATTCAGCAGGCAGGTCCATCCATGAAGATCATACATAAAATGGTTTCCATTGAAGTGCTTTCTTCAAAAGAAGATATGGTTCAGAGATCTTAACATCAGATTCTAATAGTAATCCATGCAATTAAAAAATACAACTATAGTGAGTTGTTTGTTTGTTTTACTGTTAAAAAGTCCAGGAATTTGGGGCTGGGGTTATGGCGCAGTGGTAGCGTGCTTGCCTAGCACGCATAAGGCACTGGGTTCGATCCTCAGCACCACATAAAAATAAAATAAAGATATTCTGTCACCTACAACTAAAAAAAATAAACATTAAAAAAAAAAGAAAGAAATGCAAGAGTTTAAAAAAAAAAAAGTCCAGGAATTTGTAAACTGTAGCTTCTATGGTAACTTTGACTCTTCTGTGGGAATAAATCCTGCTTTGCATGACTATAAAACATTATATCAAAATAAGGCAGCAACAGCTATGATTATAGACACCCTAATTCACATGTATCCCTTGTTCATAACTTGTTTGAAAGAAAATGTGCTCTTTCAGTGAAGATTTGCTTGTGTTTTATTTCTACTCAAAGATGGGTTATTTCAGATGCATGAGAAAAGAATGACCCCACACTAATGGACTTGTGGATAAGAAAAAAAATTATCTGCTATTTCTGACTTTTTTAAGCGCCTGGATTGACAGGTGTCTTCATCATCCTTTAACCAACAGCAAAGACTGCCTGACTTAGACATTGTGAGGTGGTGATTTCTCCTTCTGCTCATCTCTTCAGTCTCTAACTCAGACTCCTACAGGCATAAAACTGTAGACTCCAAATTCACTACAGGTGTTCCTTGCCTTTACAAATCTTATTAAAAACTTTAAATAATTTCTGATGAAACTTTCTCAAAGGTGAAAATTCCCAATCATAGGTCCCTTCTAATAATTATCCATTTTCACAGGGGGACAACTCCTTAATTGGCCTGCATGGCATCTGTTACAAATGAGTGCATAAAGGTGTTTTATGGTGGCTATGCCCACATTCTAGTCATCACAAATCACTTTCACGCTCCCTGACGGCATTAAGCATCACATGCTATGGGCCATTGCTGTCACTTTATAGATTTGACTTTTCAAGGCTCACATCCCAGGGGCTGCTTCCATCCTCCTGGGTGTTTATGCTTGTAATTTAGATTAGCTGCCCCAGCAGGATCAATGTCATCTGGGTGATGAACTTGTGGTCAGATTAGGTGGTCCTCCTGTAAAGCCTCCATCATTGGATCAACTGTTGGCATACCTGATATTTGTTATCCGTTTAGTGCCTCACATTGAACTTATCAAAACAGCCAAGGGTAAATACTAAGGTTAACGTGCCATTATATTCACAATTTACAATTTATAGTAGTACTTAAAGAAATACATGGAAAATTATGTATTGTTTCACTATATGATCATATAGTGATTTTAAGATCGGGCTCCAATACTAACTAATTGTGCAAACTTGAACAAATTACTTAACCTCTTTTTCATCTGACAAAGAAAGACATTAATAGACCCTATTTATTCAGAACCTTCTAGGAGCTAAGCTCTGAAGTAACTTCTCTCCATTCATTATTTAATTTATTTCTAACAACCCAGCAAGATGTTATTATACTCATTTTATAATTTAGTTGGAAAATTGGTGTTTGAATTTCTTTTTCTCTGCAAGTGTCAATGTCCTCTTTCATTTGAAAGCATGTTATTCTTCCCTTCTATTACTTCTGTAGATTATCATGGGAATACTAAAGAGCTATTAGTGCAAGAAAGTGGGAGAATTTTTTAAATATCTTTTCTTTTCCCTTCTTTAATTTCCAACTGTTGTTATTGGGGGACAAGGCACAATAGTTGCTTATGCGAATTTCCTATTGTAGGACTTATGCAGGACTGACATTCAGCCATGCAAGAAGCACAGGTGCCAAATGGGTAGGTGGACAGTTTGGCTTTTGATGGCTGCATCCCTCTGACTCACTAGTACCATGCTGTCTGAGATGTCAGATATTTTTAATATCATCCCAGGATAAATGATCTGGGCTCACACAGTCCCTCTTGTGTTAGTTACACTAGCTATCTTGTTTTATAACCAATCCACCAGATAGTCTGTGACTAGACTGGAGAGTACTTAGGGCCAGAGTTCATATCCTAGTTCATCTTTGTATTCCCCATTCCTGGCACAGTGAATATGTTTCATAAATACTTAAATGAATGAATAAGTGCCTAAAGAGTGAGTGACATGAAACCCAGACTCAGAGAAATGAATAATCTTTTAAAGGTTACCTTCTAGAAATGAATAATCTCTTCAAAGCCAGCTCAGGCTCCTGTCCTGCCTCTTCTACAGTTGATGAGGGAATTAGCATCATAAAATCATGATTGTGCCTAACACATGATGGGAACTCAAAAGTTTGTTTCTTTTCCTTTTCTGCCCAAGTGTAGTTAGCTACCTCAGTCCTGAACCTTTATTTTCAAATCACAACTTAATCTAGCCTTGGCATTTGTGGACACCTTGCCAGTTCATCTTGAACCCTGTAGTTCTTCCAATTTTCCTTCACCTACATCTTTCTCCTTCTTCCATCATCTTGATCCCAGGAATGGATGCATATTACTGCGCTGCTCTTGAGAGCAACCAGGCACTCAGGATTCCTGCATCTTTTCCTCTACCCAATCAATAAGAGAAAAAATAAGGTCATTTCTCAGCATGTCACTACCAAGTTTGTTCTTATTTCTAATATGAATGAAATAATGCCACCCACCTTTCACTTAACCTTTGATGTTTATTCTTTTCAGTTATAGCTCACTTAGTAATTAATTTCCATTTATGTATAAATCCCATTATTTATGTATAAATCCATTTATGTATAAATCCCATTATGACATCCCAGCGATGCTCTGCAAGCATAGCATAGAAGTTCATAGCCTGCCCTCCATGTAGGCTATATATTTTAAAGAGCTGGGAAGGCCTGGAAGTGCAAAGTAAATTAGAATTGAATTTTTTTAAACACTCAAAAAAATTATACACAGGTCCAGATGACTTCACACATTGTATAAAGTTCTTGGGAAACACAAAATTAGCATTGTTTTATTTGGCTAAAGTTCCAAAGATAGAATGTTAAGTATAAAATAATTTGCTTTTATCTATACCATGTGTTCTCACCTAACACTTTCTGAAAGAGCATTGATTTTATGTAATCTTATGATCAAAATGACTGGTGAATGATCAGAGATCTTTGTAATCAAAGGCAACACACAGGGAACCTTCTGGCTAGTAGTTACTACTCATCTTTGCACCTTTGCCACATCCTCTACATGAAATCCAAGCTCAAATTAAGCCAGATGTGATACTTTCTGATGTTTTCCAAAAGCAGCGTGCATTAAATTGCCGGGGGGAGGGGCGGGGAGAGCTTTTGCTCTTCTTTAGGGAAACAGGTATGCGCATGTGGAACAATGGAACACTAGTCCAAAAGAGGATCTGCTAATTGCCTGCTACAGACTGAGTGCCACATGAGTCTAGAAAACATTGCCCATAAAAAGCTATTGGTCTTATAGGTTGAAGCCAGCGTAGTCACAATTAATACCAAGAGCTCAGAGCTAGCCGGGCCCAGTGGCACACGCCTGTAATCCCAGCACTTTGGGAGGCTGAGACAGGAGGATCGCGAGTTCAAAGCCAGCCTCAGCAACAGTAAGGCGCTAAGCAACTCAGTGAGACTCTGTCTCTACATAAAACACAAAATAGGGCTGGGGATGTGGCTCAGTGGTCAAGGGCCTCTGAGTTCAATTCCCCAATACCACACACATACACACACACACAAAAAGCTCATAGCTGAATGAGAACAATAAAGACAAATATTTTTATTTTCAAATCAGAGCTTCAGTTGGACCAGGAAATGAAACTACAGCATAGCACCTTTAGCCAATCTGTGTTAGAACTGTATCTATGTGATTCTTGCTCATCTGTGCAGTTCATCAAACAATACCACTCAACCCATTTAAGACACTGGACTTCGGAAAAGGACTTCTGGACTGCAAGATTCTGGTAAAAGAGACCAACCGGACACACTTGGTTTTCTAGCAGGGCCTTTTTGGCCATACTCAGGCTTTTCCAGGATCTCCTTAGAGGAAGGAGAACCCTGATAGCAGAGACTAAGGGCATCTTTTGCCTTCCGCATGATTAGGAAAAGCTCAGGATACATGCTGTATGTAATTTCAGAACCAAACATATGTTCTAGAAGATCTGACTTCTCCATCCTACTGTGGTCCCTTCTCACATACAATAGTCTTCTTTCCAATCACACCATATGGCAAAAGAGATCACAAATAGATTAAAAAGTTCAAAAATCTAAAAACGCCCCTCAAGGTTATATGTAATTATTCAATTAAATTTGAAGTGGTAAAGGACTTTGTAAGGAATAAAACTCAGAATAAACTAGGGAGAGAATGACTGACTCACTTGACCACATAAAATTTTAATATTTCATACTTCAGAAGACATCATAAAATTTGAGTGCAAATCAAAATTAGGAGATGTTTCTATGCTACTTTTCTTTCCATCTCTATAAAAAAATGAGATGACCAACTCATAAAGAGAAAGTATACTTTGGCTCACAGTTTTGGAAGTTCTAGTCCATAATCAGTTGGTCTCATTGCTTTGGGCTTATGGCAAGGTACTATATCATGGCCAGTATATATTTGCTCATGAGCCAAAAAGAAAAAAGAAAAAGAGAGCAAGGAAGAGGCCAGGGGACCTCTAGATCCCTTGAGGGCATGCCCTCAAGACCTAAAGACCTCCTACTAGGCCCCGCCCCTTAAAATTCTGCCTCCTCCTGCTAGTGCCACTCTGGGAACCAAGGCTTTTTATTTTTTTTTAATAATTTTTTTAGTTGTAGATGGCAACAATATCTTTATTTATTTTTATGTGGTGCTGAGGATCGAACCCAGTGCCTCATGCGTGCAAGGCAAGCGCTCTACCACTGAGCCACAATCCCAGCCCAAACCAAGGCTTTTTAATACATGGATCTTTGGAGGACATTTAAGATCTAAACTATAACTTCCAACAAAGAGTTAAACAACAAAGAGTTCCAACAAAGAGTCAATGAATTCAAAATATAAATCGCTCCTATTTATCAATAAAAGAAACACTACAAACTCAAAAGAAAAATATAAGGAAGATCTGAGAAATTCCCAGGAGAAAACATAGAAAAGTATTCATTAGGCATACATCGACTGTGCTGCAAGGAACTGTTCTAAGTCATGTGATACTTCGGTAAAGAATAGACTTGTCCCTTCTTTCATTGGGAAAACATTTGGATATGAAAAGACAGGCACTGAGAAAATTTTTAAAATAAGTAAATATGTAATGTGTCAGATGGTTATACGTTGGAGGAAAATAAAGCAAAGCCGGAAGCCCAGGGGTAGGAGGTTGTGTACTTATCTAAGAAGATAACATCTGAGCAGAGGGAAGAAATGGTACTTGCCAGGTAGATATCAAAGAGAAGACTTTTCTAGAAGGAATACCAAATGCCCTGAGGCAGAGTATACTTAGTATTTTCAAAGCAGGACACACCAGAACAGTTGGTACTTAAAAACACATGACTTTTAAGTATTTAATCAAACATCAAAACAAAGATGTAATGAAAATCTCACAAATAACCTTCCTATATCATGGGTCTAGGATGTACATATTATTTTCTGGTAAATGACATTTTTCACACGTATCTTTTTTTTTTTTTTTTCAAAATCACCTGACATCACAAAAATAGAGGAAAGATCAGTGAAGTGGAGGAAGAAGATTGGGGCAGGGCAGAGGAGGTATGGGAAAAGAGAGGAAATGTGGAACGAATCTGACAAAACTACACTGTGTAATTTTGTGTACTATAAAGCACCAATTTAAAAAAAAAACCTATAAAAAGAAAAAAGACCAGTAGAGTGAAGGAAAGGGAATAGCAGGAGAGACAAGGAGGAGGAAAGAGAAAGTACTACAGACTGAAATGGAGTAAATTAAATTCCATGCATGTATGATTATGCCAGAATGAACCCCAGTATTATGTATAACTCTAATGCACTAATAAAAGTATTTCGTACATCACCTGACAACCATTTTAGATGAAGCAAAACGTCCTAGAAATATCACTGGTGAAGACTTGGAAACCTTTTAGCCTCATTAATAAATAAATTCATCTCAAAATGACAAAGAATACAAAATAGGGAAAAATTCCAGAATTGGCTATGAGATGTAGAAATGGTCTTTATAAAACAACACTGGTGATTATGGAAATTGGCATCATTTTCTGGGTAAATGTGTGAATTCTTATTAAAAATCTGAAAACTGGCATGTTCTTTGACTTAGCAGTCAAATTCTGATTTGATTAGAAATTCTGATTCTTGAAGCATATCCAGAGAAAACAGTCATGGATGAGGACAAGCTTTACCTACAAAGATTTTCACAACAGCCATGTTGAATGGAAGTGGTGACAATTTTGGAACATAAATAATAACTAAATGGCTATAACCATATCGTGCCTCTGTGAAAGAATAATATACAGCAATTAAAAACAATGTTATAGAAGTAATGACAGAAAAATGTTCTCAGTAGAGTGAAGGTGTATGACCAATTTTTGTTTACATATGCCTAGAATGGAAGAAAATAAACCAAATGTTATACTCATCTCTGGGTAGCAGGAAGTGGATGGTTTTAATTTTATTAGATCTGCCTGTTCCAAATTTTCCAGCATCTATTTACTAACTACATTGGCACATGGAGCAATTACAGAAGAGGCCAGGAATTTTTTACAAAGGCAATATAGAAGCAATAATCCAGGGTTGCCGAGTCTGTTAGAACTCTCTGAAATAATGGAAATGTTCTATCTGTATCGTCCAATGCCATTGACACTACCTGCATGTGGCTGTTGAGCACTTGAAATCTAGTTAGTTCAACTGAGAAATTGAATTTTTATAAGCTAGCACAAAAACTCCCTTTATTTTTGAAGATTAATGTGGACTCACATGCCTGTGACATAAAAGAAATGTAATAAATATTGTTCTTGCTTTATGGAAAAAGTTTTTAAATTTTCATTGAATTGAATTCTTAGAAATGAAGAAAACAGCAGCTATATTGGACATTGCCGTTCTGTGGTGGGATTGGTGGGATTAGGCTTGGGGCCTACAGGAAAGCATCAGCAGATCTTGTTTAATATTAGAACTCTGGATTAAACAAGATCTGAGACTACCAACCCCACTGGATTTAGGATCCTCATCAGTTTCTTAGCAGAAACTAAAAGTTTATTTCCAAAATCTAGTTAAAATTAACAATATATAGTTTTGATTCTGTGGTGTGCATTTTTTCTCAATTTATATATTTGGTTATTATCATAAAATTTATAATTAAAGAATTCTTCCAAGTCCTAGTAAGAAGAGAATTCTGTCAGTTGAATATGACAAGGCAGGGTTCTGATGCACTGAGTAGATGACCAGCACCCTTATCAAATGTTGCTTTTGAAATAGTTCTTTTCTGTCTGCATGTGCTGATCATTAGTTACATCTGAAGAGCTACCCTGGTATAACCCCTTTAAAAAGAAGAGAAAAAATGCTCCTTCTTTCCTGGCACCCTGTTTTGTGACTGACACTTTAAGAGCTATTTTCTCCAGGTCAAATTTAACATGTGTAAAAGCTTCAAAAAGAACCTGCTATCTTTTCTTTACTGAAAGAAAAAGGCACAATTCTTACTTTTTCTTAACCAGGATTATTAAATTTTATAGCACTTAAGGTAATGTAACTATTATGCTCTAATGGAAGAATAATGTTTTAAAAATAATGAAATTATGGCAGAAGCATTTAGATATAATTATATAGCCATAATAAAATTTTCAATTAGGTTTTCATTACATTGCAATTAACTCTGCATTGGAATACTAACATTGGTGTAACCATAGGTTTTACTTGTTTCTCCCTTTTCAAAAATAACAAGAATTTTTGTTTCCTTTTGTTCACATTAGTCTGAGAAGGCACCTAGAAAATAAAATTCAAATCTCAGTGTTTTCTAAAAGATGAGCAAACCATAAAAAAGTGTACTTCAAATTATTGTGACTGTTAATTGTCCGTTGTATGAGTGATCCATTGCTGTGTGACAGATTAATACAAAACTTCATTATTTAAGGCACTTACTGGCCATATAGTTTCTGAAAGTGAGGAATACTGGAGCAGTTTAGTGAGCCTCTTATGGGTCTCAGGGTCTCTCATGAGGTTGCGTCAGTCTGTCAGCCAGGGCCACTGTCATAGAAAGCTTACCTTCAGCCCTCAAGAGAATCCACTTCTATTTCTTTTTTTTTTTTTCAAGTTGTCAATGGACCATGCAGTGCTAAGATTCAATCCCAGGGCCTCACACATGCCAGGCAAGCGCTCTACCACTGAGCCACAACCCTAGCCCCCGAGGATCCACTTCTAATGTAGCTGTTAGCAAGCAGAGTATTCCTACTGGCTATTGACAGAAACAGATCTCCATCCATGGGCCTCTCCACAGGGATGCTTGGCTTGCTTCATGGCAGTTGGCTTGCCCCAGAGTTTGTAAACCAAAAGAGAACCTGAAGCCTCAATGCCTTCTCTGACCCAATCTTGTTATAAAACACACATATTAGCTGGGTTTGGGGCACACATCCATAAACCAAGCTACTGGAGAGGCTAAGGCTGGAGGAGGGCAAGTTCAAGGCCAGCCTGGACAACATAGCAAGACCTGTCTCAAAATAAATTTTTTTTAAAGAGCTGGGCATGTAGCTTAGTAGTAGAGCACTTGCCTAGCATGTGCAAGGCCCTGGGTTCAATCTCTAGTACTGAAAAACAAACAAAACCCACCATACTTCTTTTTTTTTTAAATATTTTTTTAGTTGTAGATGGACACAATATCTTTATTTATTTTTATGTAGTGCCGAGGATTGAACCCAGTGCCTCACGCATGCGAGGCAAGCGCTCTACCACTGAGCTACAACCCTAGCCCCCAAAACCCACCATACTTCTGCCTTGTGCTGTTATTAACAGGAATCACTAGTCTAGCACATACTGTAGATAAAGAATTAGACTCCATCTCTTGAGGGTTGTTTTAAAGCATATGTACATACTTTAAACCAAAATGTACACAGCACATGAAATGGCTTTAAACTACCTTGATGGGTCAGTGTTTATTATAGTGCGGTCAAATTGACAAGGGCCAAGCCATCATTAGGACTTGAATAGAACTTATATTCTGAGATTCAAGGCAAGCATCATATTGGAGACACTTTTTTTCATGTTTCTTGGAATTCTGTTAGACCATAATTGTAATTATGTGTCTGATTCCTTTTCCCCCACTAATAATAATGTACTATTATGAAATTTAAAGCCAAACAATGCATGCTGTGCTCTGTATTCCAAGATTTTACTAGATTCTTAGTCAAAGAAGAGCGCAAGAAAATTCAGATGTCTCTCAACTCTGAATGAAAGGGTCAGAAAGGTGTAGTAGAAACTCCGCTTCTTTGCTCTAATGAATAAAAGCATTCTACATAGAGTGACTCCTTGCCGCTCTGCTTTCCCTACCTACAGTCTTTGAGTGAGTTCGTGCAGTTCCAGGAGGTTCAAATCTTCAGACTTGTGTGATGCCTGCTCACCATGTCCACTAGAATGATTAATTGGCTTCTCTAACCTAACATGTCCAAAGCAGGATGTTGCCTCCAGTCATGGAAAGAAGAAAAACAATGAGATGAGCACAACGAACTTGACACAAAACCAGGGACAGTATAAAGGAAAGGAAAAGAGGAGCACGGAGGATGAATAAATAAGGATATTATGACTTAGAGAAGTTAGATAACTGCCTAAACCACATAGCTAACAAAGGACATGTATTTATTCAGCAAGCATCATTCTCCTAACCTTGAAGAGACAGCACTCAGGTATATATAGGCCAGAACCCAGACACAGGGTCCTGGTTTGGAATCTAATACATGTCTGTGTGCCTTGTGCATGATACTCAGACACTTCAAGTTAAATCCAGATTCTGCCACCAGCATATTGTAAAATATTTGGAGATACTATGTAAAATTATCAAGACTTCAATGCACAGATAATAATAGTTACCTCTCTTCCAGAGAAATTTGTAGATTAGCAAATTAATAGTTACAAAAAAGCCTTGAATATATAATGAACTACATAATTGCCAAGCATTGTTATTAGCAGCTTAACTAGTTGCGTGAAATGCTTCATGTAGGCATCCTGGGAGAGCTAATGTCTCTCATTTACCTCTTTCTGACTCATTTTGTTTTATTTAACAACAGTCAAAAAAATAGTGACTCCCACACCCATTTTTTCATAAGCTGTGTGCCTTTGGACAAGAGACCTTCCCTCTGTAAGCCCTTGCTACTCCAAGTGTCATCTGTGAACCAGCAGCACAGGCTTCGCCTGGGAGCTTGTTCTAATGCAGAACAGACCCACCCCAGACTCACTGATTCAGAACCTGCAGGAGACTCAGAGACATGTTTAATTTTGAGAAGCACAGCTCTAAGCCTCAATTGCCTCGTCTGGTAAAATGTGAGAATTAAAGTGCCCGACATAGTACCTGATGAGGATCAGCAAAGTGTTCCTTATGCCTCCTCCTACCCGCTCTAATCCTCTAGGGAAGAACAAAGTGTTCTGGTGCTATATGACCAGCTCAAGGGTCTAGCCTCAGAGGGCTCTGGACTGGGACTGTGCCAACTGGAATAGCAACTTCAGAGAAAAATGTGATCCCTTTCCCCTGCTCTACTGTGTAATTTCAAGTTTATTTTTATCCTTTCAACTGCTGAGCCATTGTCAGGATTCAATTGTGCCATGTGTTTTGACATTAGTTTTAATATGCAGCAGTTTGGATTCAAGTCTATATTTGATTCAAATGGAATTATTTTCTTTTTATGATGATTATTCATATCTGACTATGAAAGTAATACATGCTTATTATAGACAAGTTAGAAAATATGAACTGCTGTTAGCATCGGTGTATTTCTCACTAGTCTTTTTTCAAGCAAAGTGACATTATACTGGTGAATCTTGTAACCTGTCTTTTTTGTTTGTCTGATCACTTTCCCACATTATGTAATTTTAAGATAATTAGCTGAGTGTCTATTATTCTTTTTTGTGACTTTCAGACTTTAACCACCCCCAGTTGAAAGAATATGCAGTTTCTGATTTTGTTTGCTATATAAATCGTGTTGTGATGAAGCTTCTTTATAAGTCTTTTGTCCAGGGTTGTTGATTTCTTTGTACTGGTTCCCCCAAAAATGGAATTACTGAGCAAAGGGTATTTGGTATCCTTTCTTTCAAACATAATGTCAGCTTACATTTATCCATTCATCATAAAAGATATTGCAAAGGATACAAACAGATGGAAGATATGCACAGGGTGAAGTCAGAGGAAGGGGTGTGGAGCACTGTGCCCTGGCATACTACTCTCCAGGCACCTCCACGTGCTCAGCTATCAGAAGCTCTCTGAACCCTTTCCTTTTGTATTTTTACAAAGGCTTCATTACATAGGCATGACTGGTAAAATCATTGGCCATTGATTATCAAACTTAACCTTCAACCCTTCTCCCCTCACTGAGGTTGAGAGATGAGGCTGAAAGCCCAAGCCTCTAATCATGCCTTGGTCTCTCCAGGGACTGACCCCCATCCTAAAGCTATCTAGAGGCCCCAGCCACCGTTCATCTCACTGGCATACAAAAGACATTCATGCCAAGCCTGATGGCACACACCTGCAATCCCAGCAACTTATGAGGAGGATAAGGCAGGATTACTGCTTCAAAGTCAGGCTCAGCAACTGAGACCCTGTCTCAAAAATAAATCAAATGAAAGAACTGTGGATGTAGCTCAGTGGTATAGTTTCCCTGGGTTTGATCCTCAGTACAAAAGAAAAGAAAAGAAAAAGAAACTCCTTACTCAGGTGAGTCCAAAGATCTTAGGTTCTATAAACCAAGTGCTGCAGACCAAATATATATTTCACAATATCACAGGTTGGATGCAAGGAGAATATGACACTGACCTATCTGTAGCTGCAAGTAGCTACCAGTAGCTGCAAGCCAGGGCATCTCAACAGACACAATATTGATAGGAAACTCAGAGGACCAGAAGCTCTACAAGCCTGTCTGGAGTTTAATCACAGCTCTTGAGGAAAGGGCAATGAGAACCATTAATTGCCTGACATTAAATTTCTACCATTCAGCAGAATATGAGCTAGAAATAAAGTTCCATTATAGAAAAATGCAGAAAATTAAGACTCTTGCACACCTGAATTAATATCTGAGATTCCTAATAACCACACATGTACCTAGGAAGTAGTTTATATTCTGCATAAACTAGGATGTAGCTAGGTATACTCATAGAGTCTTGGAATGGAAAGAGAAATAGTGAGTGTTTACTTCTCCTTTCCTGTGTAGAAAGTGTAAGGACCAGACTCCAGAATTCTTCAAAATCTAACCAGAGTGTCAAATAATTAACATTGAGAGTCTATGCATGTGTTCTCAGTGCGTGCAGCATGGATTCACAGTGGTTTATGACCCTCACCAAAGAGAGGGTTCTAGTATAAACAGAGGCATTTAATTTGAAAAATTTTAGGGGGACAATTGGGAACAATATCTAAAAATGATCTTGAAGGGAAATAATGAAAAAAGGTTGAGAAATCCTGGATTTTTTCAGAGGAAGCCTTGGGAAACCAGTTTAGTAGTATTAACCCGAGAATACTCAAAAAATACCAATTATTAAAGGGATTATTGCAATTACGTATAATTAACAGTTAATTCACTTAAAACCTGAACACTCCTCCCCCAGCTTCTTTTCATTTTCTTTTTTCTGGAAGTGCAAAGAGTGGTAATAGAATTCTATACAAAGGGTTGTAGACATGATGTCAAAACATAGTGAAAAATTCAGAGTTGTAGTATGGCTACCAATACCAACACTTTCAAAAAAAATAGAGTTTTACTCAAGTAAGTGAATGAACTATATTAACTCAATATAAATTGCTGCAAATAAGCCATCCCTACTTAACCAGAATTAAGAGTGCTACAATAAGATGAAAAGCAATAAAAAAAAGCAAGAAGACAGATGAGGCCCTTATCAAGAGGGCATAACCTGATCTGCTGGGTCTCCTAATTTTTTGGAATCTCAATATTCTAGTAAGAACAGGTGAGAGATGCTGATGAGCAAGAACAAACGTTCTAATTTATAAACAAGGCCATGAAGCTGCTGAGACTAAGAAAACCAAGGGCTTTGCATGTGAATGTTTTAGACCAGGAAGATTTACACATTATTTCTGCTGGGTGAGGTCCATGCAGATGAAATAAAGTGACAAGGAGAAATGGAAAGTGTCCAGAAGAAAATTGCCACATACCCAAGGGACCTACAAGCAATAGCAATAAATTTACTAAATATAGCATGCATCTAGCTTAGATAAACAAGGACAACAAGCTTTAGCAGAAGGTCTGGAAACTGTACCAAACACCAGATCCAAAAGCAATGGGCCACAGTAGAAAAAGAAAGCAGACTTGGGCTTATGTCCTCGCACACACCCTCCACTTCTAAATGTGTACACCCTTTGCCAGACAATTAGAATTCTGAGCTTCAGATCTCTCATTTGTAAACCAGGATTAGTCATTACTTTACTTGCAAGATTGTTCTGAGAATTAAATAAGTGAACTGCAAAGAACCAGCATCTAATATGTGAGCTTGGCAAATGTAGATTTAAACAAACAGATGGGGGAAAGTTTAAAAGGATGAAACAGAAAAAGATAAAATATCACTAGAGATGTGTGTGTTTGTGTGTGCGTGCATGTGTATGTTTTTACTTTAATCATAGTTCACCTTATAAAGCTTATAGGGAATACAGGTGAACTTAGCTAAGGTGATGGGGAGAAACAGTGTCAGATGCAAAGAAAGAAATAAGTTCTTACCTGAAAATCATTAAACAAGAGTAATTCCAGCAAAAACTTAAAATATTTTTTAAGATAACACCAGAAAAGATGAAAGAGATTGATAGTTTTGAGGTATTTTTAGCACCTGGCAAAATAAGTGTGCCTACACAGTGCTAAACCAGGAATTTGTTTGGGGAGTTGGTATTTGAACTGCTTTATTAAAAAATAAATAAATGAATGCAAAGTATTGAAGTATATCTTAGTCTGTTTGGGCTACTATGACAAAGTGCCATAGCACTTTGTTGTTTTTATAAACAATAATAATTTATTTCTTACAGTTCTTAAGGCTGGAAAGTTCAAGATCAAAGCATCAGCAGATTTGGTGGTTGGTGAGGGCCCACAGCCGTCTTTAAGGGTGTCCTTTTATGGGTAAAAGAGGTGAGAGAGCTCTCTAGGGTCCTTTTTTCAAGGGTACGAATCCCAACCACTAGGACAGAGCCTACCAAAAGCCCCAGATCCTAATGCCATCACATTAGGGATTTCAACATTTGAATTCTGGAGAACACAAACATTCAGTCTATAGCCTCTCTCTAAAACTAAAAACAAAAATTAGCGATTTATAAGAGTCAACTTCTGAGCAAAGACTCATTAAGCAATGTGAGTGCTTTAAGAATCTATACAAGGGCCTACGATCTATTTTAAATTGACAGATATATAAGGAGTATCACAAAATTTATTTGTCACAAGCGCCCGTAAACAAGGATTGAGCAATTTGCTGCCTGAGTGTATTAATAGCACATGATTTAAAAATAAGTAAAATATAGAGTGATGTTTCCTGCCAAAAGGAAGTTTATAGCCTTCTTAGAAGCACCAATAGAACACCAATAAGATTTGCTACACATTGGGTCAAAGAATGTAAGTGAAATAATTCATCTGACTTTTCAAAAATAAAAAGTGCTATGCTTTGGAGATTGGAACCACTGCTCCATATTTGATTTCAGAAGCATGACAAAACCATAGGGCAAAGTTTTTATTTGAGCTTTCCATCTAACTTGTCTTTATAATTGAGTTTTACCCTAGTACTGACGTAATATTTACACTCTTAAATACAAGGGTGGGGGAGTCAGTTTGCCAGTGCTTTAACGTGCTCTCATGCAGTATCAGCTCCAAAGAGAACACTCAGTTAATGAATTAGCATCCAGGGGATCTGGTGGGAAGGCAACTGATCCAATAGCATGCTGATTCTTTCTGAAACTCTGGCCTTATAGGACTTTCAATTTAAATTCCCATCTTTACTATGATTGTATTATGGGTTTCTTATTCTCAATAAGATGGTTTTCATGTTCTTGAAAAGGAAAACAAACAAACCTAAATAAGTCCCAAATCCTCACCAACATCTCAGGGCTTTCATCTCTCTCTCTAAAGGGCCAGGGCATGTATTCATTGGTCAGGTCTCATTCCAGGCAGGTCCTTAGTGGGAAGCAGTGTCCCAGGAAAGTTTTCCTGGGTTTTTCTTACATTTTCCTTTTGAATCTTTCAACATCTTTTTGAATAAAGACCAAAACATGTACATTAAAATTCAAACACATGGGGCTGGGGATGTATATAGCTCAGTTGGTAGAGTGCTTGCCTCGTATGCACAAGGCCCTGGGTTCAATCCCCAGCACCACCAAAAAAAAAACAAAATTCAAGCATGCAAGAACAACAAAATGATAGCTTTTATTTTCTATAAGTAATCTTATCTTACATTAGACCACCTATTCTCACTTATCAAAAAAACAAAAACAAATCATCATGTTTTGTTCAACAGAGTTCAACATGTTTCTTTCTGTTTATTAAGCTGTGGAGAATTTGTCTTAAACTTCTTTGGGTCTCGTCAATCCAAAGTTTGAGGCTTATAAGGACCAAAAGCACAGGCAACAAAAGACAAACTAGGTAAGTTAGACAACATCAAAATTAAAAACTTTTGTGCATCAAAGACACTGTGAAAAGTCTGAAAAGGTAACCGATGGAATGGGAGAATATATTTGCAAACCATGTATGTAAAGGAGTTGAAAACTTACGTCTGTACAAAAACCTGCATGTGCTATTTACAGTGGTTTTATTCATAATTACCAAAATTTGGAAGCATCTAAGAGGTCCTTTAATAGGTGCATGTATAAATATACTCTGGTACATCCAGACAATGGAATTATTCAGCACTAAAAAGAAATGAGCTATGAAGCCGTGAAAAAACATTGAGGAAACTTAATGCTTATTACTATATATGATAAAGGAATCATGTCCAGAATGTATAATAACTCTTATAATTCAAAAAACCTGATTTTTAAAATAGGGAAAGATTTGAATAGATATTTACCCAAAGCATGCACTAGTCCAATAAGCACATAAAAAGATACTCAAAGTCATTACTCATTAGAGAAGTGCAAATCAAAACCATAATAAGATAACACTTCATGTTCAGTAGGATGGCTGTTATCAAAACATAGAACTGTGCATTATTGGTGGGATTGTACAATGGGATGCATCCCCTCTGAAAAAGGGGATGATTCCTCAAGAAATTAAACAGAATTACCATATGATTAGGCAATCTTACTTCTGGGTACATAGCCAAAAAAAATAAAAGCAGGGACTTGAACACTAATTTTTACAGCAGCATTATCCACACTACCCAAAAGGTAGAAGTGTCCATTGATGGATGTGTACGCAAAATGTAATATATACATACAATGGAATATTATTCAGCCTCAAAAAGGAAGAAAACATGCTTTGGTATAAACCATAACCTTGAAGGTTTTATGCTAAGTAAAATAAGCCAATCACAAAAGGGCAAATACTAAATAGTATCTGTAATATGAGGTTCCTAGAGTGGTCAGATTCATAGACACAGAAAGTAAAATGGTGGTTGCCAAAGGCTGGGGAGAAAGGTGAATAGGAGTTAGAGTTTCATTGGGAAAGATGAAAAGGATCTGGTGTGATGGCTGCACAATAGTGTGAATGTACTTAATGTTATAAACTGAATACTTAAAATGGTTTAAAAGCTAAAATTTTATGTGTATTTTTACCTCAGAAACAATCCTGTAAAAGTTTGTCTCACTTTCCAGACTTCTCCTGCTGCTGCTTTTCCCCAGCAGTCCTGTGCAGAGCACCTGGGTGTCCTCATAGCACTGGGGCGGGGCCCTGGGTTTACATGCTAGCTTTGGTTGGGGTATCTTGACCTCAGGAAGCATCGTCCACAGTGCCTCCAGCATTACCACATCTGTAATCTGTTCTCTCAGGGACTGCTCCCAGGGAGCTTGCCATCTGCCTCTGATGAGTAAGCCTCCACTGCAACCATCAGGCCATCCCCTGGGGTCTGCCGCATTCTCTATTCCCTCACTAGTTTAGGAATCTAACCCCTTGTTGCAGTGAACCCTCTGGGAAGCCCACCAATCCGTATCTTTAGGCGTCTTCTGCAGGACTTACAGGATATAAGGAAACAGTTAATGGCTGCCTCAAACTCTCTTGAATTTTTTTCCTGCCCCTTCCCAATATTAACTTAAAGATGACTAGCAAGCAGAGCACTGGTCCCCTCTTAGCCTGAATTTTCACATTCTCTCCACTCACCCAACCACCACGGCCAAGAGACAGACTGGTGGAGCCAATCTGAGGGTCCTGATCAGGGTCTTCACCCTTCTTCACTCATTGCCATGGATCTCTCCTCCTCCTAATTCCACCACCATGAAAGGCCCTCCACTCTTTCCCTAGATGGAGGGACTATGTGACTTCCTGTAAAATGTGCCCTGTAAGCAAAATCAAGTCATCTGTACTGTTTTGGGGTTGAATCTAAAAGGTGAACATGTTTGAACTGCCTTTACATGAATATAACTTGTAAATGTGATTTTTGTGTTGGGCCACATAGTATATTTGATTATATTTCCTTCTCTATGGGGGACTCAGAGAAGAGTACTCTCAGCATTGAGATTAATGGATTCACCTTTCTTTTATTTCATCCATTGTTTAAATTTGTGCTATATTTTTAGTGTGCAGTTTTGATTTTTCTAGTTTTCATGGCGTGTTTGTCTTACATTATTTAATGTTGTTATGTCCTTCATTTTTTCAAATTATCCATTGCAGTTATCTCTTCTGTCCAGTTCTCTTTTTCCCTAGAGCCTTCTTTCTCCTGTCCAATCTGTGTCAGTTTGTCTCTAGGCCTGCTGCTCATTCGGTAAGCAGGGACCTCCCTTTGTGCTCACTGGCTAGGATCTACAGTCTCAGGATCTCATGCTTTCCTCTTTCTTTATCTACAGTCTCATTTCACTACAGTATGTCCTAAGAGTCTTTGTATGACTTTGTCTTTACGGTGCCCTCTCACTTGATGAATAAGGTGGGTATAAAATTTTTGAATGAAAACAACTTTTCCTTAGAACTTTTTAAGGCATGGCTGCATTGTTATGAAGCATTGAGTGTGTCAGTGTTGAGATGATCTTCTTACCCAACGTTGGGGTTCTATAATTTTATAATGATATGTTTTGTGCTATCCATTTCTACTCATCTTGTTCAGCATCTCGTGAATTTTATGATTCCCAAATATTCATATCATTCAGCTTTGGGAAATTCTTTATATTTAGAAACTCCTTTTTGATCTCTTATTGTGGCATCTTTGGCTCTTTGGTGGATATTAATCAAAAATTTCTAAGTGTCATGGTGGATAGGAAGGATTATGATTTGTTTTCCAGTTTTCTTCTGTTCCTTGCATTATTTCTAATTATTTTAGTGTCCATTTTTTCTGATTATTTTTATTATTCTTGCTCATGTCTCAAGCTTCCCTCAAATCCCTACTAATTCTTAACTTTCCATTCACAATTCAGAATCAGTCAAAGGTAAGCTCATGGTGACCCTTGCATATCTGAATAACGTTATTAACTGGTGGACTTCACTTTCGGATGAGCAGGCAGAAACATGTTGGGGGAAAAAAAGGTAGGCTATTTAACAAATGTTGCTGGGAAAACTGGATATCCATATGTAGAAATATGTTTACATTCAGACTAAGAAATAAAAATGCCAGAATAGGAAGACCCTTTTCTCTTCAGGGTTTGTGTCCTTACTGGTTGCCTTTGTTCTTCCCAAATATTTTGTTCAATTTCTTAAGTGGAACTTCTCTTACTATTTTGCCTGAAACATAAACTCCTGACCCATTGGGATCGTGTCTGTGGTAAGGAAATGGGGCCAATTCTTTACATAGACACCTTTGATCAAGCCCTATCTTCTACCGAGGCCCTAAGATAGGGTCTCTCCTCATCCCTGGATCTCTATCTCGTATTCAAAGCTGTGGTCTCTTCTACATTGTTCTATCACTCTCCACTACTACATCTGCTTCCATGCTTTCAGAAAATGCTGGAAGGTCTCAGCTGCCAATAACAACCCTCGGCTCCCATCCACTGTCCTGTTTATTGTGAGAGTCTATCTTTTTTTTCTGGTATTGTCAATTTAATTAGAGTCTCAGAAGAACATTGAAATAAAACATTTCCATCTCTTCTATTTCATCTTAACTTCAAGTACCTACTTAATTTCCAAGCCATATTTTTGGTCATCTTTTTATTGTTGGTTTCTAGTCTTTTCAAATCATACTCTAGCTTTTAAAATCCCAACTGTGATGGATTTATTTAGGCTCTTTATCACCAAATTGATGTTTGTGAGTGTTCTATGGACTTAGATCATCTATTCTGTTTGTAGGATACCAATTCTATAAATGTCAATTAATTTGACCTTGTTGATTATGCTATTTAAATCCTTAGCATGTTTATTTTTAGACTATTCATCAAATTCTGAAAAGGTTTATTAAAATTTCCTACTATGATTTTAGCAGTTTCTCCTCAAATCTTTAGCCAATCCTACCTAACGTGTTTATCCGCTATGTTCGTGCAGAGCCTCTTGCATAAAGGTTTGTGGTTTACTTCTCTCATGTATATCATCCTCTGTCAGTACCTACACTCACTACTTCATCCTATTAATGCTCTGGACTGAATTCTTCCACTCTTGCTTCGTTTGTTTGCATTAGTAGGTTTATCTCTGTTGTACCCTCATTTTCCATCTTTTTCATTCAGTGATTCTCATTTAATATATGGGTGGACTGCTACATATTCCATTTATTTTAGGTTTGCTTTTAACATACATTTTGTTTCTTTTTACTTCTCTTTGCTTTTGTGGCCTGGTCAGCTCTGTCTTCATTGCATTATTACCTTGTTAATTGGCAAGTTCTAATTAATTGCTTTCGATTCTTCCAAAGCTTACCTTCTTGCCCTCACAGAGGTAATCTTCCTGTTTCTCTAATAATGTGTGTACACTAACAGCATCTTCCCATCAAGATATTGTATTTATCTACTCATCCACCATTCTACCTATGTGACGTTTTTAGGCTGTTATAACTCTTATCTACATTATCCCTCTCTACAGCAGTGAGGTAGAGCTGGTTTATACTAAGTCATCTTTTCCCAATTCTGTGTTCAGTCACATCACTTTGGTAGCTTGAAACTGACCATGATAGGAGTGGAAATCAGCTAACACTAAGTAGGAATTTTAAAATTGTCTTTCCACAAAGTCAATTGTTAATCATTTACTAGCACACCACTAGTTTTCTATTTCCACCAGAATTTGTGGGTTTTTCTAGACTTCTTAAAAATTTTAGTTCCAAAATATTATATTCATTTTTAAAGGTTTTTCAAAACCCTATAATATATATGAATTAATTATTCCTAGTCACAAGTACGCATTCAGATTTAAACATAAATTTTACTTTTTATGAAAGTAAATATTTATTTAAAATAAAACAAATTATTATAAATAACAGCTATAACAAAGCTGAAACATACCACAGAGTTCACAAAATAAAAGTAGTATTCAAAAATCATTTTAATACTCTTTTTTCTAAATTTTTTGGCTTTATACTCTGGTTGGCTCTAGATTTGATAATGACTTGATGTTATAATTTCCATACAGAATAGAAAAACAATTCTTTTTTTCCTCTAGCATAGTTGACTAAAATTTACGTTTACTACTTTTAATTTAGAATATTTTTTCACTTCATAACTTACTGGTAATATCATATACATTTTTGGGTTTGTCAAATTTTGGAAAACCTCTGCTAATTTCTTCAATATATGCTATCGGATTTCAAGGCATTTCAATATTTGTTTAGAGGAAGCAGCTAATTTTAAATTCTGTTTGAATTGACTTTACTAGTGCATTGTTGATAACTTTTTTCATGAATACTGGGAGTTTTATATTTTCTTCACTTGTCTCAGTGTTGAGTTTCAAGTGAGAAATTAACTGGTTAATGTGATTGCGTAAGGTCATTTCAGGCCAAAGGAAATGCATAAGCAAAGGCAGGTTTATTGCAGGGGGGGACTTCATTTGGATAGAATGTAAAGTACAACTCAGGGCAGCAATACGATCAGAAATAAATATATTAGAAGCAATAATGTCCAACTAATGGTATCAACTGGATGAAGATAGACCATCATGTTCTAACATTCAGAGTCAAGAGCCTGTTGATGGCATAAGCATATGAAAGAATATAATTGGGCCTTAGTATCCATGGGAATTTGTTCCAGGACCCCCATGGATACCAAAATCCACAGAAGCTGAACTCCATTACATAAAATGGCATAGTACTTGCATATAACTTATGCACATTCTCCTGATCTTATGATTATTTTAAAAGACATAGTATTCATGACAAATCAGTTTTACCATTGGTTTTCTGTATTTTAAGATCTCTTCTCATTCCATTTTTATTAGAAGAGTACATTTTAGTATTTTCCTCATAAATAATACAAGAGTGATCCTTGCATATCCAAAGCTATCTTCCTTGCTCTGGCAAGTAGGTATTTTAGCCAGAATTCTTTTTTTAATTAAATGAGTGTCTTTTTATAATTTAATATTTTGAATAGAAAATATATTCATAAGGTTTGAAAAGTGAAATATAAAAATGAAAATAGGTACACTATGAGAAGTCTCCTTACAACCCCCACTGCTCTTTGACCAGGTCCCATGCTTCACTCCTCTAGGTGCGCACAGGTAACTGACCCTCCTGGTCATGCTTCATGCACATCAAAGGGCCAGTCTCGTGCCCTTCCACTCTGCACAACAGGAGCACTACACTGCTCCACCTTTGGCTTTCTCTCATAACTATGGAACTCAACATTCTGCCCATATCAGAACAAAAAGACTTTCTTTTCTTCCCCCTATATTACTACATAACATTCTATTGCATTATAATAAATGTTTTTTCAACTGCCTCTCTTTTAGGACTGAAAAACGTTCCTAATTATAGTTTTGGTAGTGAGGGATGAAGAAAATGAATAGACATATATTTTCATTTGCCCTAATTGCCAACATCAACTCTTCAGGGCATATTTTACCCAAATGACTTATGCAATGACTATTTAGCCAGTATTCTTAAAATCCTCTCTCTAAAATCTGTTGCTAATGTTGTTTCTTCTCCTTTTTTTATTTTATTTTTTAAATTTATTTATTTATTCTGTTTAGGTTTACATGATAGCAGAATGCATTTTGATTCATTGTACACAGATAGAACACAACTTTTCATTTCTCTGGTTGTATGTGGTGTAGAATCACATCATACATGCAGTCATACATAAAGTTAGGGCTATGATGTCCATCATATTTCACCATCTTTACTGTTCCTCTGCCCCCTTCCCCCTCCCACCCCTGTGACCAAAGTTTCTCCATTCTTCCCGTGTCCTCCCCCACATTGTGGATCAGCATCCATTTATCAAAGAAAACACTCAGCATTTGGTTTTTTGAGATTGGCTTACTTCACTTAGCATGATATTCTCCAACTCCATCCATTTACCTGCAAATGCCATAATTTTATTCTCTTTTATTGCTGAGTAATATTCCATTGTGTATATTTACCACAGTTTCTTTATCCAGTCACCTATCGTAGGGCATCTAGGTTGGTTCCACTGTTTAGCTATTGTGAATTGAGCTGCTATAAACATTGAAGTGGCTGCGTCACTGTAGTACACTGTTTTTAAGTCTTCTGGGTATAGGCCAAGGAGTGGGATAGCTGTGTCAAATGGTGGTTCCATTCCAAGTTTTCTAAGGAATCTCCATACTGCTTTCCAGATTGGTTGTACCAATTTTCAGTCCCACTGGCTTCTTCTCAGCAAAAGAAACAATCCATGAAGTGAACAGAGCGCCAACATTCTGGGAACAAATCTTTGCCACATGCACATCTGATAGAGCACTAATCTCCAGTATATATAAAGAACCCGAAAAGCTTAACACCAAAAAAACAAATAACCCAATCAATAAATGGGCCAAGAAGCTGAACAAAAACTTCACAGAAGAAGATATAGAATTGATCAACAGACATATGAAAAAATGTTCAACATCTCTAGCAATTAGAGAAATGCAAATCAAAACTACCCTAAGATTTCATCTCACACCAGTCAGAATGGCAATTATCGAGAAAGAATACGAACAACAATAAGTGTTGGCGAGGATGTGGAAGAAAAGGCACACTCTTCTACTTTTGAACATCACAAATAAATGGGCTGTTGTTGATCTCATTTCTTCAATCTGTTTTGTGGTGGTAGTGGTGGTGGTGGTGGTTGTCGTTTTCTATGTGGGAATTTAGAAGACTTTGTTCTTTATCCAAGAAATTCATACATTTTATGAAGATATTACTAGGTATGCAATTTTTTTCATTAATACCATTTGGGTATTGGTAATTGTTATGAATATAAAAATTTAAGTCTATCTCTAGAGAATTTTTCTTTTAAAAAAATTATTACTCCACTTGTTCCTTTTTCTCTTCCCAGAGTCTTAATATTTACATTTTAAGTTTCTAACCTCCAAATTTCTTGTCTCTTCCCTCATATTCTTGGGATTTGGTTTCTTTGTGCATTTGTTCTACCATGTCTTCCCAACTACTATTTCAGTTCTCTGTAGCAGCCATCTCAAAGATTTTTTAAATTAAAGATTATGCTTTGCCCTAAACGTTTTGTACATTCTAACCTCATCATCTTGAGGAAACTCAATGCTTTGTTGGAGTTTTCTTCCCCTTCTTTTCTCAGTTCTACTGCAGCATGAGCCCCCAGGCCCAATTCAGCTTTCCTTCATCCCTGGGGTCCTTGATTCGTACAATTCTCCAAAGGAATTTTCATTTCTTTGCCTCCTCAGAGTTCTGTTACCTTCAGCCCCAATTTAGTTGGGACTTTGGTCCCCCAGGCCATGATGTTGAGCATGATAATTCCTGCATATGTTTATTTGAAAGTAACTGAGCTGGCAATGCCTACACCAATAAAGAAGGGCCTGTCTGGGAACAAGTTGCACTCCTCTCTGGCTACATGAACTGGAAACAGCTTAGCCTGCCAAAGTACCTCTCCTCCAAGCCAGTGAAGTCTGGCAGCCACTCCCATGAGCATATGCACCACATACAAATATACCTCTGCCTGTCTGGCCCCCTCAAAGAATATGAAATTTGGAATTTCACCCTTAGTCGTGTTCACTCTTCCCTAAACCACAGAGAGAAAAGACCTTGACTCCCAGGTTGGCACATGCCCTTCAGGCTCTGCCAAGAGCACCATTTTTTTTCATTGTCTCTCCAGAAAAGGAAACTAGAAGAATGGGTCAGGGATGGGTACTCAGGCCTCCATATTCTAATCCAAACTTTTTAGGGCAAAGCAATTGACTGTGTCAGGGTCTCACAGTCTGGTCCTGTTTTATGGTTATGGTAGCCACTCAACATTCTTCAGACCAAAGCAATGACTGGATGAAAATTACCATCACCTCAAAAATTTCAGGGCCTCACCTGCTGCCAGCCAGCAATACCATTGGTAAGTGAACCAGATAGAGAAGTAACTCACAAACAAGCCTCCGACAAGGACACTGACTCTGTGATGTCTATCTCTAGCCATGGAGTCAGCATCTCAGAACACAGGGCAAGAGAATCACCAGCACTTGCACAGGTTGTCAGAGCTGGACAAGTCTGGCCAAATAAGGAGTATCCTCAACTTCCTGGCTATCAAGGTCTCACATGCAAGAAAGTAATCATCCATTATGTAGATCTTATGCTGTATTGTCAGCTTTTTATCATTGTAATCAAAATATCTGACAAAAGCAACTTAGAGGAGGGAAATTTTATTTTGGGTTCATGGTTTCAGAGGTCTCGGTCCAGGGTCGTCCAACTCCATTACTCTGGGCCTGATGTGAGACAGAACATCATGCAAGAAGGGCATGGCAGAGGAAAGCTAAGTTCATGGCAGCCAGGAAACAGAGAAAGCAAGGGAGCATGCTACAAGCCAAGGACAAACTATAATCCCCAAGGGGACACGCCCAGTTACCTACTTCCTCCAGCCACACCCTGCCTTCCTACAGATACCTCCCAGTAACCAATTCTGATTATTAATCCATCCACTGATTATCCTACAGCTCTCAGAACCTAATAATTTCACCACTAAACATTCCTGCATTCCCCAACATGAGACTTTGGAGTGGGGGGATATCTCATATCCAAACCATAATATATTCCAGTTGAGGCAAAGCCAAAATTTAAGTCCAGTCAAGTTTGCATCCCAGGGAACTTGAGAACATTGTATTAAATGAAATAAGACAAACTCAGAGGGTAAAGAATCATGTTTTTTCTCATATGTGGAAGCTATAGAGGAAAAAGGAAAAGGAAGATGGAGTAATCTTATGAAAATTGAAGGGAGATCAGTAGACAGACAAAAGGAAACAGGGGGAGGAAGGAGTGGAGGGAAAAACGAAATACTGGAGAATGATATTGGCCAAATTATATTGTTAGCATGTATGAATGTGTAACAACAAATCCCACCATTATGTACAAATGTAATGTACCAATAAAAAATATGGGGAGCCAGGCGCAGTGGTACACGCCTGTAATCCCATGACTTTGGGAAGCTGAGACAGGAGAATCATGAGTTCAAAGCCAGCCTCAGCAACAGCGAGGCACTAAGCAACTCAGTGAGACCCTGTCTCTAAATAAAACACAAAATAGGGCTGGGGATGTGGCTCAGTGGTCAAGTGCCCCTGAGTTCAATAGATCATACCAAAAGAAAAGAAAAGAAAGAAAGAAAATATGGGGAAAAAAGATCACATCCCAGAATCACATTTTTTGAAGATGCATGTCCTATTCCTCTTCCCTCAGATATCAGAATTTACTGTATTAGGTTGGTAAAAGTTACAGGTATTAACTATTCCCTGGAAGACAGTTTTCAGGTTGGGGGAGCATATTTTACAAAACACCCCATGATGTCCTCCTTTTTATCAGCCTTCAGATGGGGAAATGTCTTCACTGATCAGCTGTGTGGGTGATGTTTGTCTCTATGATTGCACTTTAGTGGTCAGCACTGATGTTAATATCATTCCAGGTTAAGTGGCCCGGACGCAATTCTCATTCTTGGCAAGCTTTCTGGTTGTAAACATGAGTAGCTACAATTTTGACACTCTGGTTGGAGTGGGGAGATGATATCAACAAGATCTGGTGCCCAGCTAGACTAGTGTATGCTGCCAACCAATTTCCAAAAGAGCAGATGCATTATCACTCAACCACATCTAAAGCACCACCTCAAGTCAAACCCAATGTATAAATGTGCCTGATATCAAATAAATGGAGACCTAAGTTCACACTCCATTAGGCTTAATTCACTCCAGGGCTCACCATTTCCCAGAGCATATAGTGTTCAGTCAGGGAACAGTCCAGAAGCTTAAGTTTCAGTCAGTTCACTGAAATATATATTTTGTCAAATTTAAGACCATCAGATGAAGATGAATGCAATAAATATCCACATCCCCAATTGGGTTTAGAAACTCCTGGTCAAGTTTGACCTGCAAAATTAAAATATTCTAGGAACCATCAGAATGCACTAGCTACCAACCAGATGAGAATAATTTGTAATACTGCAGCACTTTATATCCTGAAATTACCAGTCTACAATAGCCATATTTCAACTGAAACCTCAAGGAGTCTCAGTTATATTAAAGAGTTCAACCATTCCTGATAGAAACCCTGCTGAGACCTCCCCTACTGCCCAAGGAGGATGAATGTTCCTTTTCTCCCTCTGACACATGAGAAGCTTTTCCATTTTCTCTAGCAGTTTCCCTCCTTTATTTTAGCTCCATTCTGGGCTACAAAGATCGTGTTCAGTTCTGCACTGATTGTATATCTAAAGGAGTAAGAATATTTTCTGCAGAATGTGAAGAACCAATATGATTCCCTACCCATTGGAGGAAGGAGTAAGCATGAAGGAGGTCAGATCTCAGTGTCCACCATGATACTACAAACCTAGCCAGGTCTAGTCAAAGCCGAGAAGCAAGAGTACTCTAAATCCACAAAAAGAGCTTAATTCCAAAATGCTAACAGAGAAATCCAGAGGTGATAACAAAGGCTAAAGGCTTAGAATATGTCAGAAGCAAAGAAGGTGAGAGAGAGCCTAGGTTTTTCCCCTCCTTGACAGCTGATAAAAAAAAACCCCAGACACCCACCACCATATAGAAAGGCCCAAGATGCTTGACACTTTTTGGAATCTATAGCTCACTCCAGGGTTCTAGGCAGCACTCTGGGATCTGACATTGGAAAAATATATGATGTATCCTCATTCAAAATATGGGAATGATAAATCATTCTTCCTATTATATGGAGAACCCTATAAATTAAACATATCTTTCACTCTGACTGGAAACATTCAATCCTAATATTTACTGTACTTCCCGTAGAAGAGATGAATTAAACACTATTAATGATGTAGAGGGCTTGAGTTTGAATCTTACTGTGATGTAAAAGACATCCTCAGACCTCCTCAGCTTGAGACTATAAACCAGACTCAAATTTCTTTTGCTCAAATTTTTAGCAAAAAGAAATCTCTTTTGTTCTCCATGGCAGTTTTAAGTTCTACTGTATGTTTTTGTTGATATCAGTTACCTTCTTATTGTTTTTGTTTTGTTTGGTTTAGTTTGGTTTGAGGTTTTTTTTGTTTTTTTTGGGGGGGGGTACTGGAGATTGAACTCAGGGGCACTCGACCACTGAGCCACATTCCCAGCCCTATTTTGTGTTTTATGTAGAGACAGGATCTCACTGAGTTGCTTAGTGCCTCACTGTTGCTGAGGCTGGCTTTGAACTTGCAATTCTCCTGTCTCCTTCTTATTGTTAACAGTTAGTGTCACACTTATGTTTTATTATGTATGTACTGTAATTAAATAACCACACCCACACAAACATACCTACTATTTACTTCCCTTCTCAACTGTCAGTCCCAGAACCCCATATCTCATCTAATTCTTGGATCTGGTTGAAAGAATAATGGTCTGGCAATAAAAAGGTTAAATATTCCCTTTGAGTAAATTGTGGGGTTCTGCATCATAGGTTGGACATTTAAGATTATATGTTCACTTACACACAATTGCCTTTTTCTCCCTTTTTTATATTGTTATTCATTGCAACAGTTATTTGGGTACCTTTTCAGACTATAAGACCCTTGAGAGAAGGAATTAGATTTGTCTTAATCACCACCACTCTGAGACCTGGGCCATAAATAACAGTCGCCTGACTGAAGAGGCTATTTGCCAAGGATATGTAAAATCATTTTATGTCTGGCCATTCAAAAAAAAAAATGCACCTCTTAAGACTCTCATCAGTGGCTGACAAGAATTCCCTTAACTGGGAATATATTACTCTAAAGTTCAACAACAAAAATCAATGAAGTTTCTGCATTTCAGCTTACTGGGATTTCACTGCCAGTTATTTCTAGAGGTGTCATTTTGACAACTCAGAATGCCAATACTTTAAGATAAGTTGGCCCATTTCTTAAAGTTCATGGGAACTCCAGTATTGTTCCATCACAAGACTATTTCTCAGTAATGGGCTTCTAGCCATGTCCTGTAATACAAATATTTGTTGCTGAGTTTAGTTTTTGCATTTTTTTTCCAGCCTGCTTTGATCTTAATTATTGACCATAAGTAATAAAATCATAAACCAGTCCTTTGTCTCAGATTACCTACATCAGTCTCACTGATTCTTAGATGATGCACCCTTGCTTACTCTAGTCTTACTATTAGGGGAAATACCTATATTTTCCTGAAAGAGTAAAAATTATACTCTATAATTATATAATGGTTAAGAGAAGGGAGAGCATCAGTCTACTCATAGCAACTCATCTACTGTGACAAATTACAGGGTACTTACTCTGTTTCATTTTCTATAAAATAGGGTAATACTACCCACCTCATGGGGTTGTAATAAGGTTTAAATGAGCTGATTCATTTAGAAGAGTGCCTGGCACATAGTAAATTCTCAACAAATGTTAGCCATTATTTTTGCATTGTTAATATACTTTGGGAAAATGAAGGGATGACTAGTTTTACCAGTTTCCATGACAGTATTTTTTATTTTCTTCAACACTTGTTCAAACTACTAATCTCACTGGGATTTCTGGACTCTAGGACACCTAAATGATGAGTCTGACTTTATATAAAAATGACAGTGTTGGGGCTGGGGCTATAGCTCAGTGGTAGAGCGCTTGCCTCTCATGCATGAGGCACTGGGTTCAATCCTCAGCACCATATATAAATAAAAAATAAATAAAATAAAGATCCATCAACAACTAAAAAAATGACAGTGTCATTATTGTCCAGGCATGAGCATGGCTAACATGAAAATAGTGGGTAAGAACTGAGATACTGAGTTTACCCTACACACTAGACCCACAGCTAACTCGAAGCTTCTATATCTCTCTGGACCTCCCAATATGTTGCTTGTCTTTATTTTCACAAGAGGCTTAAAAGTGCAAAGGCTGAACCACAGGTTGAATGCATTGGTATCTAGAGATAAGGACACAGGACCCATACATACTTTTGTTCAAACTTCCACATTGATCAAATGGCAAGTGTCAGAAAATGGATTTAGCACCAACGCTCTACAAATATCAGAGGATTCGTGTTGATCACCCATATGTCAAGAGAGACTGGATACAGATAGTCTTTGGGGACATTCTCTATAGGACCGGAGCTGTGAGACGGCATTGCTCATGGCAACTTAGATGGATTCAGTCAAATAGTTATCTTCTAACCCCCACAGGGAGGCCAATGATGGAAGGGAAAAAGCTGGGCCCAGCAAGATTGAACGTCTCCAGAGTCACTAATGGGAGTAGCCAGTAGCCCAAAGGATTCCACAGTTGACCTGGATTCCAGCTGGAAGTAATACCAAGGCAGAGTGGTGGCCAAGCAGTGGATTAAGTCTGCAAAAAGAAAGCCCAAGTCATTGCCTTTCCTAACATCACTTGCTTTTCGTCAAAGTGACCCATTCTCTTGAAACATGACTCAAACTTGCCATTAAGAGTTTAGCAAAAATAATTTACACAGCCAGAATGAGAGTGTATTAGTTAGCTTTTTCACTATTGTGACTAAAAGACTCACCAGAACAATTTTAGATAAGGAAAAGTTTTTTTCTGGGCTCACAGTTTCAGAGGTCTCAGTCCACAGACAGCCGATTCCATTCTTTGGGGCTCGAGGTGAGGCAGAACATCATGGTGGAAGAGTGTGGTGGAGGGAAGAAGCTCACATGATGATCAGAAAACAGAGAGACTAAGCTTAACTCACCAAATATATACATTATATATATATATATGTGTATATATATATATATATATATATATATAATATATCAAAGATATGCCCCCAATGATCCACCTCTTCCAGTCACACCCTACTCACCCTCAGTCACCAATTAATCCCCATCAGAGGATTAATTCACTGATTGGGTTAAGGCTCTCATAACTCATAACCAGAAGCAAAATATCAAGACACACAACAAGCAGGCTCAAAATAAGATCAAATTGGTCCCAACAATAAACCAATAAACCTAATTTCCACAGCTAATCAGGAAATTAGGATAGAACCATGCCACAAGCTGAGAAAACCCAGCAGAAATATTTGAAAGGCACAGATGTTTAGGGTTCATCTCATACAATAGATCTACAATTGATCTTTTACCCTTCAGTTTTGACTATAGTAACAAATTAGAAATCAGAAACCCTTAAATATCAAGATCATAATAGCATACTACTCTCTGTAACACCATGTAGTAGGCAGAATAATGTCCCCCTAAAGAAGTCCACATTCTAATTTCTGGTACCTCTGAGTTTGTTAGGTTACATAGCAAAGGGAAATTAAGGTTACTGTTGCAATTGGGGCTGCTAATCAGTTGACCTTATGATGGGGAGACTATTTTAAATTATCTGGGGGAGCCAAATATAACACATAAGTTCTTAAAAAGAGGAAGAAGAGAAAATAATAGAGAGGATATGTGAAAAGAATTCAACCCACTATCTTAGTCCATTTGGGCTTCAATAACAGTACTTTAGATTGGGTAGCTTAACCCACATAAATTTATTTCTCATACTTCTGGAGGCTGGGAAGTCTGAAATCAACATGGCAGAAGATTCAGTGTCTGGTGAGGATCCACTTCCTGGTTTAAGGATGGCTTTCTTCTCACTGTATGGCAGAGAACAGATACTTACTTTCTGGTTTCTTTTTATAAGGGCATTAATCCCATTCATGAGGGCTTTACCCTCAGATCTAATCATCTTCCAAAGGTCCCACTCCAAATGCCATCACACTGGGGGTTAGATTGTAATGTACAGATTTTGGAAAGATAAAACCATTCAGGCCATAATATCCACCATCTCTGGGCTTAAAGATGGAAAGGAGCCATGCTAAGGAATGCAAGCAGCCTCTAAAAAACAGAAAAGATAACAATATTAGATTGTTCCCTTGAACCTCCAGAAAGTAGTCCCACCAACACCTAGATTTTAGCCCAAGACCCAATAGTAGTTCCAATCTACAGAACAATATGATATTAAATATTTGTTTAAAGCCACTAGATTTGTGGTGATTTTTTTCAGCAGCAATAAAAAATTAATACACATTACCATTGAGGAAAATTTTAAGCTGGATTGTGTTTGTTTAGAATCAATAAAACCACAGTTTTTCCCACATGATAGTTCTTTTGTATGTAAAAATCAACTTCTTGGTGAGGGGGAGTAGGCAGGGTTGGAGGATGGAAAATGTATTTCATCTTCTTTTTATTCCCCAGAGCTGTGGCCAAGTAAGGAATCCGGACCAAAGCCCAGATCATGGCTGCTCTAGATGCCCTCAATTTTTATTTAGAAACTCTAAGCTCTGCTCATCATCATACATTGCTCTCCGGCAAGAATTAATATCCTCTGAATTTATCAGTAATTCAAATGAGCAGCATCTTGGAATTTAAAATGCTTTAGATCATCACAGTCTATCATTCCATCAACATACCCCAGTCTCTGTTGTAAGAGTGGTGAATGAATCACAATAGACTTATAAATGCCAAGAAGGAACCTGGGCCCATAGTTAAAAGGATGAAAATACAGAGCCCAAAGGGAAGGAAGGATCACCAAAGGCAGAAAGCAAATTTCAAGCTCCCCGCTTAGTTTCCAAAGCTTCTGTCAGCCCCTGCCTGGGACAACTCTGGGACCCATTTTCAAAGCAAATTCACCCTCTGGACATTTCACTGGCAGGTTAAGACTGGGTGAGATTTTGTTTTAGTCAAAAGAACTCATTGTACTGACTGAGGCCTTGTTCTTCGAATGTCATACTGGTTGAGCCTTTATCTATAAACTTTGGGCTACTGCTGTTAGAATTTGAAGTTAAAAGATGTGTGAAAATCTTTTGACAGAACATTTAGCATGCTGACTCCTTTTACCCTCTCTTGACTTGGTTTTTGTCCAAACCTTTTTTTGAAACTCATTGCCTCTTGCAATTCCGTTTCTCCAGGGACAGTGTCTTGTTCTAATGCACCAATATTCTGGATAAATGTATGTTACTTGAAGATCTTACCATAGATTGGCCATAGTCTAATTCGAATTTTTAAAGTCTAGATAATTTTTTAAGGAGCAGCAAAAAGTTGTGGAAGCCTTAAAAATTGTAAGACAAGTCTGATGAGAAAAAGAACAAGAAATGTTTTAAAAATTAAATAATAGGCCATGGTAATCTTTGCCTTTAGCGGTTGTTTTAAATGTAATAAATGAGACACTTGGGGTCCTTATAACCTTCATCTTAAACATATAAGAGGTGAGGAGATTAGAGAGAAGAAATGACACCAAAGAGGGAAGGAAGAAACAAGAGCTGTCAGCTTCAAGATTTTGCAATCCTGAACCAAAGTTGCTGTTCTGCTCTTTCCATATGGTAAAACAAACAACCAACCAAATAAATAAATAAATAAAATTCAGTGCCTAGGCTAGATCATGTCTATCCTGAGTGATGTTACAACCCATCTCTGCAAGAAGATTGCAACCACAACTCCGTTGTTCATACAACTGTTCTTAAACTGTATGAGGACCAGAACGGGGGCATGCATACACACAGGAGGAGAGAAAGAGAGAGACTAAATTGTGTAGGAAAGTATAACTTAGGTGCCTGTTAAAATGTGTGAGTGTGTGAGTCTGGGGTACCTTTGAGTAAAATCCTTCCTTATGAAGGTTTGTTAGGGAAGGACTCATTTTCCTTGAGCTTAGTTACACTTCCTGTGTTTTTAGTATGCAACATTTAGTTTGCTCTGTTTTCCTTAAACAGCTGTTGCCATTTGAAGTTCTGAAAGCATTAAAATATTACTTTCAAGTCTATGTTGAATTTAAAGTGAAAATGAGTATCCTCAGCATGTTCCTGATCTTGGGAGTAAAACTTTCAGCTTTTCAGCATTGAGTGTAATGTCTGCTGTGGTCTTTTCACCTGGGATCTTTATCATGTTGGGGCAATCTCCTTCTACTCCTCCCTTGTTGAGAATTTTTGCATCTATATTCACATACAATCCTTCTATCATGAAAGGGTGTTAAATGTTTTCAAACACATTTTCTTCATATATTGAGAAGATCATGTGGTTTTATACATTATTCATTATTGTAGTGTATCACATTAATTGATCTTTGTGTGTTGAATCATTGCATCACAGGGAAAAAATCCTATGTGGCAATGTATATGATCCTTTTAAAATGCTTTTGAATTTAGTTTGTCAGAATTTTGTTGAGGATTTTTGCATCTGTATTCATGAGGGATATTGGCTTCAAATTTCTATATTTTGTGGTGTCTTTGTTTGGCTTTAATATCAGGGTAACACTGTTCTTACAAAATGAGTTTGGAATGAATTTTTTGATTCTTCATTGATTTTTTTTAAGTAAGTTTGAGAAGGATTAGACATTAATTCTTCTTTAAATGTTTGGTAAAATTCATCAGTGTACTGGTAATCCTAGCCAGATAAGTTAGGAAAGAAGAAATACTAAAAAGGTATCTAAATCAGAAAGGAAAAAGTAAAATTGTCCTTTTTGCCTACCACATGATCTTATATATAGAAAATCCCAATGACTCCATCAAAACAAAAAATTATTAGAACTAATAAATTCAGTAAAGTTATAGGATACTAAATCAACATACAAAAATCAATTATGTTTATATACACTAACAATGAACTATCTGGAAAGAAAATAAGGAAAATGGCCTTATTTATAATAGCACCAAAAAGGTTATTCTTAGGAATAAACTTAACTAAAGAGGTGAAAAGGCTTTTACATTAAATACCACAAATCACTGATGAAATTAAGAAAAACAAAAACAAATGGAAAGATAGCCCATATTCATGAATTAGAAGACTTCATATTGTAAGAATGTCTACACTACCCAAAGTAAGCTACAGATTCAAGGCCATTTCTATCAAAATTCCAATGGCATTTTCTACAGAAATAGAAGGGGGGAAACAATTCATATGGAACCACAAAGGACCCCAAATTGCCAAATCAGCCTAAAGAAAGAACAAAGCTGAATGCATCATACTTCCTGATTTCAAAATGTGTTCCAAAACTGCAATAACTTAAAAAAATAATACTAACATAAAGACAGACATATAGGCCAATGCAAAAGAATAGAGAGCCCAGAAACAAATCTATACATATATGGTCAACTAAACTTTCACAAGATTACATATTGGAGAAAAGATAGTCTCTTCAACAAATGGTGCTGGGAAAACTGGATAGACACACGCAAAAAACATGAAATTTGGCCCATTTCTTAACCCATACAGAAAAATAAAGCCAAAATGGGTTAATGATTTTAACATAAGACCTGAAACCATAAAACTCCTAGGAGAAAACAGGGAGAAAGCTTTATGACATTAGTCTTGGTAATGATTTCCTGGGTATAACACCAAAAGCACAGGCAACAAAAACAAAAATAGATGAATGGGACAAATCAGACTAAAGAGCTTCTGCACAGCAAAGAAAACAATCAACAGAATGAAAAGGCAACCTAGAGAATAGGAGAAAATATTTTCCACCCATACATCTGATACTAGGTCAGTTTCCAAAACATGTAAGGATCTCCTGCCACAAAACAAAACAAAAAATAAAAGCAAATAAACTGATTTTAAAATGAGCTAAAGAATTAAACATACATTTCTCAAAGGAAGACATACAAGTGACCTAGGTATATAAAAATATTCTCAATGTCACTAATCATCATGAAAATGCAAATCAAAACTGCAATAAGATGCTACTTCATATTCATTAGAATAGCTAGTAAAAAAAGAGGGGGAAAGGAGTTGGTGAAGATTGCAAAATGGTAGATCCACTATGGAAAACAGTATGGAGGTTTCTCAAAATGTTAAAGCAAGAAGTACCATAGGATCTAGCAATCTCAATCTAGAATCCCAATTATTTTTGGATTTATCCAAAAGAATTGAAATTAATGTCCCAAGAGATATTAGCACTCCTATGTTTAGTGCAGCACTATTCACAATAACCTAGATATAAAAATAACCTAAATGCCCATGGACTGATGAGTGGATAAAGAAAATGTGATATATACATACAATAGAATAATATCCATCCTTTAAAAAAGGAAATTCTCCAGTTTACCATATGCATGAAATTTGAGGACATTATACTAAGTGAAATAATCCAGTCATAGAATGACAAAGACTACATAATCCCACTTACATGAGATGTCTAAACTAGTCACACTCATAAGATTAGAGGGCAATGATGACTGCCAGGGGCTGAGGGGAGAGGGGAAATGAGGAAGTTACTAACCAGTAGGCATAAAATTTCAATTATACAAGATGGAAAATTCAGAGATCTACAGAACAATATGGTACTTAGTCAACCATTAAAAAATGTTAAATATTCTGACCACAACAAAATAAAATTAAGGCCGGGGGAAATGCTGTATTGAGGGCCACATTCTATTTTAGGAAAGTGACTAGAAATGGATATGCTGTTTCCAGGGATTCTTTGGGGCTTAAGAGAGCTTGTTGTCACTGAGAAGGAATTATATTTCTCCTACGGTCCATACCCATACTGAAAATTGAAACGCTGGTAGCCAGATTGGCACAAGATTCCTGACCTTACCTAACTTTAGCCTACAGTAATTTTCCTTGAGTCTTGTGATTAGTCAGGGCAGAAAGTGAGTATACCACCCTCTTTCTACCTCCTGTGCAGAAAAACATTTAGTTCATAAAGTGTTTTTATAAGTACAATTATTTCTCATAATATGTGCATGGAACATCATGTGAATACAAATTTATTACTAAATATGAATAACATAAGGTAAATTAAAGGTAACCACTCAGTAATCTGTAACTGGGCTCCCTGGTTTACAAATAAAGCAACCATGGCACAAGAGGGTGGTCTAGAGGCTCATGAAGAACTCATGGAAGGGTAACCATCGGTCTGTGTTGCCTTGCGTGGGTATTATCCTGGCTAAAGCAGATATTGCTAGGAGAATAGTGATAGGTGCAGTACACAGGGTCCTGTATGTGTGGCCATGGAGAAAAAACAGTCTTTTCTTCTCTTGAGATCCTGTGTCCTCATAAGCCAGTGGAACAGAACAGAGAGCCCAGAAATAAATCTAAATATATATGGTCAATTAATTTTCACCAAGAGCACCAAAAGAACACAAAGAGGAAAAGTCACTCTAATAAGTGATGCTGGGAAAAATGGATTTCCACATGCAAAAGCATGAAATTGGATCCTTATCTCACACTATCCACAAAAAAAAAAACAAAAAAAAAACACTTAAAATAGATAAAACACCTAAATGTAGATCATAAAACTTTTAGAAGGAAAAGCTGGACATTGGCCTTGGCAATGATTTTTTGGATATCACACCAAAAGCTTAGATAACCAAAGCAAGTTTAAAAATAGAATTACATCAAAATATTCTGTACGGTAATGGAAACAATCAACAAAATGAAAAGGCAAATCCACAGAGTGGGAAAAAATATTTTCAAAAAACGACATCAAATACAGAGTTGATATCTATGATTTATGAAGAACTCATACAACTCAATAGCCAGAAAACATAAAACCCAATTTAAAAATAGGCAAAAGATTTAAATAGACATTTTTTCAAAGATGACATAAAAATGGCCAACAGGTACATGAAAAGGTGCTCAACATCATTAATTATCAGGGAAATGAAAATCAAAACCATTATGAGATCCTACCTTACACCTTTTAGGATAGCTACTATCAGAAACACCAGAGATAACAAGTGTTAGTGAGAGTGTGGAGAAAAAAGAACTCTTGTATAGCGTTGGTGGGTATGTAGCTTGGTGCAGCCATATGGAAAACATGATGGAGGTTCCTAAAGAAATTAAAAACAGAACTGCCATGTGGCACAGTAATCCCTTCTCTGGGGATACACTCAAAGGAAATGAAATCACCACCTTGTAAAGACCCCTGCACTCCCATGTTCATTGCAGCATTATTCACAGTAGCTAAAAAGGAGAAACAACCTAGGTGTCCATCAGTGGATGAATGGATAAAGAAACCGTGGTGTGTTCAACACTGGAATATCACTCAGCTTCTTTTTTTTTTATTATTTTATTTTTTTTCCCAAAAGTTGCATTTTCACTCAGCTTCTTAAAAAGAAGGGAATGCTGCCATTGAGTGCAACACAGATGGATCTGAAGGATATTATGCTAAGTGAAATAATCCTGACACACAGAAAAATATTACTTGATCTCACTTTTATGTAGAATCTAGAGAACAAAACAGTATTTATCTGAATTGGAGTAGGAAGGAGAAAAATGGGAAGATGTAGGTGAAAGGATACAAAAGAGCAAATATGTAGGATAAACAAGTCAAAAGACATCAGGATTGTAGTTAATAATACTACTTTGGGGATTTTTGCTAAATGAGTGATTTCTGCTCCTGCCATTCTTGCCACAAAGAGGAAAACTAAGAAATTATAGATGTGAGATGATGGATCTGTTCATGTGTTCCACTATAGCCACCACTTTACTATATGCATGTATCTTAAATTATCATGTTGTATATCTTAAGTATACATAATAACTTTCATTTTAAAAAATATAGTGTCTGGAATGCAGTATAGATCTAAGCACATGGAAATACACCTAAGCCAAGAATTCTCCTGCAAATTTCAGATATGTCTGTGACCTGCCAATATGTTCAGTATTGTGGTTATTGAAATTGTCATTAAAACTATGTTTATTGTCATCCAAAGAAGCTATTTTAAAGAAATAGCTTCATTAAAACTTAACAAGAACCTAACTGATTTATATCTATTTTTATCCAAAGTAGAAATTACTTTACATTCAAGTAATCATATACATGCACACACACATACACAAACATGCAGTTTTAACAAGAATATATACCTCTTACACATATGAAAATGCCTAAGTGAACCCCACCATCCTGTCTCCCCACATGAATGAGGTCCTAAATAAAATAAGATATCCCATGCTTATATAATTTTATCAAAATGAGTTACTGTCATGAATAACTAAGAAGAACCAATTTTTAGAAAATAAAATAAAAACATGCCTACATTAGGTGGAAAAAAAGATGTTTGGCTGATGCATAGCCAATTTAAAATATCAAGTCAAAAAATCAAGCCCCAAAAAAGGATGGGTTTTCTTGTAAAATGTGTATAAAACCAAATACACATGTTTATACATTTATTTATACAAAAAAACTTCTTTAATTCTCATTCCACACATTTAGAATTTAGAATTAATCTAATATTCTTGGCATTACAATAAGATGAAATTCTGATTAGGTGAAATACTCATGTAAACAAAAGAAATATTTATACATATAAAAACTAACAGCTTTTAAGTGTCATTTTCATTTTAGTAGTTCTCATACCAAATAAATTTCTAATTATAAATAGTGATGTTAAGCCTGCCAAGATTCTACCTGTTCGTAGTACCAAAATCAGTAGTCTAAAGTGGTTTCATATGCACTGTTATCGTGCATATGTAGAAGATTAGAGCATAGTCAAGTTCAAATCCTGGTTCTGCAGCATGAGGGCTTTGTATTGAGTAAGCTATTTAAAATTTCTGCGTCTTTGTCTATTCATACGTAAAAATGATAGTAATAAATAAAATCAATGTTGGCAAAGAAACAATGAATGGCAACTCTCTAACCCTCTTCCTGAGCTATGAGCCAACTGAGAGAGAGTGAGGAGCCAGCAGAAATCAAACTAGTCCCTTTATTACAAGAAAGTCTAGATTGTAAATCTTCTGGCCAAAAGGACTTCCCATGTGTATCTCAGAATTAGGCATACTTACCTTCCTGATCCTGGTCAGTGCTCTGTGTTCACGTATTGGAGGCTCAGTCCCCAGCGTGGTGATGTCAGAGTAGAACTTTTAAGAGGTGAAGCTTAGTGGGAGGCCTAAGGGTCAGTGGGGCCACTGCCCTAGAAAAGGAGTACTGGTCTCCTAGAGTGAGTCTTCCCAAAAGCAAGTCATTATAAAAAGCTGAACCTGACCCCAGAGTGTCAGTATTTCAAGGAATTTGGACCCATAGTATAAATCAAAGATCATCTGACAGTGTTAGAGATCAGAACTATATTTAACTTCTTACATCCCAAATTCTGATTTTCATTATATTCAGCTATTTACTTTCAAAACTTGGGCAGATCAACAAGTGATATTGTGTAATTAAGCATTTTCCCACTGGTTTGGTATCTTATTTGGTAAAATATATTTCTCCACTAACTATGTAGCTCATACATGCATGTATGAGCATGCATGTGGACTCCACATGAGCATGGATTGGTGGACTCCCAATCATCTGCTTACCATCATGGTCCAGGTTTTCACAGCTAATTCAACACAATGTACTTCTTCAGGCAAATGAGTAGCTTGGCAGAATAGAGAGGCTTTCTCATCTCCAGACACAACTTTCTAACTCTTTTGAGAGTTCAGTATTTATTAATATTTTCTCTTAACCCCCCATCAAACTAAGGGGTGTTATATATTTCATGGTATGACCCCAAGTTAAATGCCCATAAAATTATATTGGGTTTAAAAACAAAATTTTCTAAGATACAATTTGTTTTGTCCACCACACTCTAAAGGACAGAATTTCATGTCCTGGGTTATCTATTGACTCCATTGTCTAGAAGTAAACTGAGGTGTAAATATACCTTTTTCTAGAATACACATATTGCTCACGTTTGTCAGCCATGAGCTGATGAAGAAGCTATGGGAATGAGTTGTCTATCTCTTTTACCAGGTGTTTGGAATAACAATCCTTGTGTGAAAGTTCCCCCTCCACAGCCTGGCAGCGTTTGCTGGCATCAATTTCTTCAACTACTGTATGCTTGAATAATTGATAAAGTTAAGTGAATGCAGGTTCTTTTTTTCACCAAGTTCCCCTTGAGTGCTTCAGCAACATGAGGCAATTTATCATGCTTTTTGTGCAACAGTGCATAGACTTTATAAAGAATGAATTTAGACTTTCTCTTCCTGTTCAAAAAATAAGCAATTCTCAGGTTCACAACACTAAAAGCCCTGATTAGGACAGTTGGGCCAGCAATATTAGCAGGCTCAAGTAACTCAAGTCATAGACCTCCTGTTGCTTTTTTCATCTTCATTTTCTTTTAGAGAAAGACCCAATTACAAAGGTTTGTGGATTTTTCCACAGAGATTACATTCATCTCTTTAGCAAGAAAAATGCCAATGCAATTAGTGGCTCTGGGGAACCATTAGCCATTTGTGTACTATTTCAGAAGAGCCCATTGTGGAATTGGAAGGCTCTACACAGGGCTTCCTTTTAGAATGTGAACACTTCTTAACCATTTGGAACATGCTTAAAATGAAAATCAACAGTGACTCGCTCACAAGGACACCTTTGTTATATATTCTAGATTTTAAGATACCCTGGCAGCATACAGTAGGCCATGGGTTTCTTGTTCATGGTTCTCTGCTTACCTCCAGCTTGTGCGCTCTCATTTCTCCTCAGCATTTAAGAATATTCTCTGATATACTTCCAGAAAACCCGCTGCCAAGATGAAGGAATATATAACTGCAAGGAAGATAGTCATTTCCTAGGTGGCATTCTAATAAGAAACCCAATTTTGGATAATAGCTCGATTGGAACTAATTTTCCACTATCCCTTGTGGTCAAGAAATAACCTGTGTGAATTAATCAAATGTTCTGGTGCCTTGTATACTGTTATAGTTTGGATGTAAGATGTTCCCCAAAAGCTCACATGCGAGACAATGCAAGGAGGTTCAGAGGAGGAATAAATGGGTTGTGAAAGCCTTAACCTAATTAGTGAATTAATCCCTGATAGAGATTAACTAAGTGGCACCTGAAGGCTGGTAGGGTGTGCTGGAGGAGGTGAGCATTAGGGGTGTGGCTTTGGGGTATATATTTGGTATCTGGAGAGTGGAGTCTCTCTCTGCCTGCTGATCATTGTGGGAGCTGCTGCGGAATGGAACCAGCCTTCTATGGACTTGAGCCCTGCGGAATGGAACCAGCCTTCTATGGACTAAAACCTCTGAAACTGTGAGCCCTCAAATAAACCTTTCTTCCCTAAAATTGTTCTGGTCAGATCCTTTAGTCACAGCAGTGAAAAAGCTGACTAAAACATACACGCTACTGTTTAGTGATGGTGCTACATCTTAGAGTTGATCACTTTGTAAAGAATTGGAAATAATTATGAAGCCAAGAGAAATATTATTTAATCTTTCATCGACTGAGAAAACCTGGGAATCTTGCAGGTACTTCTCAGGATTGGGAGCAGCTGTTAGTTTCTAGTGCCTATGCAAATCATGCAGGTTAAAAAGGTTCTGGTTAAGAGAATGCCAGAAAACAGAATTATTATAGCACTCAAGCATTAATGCAGAATATAATAGTCATGCCATTCTGAAGAAAGCAACAGAGTCTGAACTATTTTAATGGCTTAAATTAAACATACTAAAGTTTGGGAGACTTTTGCTTTCAAAGGCAAAACGAAACAGTCAAGTAGAAAGAGTTTGGATAGGAAGAGGAAAATGTGTGTTAGATAATACATTATTAAAAAATAGAAAACTTAAGTCACAGCTATATAAAGTTTTGAAACCTTTTAAGACATTTGTGGGGATTTTTTGATCCTACTAGAAAACCATGTAGATTTTCTAATCAGATAAATTAGGGCTTAAATCTCTCATGATAAGGAGAGGTGGATAAGAAGCAGATGGACAACCTGGACATTTTACAGTGTCTTATAGCCTAAAGGAGACCTAAGCTACCCTTGCTAGAGAGACCTAAATATTTTTCTGGAGGAATCCAAAACTCTGAAATTGTTAGTCAAATTTTAAGATGTCTCTAAACATCCAGTTTCCTTAGATTGTTGAAAATAGTGTTTCAAAAATTCTGTTTTTAGCCGGGTATGGTGGTGCACACCTGTAATCCCAGGGCTCTGGAGGCTGAGGCAGGAGGATCACGAGTTTAAAGTCAGCCTCAGCAATTTAGTGAGGCCCTAAGCAACTCAACACGATCCTGTTTCTAAATAAAATATTTTAAAAGGGCTGGAAATACGTCTCAGTAGTTGAGTGACCCTGGTTTCAATCCCTGGTACCAAAAGAAAAAAATTGTGTTTTTACAACTTTCAGCAAAATACCCTCTGCATAAGATATAGTTGGAAATTATTTTATCTATCTTTGAATATTCTTCACTTAAAATTTAACAGGCCATATACTTTGAAAATAAGGAACAATCGATTGTCATTCATATTTTCCTGTGGTTTTAGTTTCTGAGTGTTAATTCTACCTCTGCTCTTTTCATCCCAATTTTTGGAAACCTTAAAGATAATCTACCCTCAGGACAGGAAGATCTTGAGGAAAGCTACCATTCTATAAGCATCTTGCTCTGGTGAAGTTGTCCCATTAGGCACAATAACCTGTCTGAGCTTGGATCATCTGGTGATTTCTATTAATATTAGCTTTACTGCAACATGTCATGCTTTAGGTTATCCCTCTTTTTTTTAAGAAAGTATTGTCTTGCAGATAAAATGTATTTACTAGCTGGGTGTGGATTACATACCTGTAATCTCAGCGATTTAAGAGGTTGAGGCAAGAGGATCACAAATTCCAGCCCAGCCTCAGCAACTTAGTGAGACCCTATCTCAAAAATTTAAAAGGGCTGAGGATGTGGCTCAGTGGTAGTGTACTTGCCTAGCATACAAGAAACCCTAGGTTTAATGCCCAATATCATCAAAAACAAAAAGTATTTACTATGTAAAAAATCATTTCAAATATTTTAAAAATACTCCAACTAATTTAGAAGTGTTTTTCCAAACTGGTTTGTATTCAAAGATCTTCTGCGTTGCTCCAAATAAAGTGAATCTTGCTTGTGGAAATCACATGCTTTTAAAATACATAGATCCTTTCCACTAGGTAATGCCTTGGAGAGCATGTTGGGTTCTGAGTGCTGACGATTTTGAAAATATTTTCAAATCACCAATTTCACTTAAATTATCTTCCCAGGTATTTGTAATCTGTTGTCTGGTCATAACAAAATTCTCTGTTAAATGTCACCTAAATATGAATCCATCTTTAGCCAAATTTGTGACCTTGGGTAACTACGGTATTAACTTCCATGAACTGTATTTTAGTGTATTGTCTAAGTATTGCAATTCATTTGTTCATTCATTTTCCCATTTTTAAGTATTTTAGTGCCTTCTTTGTACAGGATACTGTTTTAGATGCTATGGATATGGTAACTGACCAAAGATTCTTTCCTCAGAAAGCTTAGAATCTGTTCATTATAAATAAAAAACTACAAAAATATGAAAAGCAGCAAATACTCTAGGTAAGATCAAGCTGTCAGGGAAGAGCAGTATTCTAGGTCAAAGAGAATTCGAGAGGGCTTGCTTTGCAGAGAATGGTGTGTTTGGCTTGAGTGTTAAGAAGTATTTAAGAGTGGAATTTTAGGGACAATCCTAGCAAACACCTCAGGCAAAAGAGGAAACAGAGAAATCCCAAAACTTGAAGTTATATGTGGTTCAACCCAAGTGAAATGGAGAGTCTAAAGGAGAGGGAGATCATTCTAAGTGAAGTAAGCCAATCGCAGAAAACCAAATGCCCAATGTACTTGTTGATAAGTGGATGCTGATCCATAAGGTGGGGAAGGATATGGGAACAATGGAGGAACTCTGTTCACAGGGGTGTAAGGGGGAAGGGGGCATGGGGACAGTAAAGGTGGTGGAATATGATGGACATCATAGCCCTAGCTTTATGTATGACTGCATGTATGTTGTGATTCTATATCACTTACAACCAGAGAAATGAAATGTTATCCTCTAAAAATAATAATAATAATAAAATTTTTAAATTTGGAAAAAAAATAAAGGAGAAGGAGGTTGGAAAAGGAAGTGGGGGCTGGATTTTGGAGCTTTTGAACTCCTAAAACACCCAGATATTTTTCAATGCCCTGTCAGCAGCCAGCAAGATGTTTTGAGCATGAGAGTCTCATCAGTAACGTGGAATCTGCATTAGCATGAGGGTGAACTACAAGCAGGGAGAAGTTAGGGTCTGCTATGAGGGAAGTGTCGGTAGTACCTGTCTGTGCACAGGTGCTGCACAGGTAGCGATGGGAAGAGTGGTGACACTTGGGATGTGTGGCAAAGAAGAGAGGAATCAAGTGTGACTCAAGGTTTTGAACTACCCTCTGTAAGATAGCATGGAACACTGAAGCAAAGTTTCCCCATGCAGTCTTTCTACTTCCCATGCTTCTCGACTCTGTCTCCTTCAGATCTGCCCTGTAGATCCATGTACCTGTTTTGAAAAAGTAAGGGTCCATTTTTGTATTGTTCAGGAAGTTGCAGTGAGGCAACAGTAATATGACAACCCCTCTTGCCAGCTTCAGAAACTGTTTGTCCCTGATAATCACAGAATTCCAACATGGTGTGGCATTATAATTAAGTTACATACCTTGGAAACAATAACCAGCCATGATGTATAACCCCCATCTGCCTCGTAACCTCAACATGATCCCCCTTTCCCCAATGCAATAACTGATCTCCTTATAGCTCCTCAAACACAGCAAGCTTCTTTCTTTCCAGCAAGTACACTCTGGTACTTTCCATGTTATCCTTTGCACATGCAGTGCCCTGGAATACCAGGACCTTTGCACATGCAGTGCTCTGGAATACCTTTCCCACCAGTTTCATATGTCTAATTCATGTCTATTCATTGACCTTAGCTTTAATGTCATCCTCCTAAGAGGCCTTACCTGACCACCTTTTCTAAAGAAGTTTCTACCCTTTATTTCTACCTGAGCCCCTAGGGCCTTTCCTTCTTAGTACTTACTACAACTTGCAATTATTTTATCTGCATGCTTAGTCTTTCATTTGTTTTTCTGATATCACATGAGCTGTGTGATACCTTTTCTTGATCACTATATCCCCAGCTTCAAGAACAGTGCCTGGCACGCCATAAGAGATGCTGATGAATGGATGAGTGAATGAATGAATAAACACCCTCTTCAGAAAGCTCTAATCTAAATATACAGTCATAAGCCCCTAAATAATTCAATTAAATATAAAAAGAGGCAACAATAACTACTAATCTTCTATAATTTTCAAAGTAACATATTTCTATTTTAAAAAATCATGTTTCCAGCAGTAATGTTTGGGAAATAGAATGTAAAAATTTTTTTGAGTTTCTTAATTTCCATAAAAGCTCTGTGGTACCACAGTATGTTGCAGTGTTTTTCAGCTTTTATGAAAAAAATTAGCTAAATAATCCATGGAGGGCAGGGCATGGGATAAGTAGAGGAACTTTGGATTGGCCAAAGGAGAAGGAGGGGAAGGAAGGGGGAATGGGGATAGGAAAGACCGTGGAATGAGATGGTCATCATTACCCTAGGTACATGTGTGCTTGCAGGAATGGTGTGCCGCTACTTTGTGAACAATTGTGCTCCATTTGTGTACAATGAATCGAAGAACATTCTGCTGTCATGTATAACTGATTAGAATAAATTTTAAAATGTAAATTTAAAAAAATTAGCTAGAATGGTGAGTAGAATAGAAAGTATCAGCGTGCATTGCACACGTTCAGAATAGTTTCAAGAAACTTTTCTGTAGGAGCGGGGTGGATCACAATGTCAGTGTATTTTTCACAGTGACTCAAAATCAATATACACTCTGGTACTTTCCATGTTATCCTAATCCCTTATCTGGCTACTGTCATCGCTCTTAAAGCCAGCCTTGAATTGCCATTCTGCAGTGTTAGAATTCCTAATGGCCTATTTGCAATAGAAGCCTTCCCAAAAATGCACCCTAAAATTCAATTTCTTAATATTTTCTCCCAGAGCAATCTACCTTAACCTCTCAGAATGCATGGGCTTACCCTAAAGTACATTCCCAGAGTGCTGCAGAGTGCTGGAATGCTCTTAAGTTTACCAGGAAAACCCTCATGCACACACACACACACACACACACACGTGTGCACACACTCAGAGTGGAACAGTGATGAAGTTTGTTGCTCTCTACCTCAAGAAGGATTTGAAACAATGGTTTGACAAACAATGGAAATATTTGCTAAAATAAAATGCTAACTTTTGTTTTCCTCTCTGTCTTCAAGCTGCCTGCCTTGTGCTTGGCTGTATGATTTTCCCTGATGGCTGGGATTCAGATGAAGTAAAGCGGATGTGTGGAGAAAAAACAGACAAGTACACCCTTGGGGCTTGTTCAGTCCGCTGGGCATACATCTTGGCTATTATTGGAATTTTGGATGCGCTGATCCTCTCGTTTCTAGCATTTGTGCTTGGTAACCGACAAGACAGCTTGATGGCAGAAGAACTGAAGGCAGAAAACAAAGGTAAGATCACTTTAGGGAACTCTTACTGTACACTCACACACACACACACACAAAAACGGTACTCTCAGCCGGGCGCAGTGGCACACGCCTGTAATCCCAGCACTTTGGGAGGCTGAGACAGGAGAATCGCGAGTTCAAAGCCAGCCTCAGCAACCGTGAGCCGCTAAGCAACTCAGTGAGACCCTGTCTCTACATAAAACACAAAATAGGGCTGGGGATGTGGCTCAGTGGTCGAGAACCCCTGAGTTCAGTCCCCAGTACCAAAAAAAGGTACTCTCATTCTTTCCCATAAAGTTACTAGTGCTTCCCCTCTGGTTCTAATTTGCTGCTTTTATTAATACTAATTCTCAGACTTTCCATCAGACTCAACTAGAGAAATTTGCACAATTACAGTATTGCACTTATCTTTCTTAGGTATCTATCTTTCTGGGTTTGCCTAAGTCTGTTGTTTTTTAAATGCATTTTTCCAGTTTCTTCTTTTTCTCTGAGTTCAGGTTTGCCATCAGAGTTAATAGCTAAGATGAAATATTTAGTTGAATGGGAAGTGTTTCCACATATTCAGTTATTTTCCAGGGTGCAATGAATGTCTGGGAAATCTCTAAAGCCATCACAATCACTTTATTTGAATTCAAACTCATCTTCTCAGAGACAGGCAGTGACATTGGTCCCGAATAGTTGCAGTTAGAGTTTGTAGTAGTTAAGTTGGCTGGGTAATCAAAGAAGTCCTCAGATACCTTTTCAAAAGAAATTGCCTATTGAAACACAAAGAAACTAGCATAGAAAGCAAAACTGGTGAGTAATGCATAAATATATTACAGTGGGTGAATAAGAGGTAGCAAGTCATTATTCAGGACGACTCTTGATTTTCCAATTCTTAGAACAGAATTTTAATGTCAAGGTTTTGTTACAGACTTAGATTCACGTACCTGTTTTCTTTGTTATCTCTAAACTGTAGTACTTTGAATTTATGTTGGCACCTTCAGCTGAGTGGCTCCTTCTAGCATTTCTCCTAATTGGAAACTAAATCCATCCTTGAATTATGAAATTTCATTTATTTATTAAGAAGTTGCTAATTTCAAAAATGCTTCATTGCTTTAACAGGTCTCCAATGTAAGCAAATATTGATTTCTAAATAAATGTCACATGTAATGATTGTATGGCAAGCTTCATATTCAGACCATCAGTGTTTATGCTTGTAAAGTGTGAAGAGGTAAAATGGAGCAGTTAGTTCAGGGGAATAGCAGCATCCACAAGCCTTAGCTCCCTGGCGTACAGACAGAATATGTGTGAGTTTACTTAGTCCTGTCAAAAATATTCTAAACACAAACATAACTTCTTCACAGGGGAGTTATGCTACAACTTCCTATGAACAAAACTACCTCCCTCTCAGAATTGCCTATTGTTTATAGAAAAAAATATGAAGATAATAATTACACTTTTATCTATGTTACACATTTAGCATGTTCACATGCCCTCACTAACTTGGTGCTCTTGTCTTTGTGGCTTGTTGAATGTATATAATTCTCTGTCTAGTTCACTTCAAATTTAATGATAAGGAGAGCTCAAACTTAGAACAAATCACCTTTCCTGAAAGAATGAATTAAAGAAAAGACCACTATGTGTTTGCAAATACTTGCTTTCCATTGCTGCTTAGTAATGGAGCAGAGTGCTACTTGTTCCCTAAGTTCGAAGTTATATTGAGAACTTTTAATGACCCAGACATCCTTGGCCACAAAGACAAGAAAATTCAAAAAAGGGGGACAAATAACAAAAGCGGGAAACTTTTTACTTAGTCATTAAAAATTCCAGTTCATTCGACCAGGTGCAGTGGCACAGGGCCAGGCACAGTGGCACACACCTGTAACCCCAGCAGCTTTGAAGACTGAGACAGGAGAATTGCGAATTCAAAGCCAGCCTCAGCAAAAGCAAGGCGCTAAGCAATTAACTGAGACCCTGTCTCTAAATAAAATACAAAAATAGGGCTGAGGATGTGACTCAGTGTTCTAGTACCCCTCAGTTCAATCCTCGATACCAAAAAAAAAAAAAAAAAAAAATTCGATTCATGCTTCAGAAGGAGCAGCCAGGATTATAGAATAAATACTCAGCAGTTTTCAAAATGAGTCTGTTCTTCTGGTTGATTCAGTTAAATGTTGATGTCTGATCCCTTCTGAGTCTTCATTAAGGAAAATAGTATTAGGAGGGACCATGTTGGTAAATGTTTTGATAGGGAAAAAAAAAAGGAGACTGATGTAAGGTTTAGGGATTATCTGTGGATGATTTTTCTGTGTTCTCCATCTCCTCCACTTGCATGTATCACCATCATTTCTTCCAGCGTGTTCTGAAGGTCTAAAATCAGTAGCAGTTCATCCGCATCAGATCAGATAGACCCAATAAAGCAATAGAGAGCATCAGGCCACACTGATGAAACATATTAGTAACATTGCCTTTTTATTTCTCAATCGACCATCCTTAATGTAAGACTGAGAAGATGCAAACAGCCCTTCTATGAAGGCATGTCAGGCCCTCATGCTGTGTAGTCTGTATAAAATCAGACCAAGATTTCTAAGCCTCTTATAAAATCTTATCAAACCTGCATGTTTCTGAGAGATGGTACAAGATTTACAGTTGTTGTACAAAGTGTCCTTTATTATCATTTAAACTTTTGTTCAATCCTGAAACATCCAAAGTCAGCTTGTTTGAGAAAAGACCAATCAATGATCCAATCAGTGGTTTTGTAGGTTATGTGTGGGAACATGTTTCATTAAATAATAGTTTATTAGTAGTTGTTTAATAGTTTGATAGCTTTTAAGTAGATCCAATAACCAAAACTATGTCATCAATATCCTGAGGAAAGGCAGACTGGGTTTAATTAAAATGTTAGAATAACTTCTTATTATGAAATTGATTATATATAAATGGATAAATTGACAATTTGCATGAATGCATTATTATAACTTTTCTGTTATTAAAAACATTTTTCTTGCTATTAGTTTTTATTCTGATAAAGCTCCTAAGATTTCCGTTGGTAGCCAAGGCCTGACATTGGTTCCAGAGTGATGGAATGAGTCAAAGGCAAATCCAGTTCTAGCTTAGAGTTTTAGAAGAATTCATTAGCCCATGATGCCCTCTGATGTGATAGAAGCAACAAAGCCATATCTCAGGCCTTGACTCAAGAGAATAAATCATTCATACACTCCCCTATCAGTTACATCACCACATGCCCAGCACTATCTTCTGCCATCTTCTTCCAGTTCCAAGGTCCACCAATCATATCAATCTACTGCTATAGTAGTAGGATTATCATAGAGGGAATAATCTTGCAATTGTACCATATGCCCCCAGTTTGAAGAAGTTCTACCTAAGGAGTCAATCACCTATTATGGGCATATCTTCTTTTTTGGTTATGATTAATCCAGCAACATGCCTCCCCATTTATCTGTAAAAGCAACTATCTAGAGGCACATTTTCTGTGTATTATTACAGCAAAGATATTGCTTAGATCCATGAGCCCTTCTCAACAACCACCCCAGTGGATAAAATAAAATGACTGTTATGGGAATTCTAGCATATATCAGGAAGGGAAGGGAATTCAATTCTAATTGTTGAACTATGCTGCACTCACAAAGCCAAGATGAAAGGGAATATAAGATGCTCCTGAGCCACGAATCAATCATCAAAAAGGTGCTATTCATAGAGAAAACGAGGAGGTACACAAATAAAAGCCTCCGCGTCACGATGCATTTCCAGTGAACTCACCCCAATCCTATTTCAGCAACCCCTCTACACCTCCCCAATGCTTCTTAAGCCTCTCCTTTCCCAAGAATGCAAAGTCATTTTTTTAAAGTCTTGGCTGAATTTATCATAAAGTATGAAATGGGAAAATTGAAAGAAGGGACTTTTAACATGTTTTCAGTAAATTGAAAGTAACACTAAAGATGCCAGTGTTATCTTGGAGGAAATCTCTATAAAGATAATCATCTATGGAGCTGCATCAAAGTGCCAGGATTTTTTTTCATGTAAAAAAAAAAAATGCCCCAATTGACTTTGTACAGGATTTGGCACATGCAAGAAAACCCTCTGCTGTGAACTGGGGAAGCCAATCCTGCAGGCTGTGTGCCCCTGGCTCTGGGGACAATAGTGGATGGGCAGGTGTTCCTTCTTGTTTAGGAGTTCAGCAGCATGATTTCTAAACGAGCCAACAACAGTAGGCATTTAACCTTGATATGCTGTTTAATTGCATATTTTAACACACTGAACTGTGAAGTCAATTTAATTATGTAAAATTAAAGTTTCATCTAGATAAAAAGGATTTGAAATGAAAGCTTCAATTTCAATTTCTTTCATTAATTGTGAAAGGATAAATAATTACATTTTCCAGAGCTCCTATGCCACAAATATCTTTTTCCTTGTCAGACACCATTTCTAAAGAGGTCTGTTTCTACATTTGTGTGTAAGGTCTTGGGAATTGCTTATCAGATAATTGGGTCCTCTCATGAGCAGTTTTAAAGTCACTTTGTCTTCTAGCACTTAAACTGCAAATGAGAAAACACGATCATCCATCAAGAGATGACTCAAGCTACCATTTATTAAGTGGCTTAAACAATTTTTAATGCTATAATAGGGGGAGTTAGAATAAATTCCTTTTGCTTAGCTAATTGAGAAATCTTTTGAGACTTTGATCTTAGCTATCACATAGTGCGTGGCAGTGTTTTGTACTGCCAAGAGTATGCGCTTGGATTCAAGCTGCCCAGTGCTAGTACTGTCCCTGATACTAGCTGATACCAACATCTTAATAGTTCAAGAATTAAGTTTTCTGGTCTGTAAAATGCACAGTTTGTCCAAATGGCATCTGAGGTTCCTTCCAACTCTAAAATATTCCAATTCAGAGGCCACCTTCAGAGGTGTCCTTTAAAAAGAGAATCTGAAGGTGCTAAGAACTCCTGCACTCAAGAGTTTAATTCAACACATTAGATATTTCTAGGGGCCCAATAGCATGTAAAGGTGATGGGGAGAAGGGAAACATAAAGGTCAAGGAGAAGAGACTCTAGCATACCGCAGTTTCCTCCTTGGTGTTTACCACCTACGGACACACACTGATGCAGACCTATCCCTTCCTAGCACTGGAGAGTGTAATGAGTCACGCCTAGAAATTTGGACCCATGAAAGAGGAGCCTCCTTGCCTAACTAGGTTCTAAAACCATGTAGCATCCATATGGACAGATCCCCACATCAGAGACAGAACACTTGCTGCTGGTCTCCATTCCAGCAGTTCTTGGACCAGCCCCTGAACCTCTCAGAGCCTCAGCAGCACCTTTGAAATATGGGACCACCCATAGCCAGTCCCACCTCCTCTATGGATTAGGAGAGTTCACCAAAAGCATGTGGGTGGAACTAATTTATAATCCACAGTATCTACACATTTTATTAATTACTAAGCATTTTCCCCATATAAAATCTTATTTGGTCTTTGAAATAACGCTGTGAGATATTTATCATTACCCTAGTTCTACACATCAGGAACTAAGGTACAGATAACTTCAGTATTTTGTCTGAGTTTTCACAGCTAGGAAGGAATGGATTTGGATTCAAACAAATCATTTTACTCAAAATTACAAGTTTGTTCTTTCACACAGTATCATGTAACCAGCTCTTAAGAGACGTTGCTATCATTGCTTTCAACCTGACCAGTCAGCCCTGTAAATGTAGAGTTTAGTCTTACTTTCATTTGGTAGCCTTTAGATGTTATTTAAGCCAAAATTTGATACATTTGAGAATACCCTTTAAAACCCATGCACTTACATAGCTATAAAATTTTATAAAAATATCCAGTGAAGTAAGATCAGGAAGCCCAGAAGAAAGCATTTTCAAGGGCTTGGAATTACAACTGTAATAAGGCCATAGTGAATTCTCTGCTTCCCAGTGGGATTTGTGTTGGACAAAGTCCTTGTGGTCTTCAAAGCATCTTGGAATGTGCCTCCAGAAAAACTGCATATATCCTGGCACTTTCTCTGAAGGGCTCAAATTGAGAGCTGGAGCAGACCTTAGAGGTCCTCATAGACTTGTCTTATATCCTTGCTGCTGCTGTTTTTTTTGAGCAAGTGAAACTAAAGAGTTTATTTAGGCATTTCCTTGATAATAAAAACAATAAAAGACTGGTTACATTTGCATAAAAATATAAAGTTCCATGTCAAAACACTTCAGTTAAAATTTGGAAAATGTTACATGTTAACAACATGTTATCACATGCTTATTTGAGCATGTGATCAACATCTCAAACTCAACACTTCCAAACTTGAACTCCTGATATTTTTCACAAAGCCTCCTCCTTCTGCCCAGTTCATGTCAACATTATCCCTCCAACTGTCAGACCAAAACTTTAATCTTCTCTCTTCTTCTCATGACTTACATTTAACAACTTAAAAAGAAATCTTGCCAGCTCTACCTTCAAAGTATGCCCATGGGCTTCCCATTTCTCCCATTATTGCTGTTATCCTGGCCCAGGCCACCAGCCTCTATCCCTGTCATTATTGCAAGAGACTCCTGCATGGTTTTACTAGCTCTGCCCTTGCACACTTTCAGTCTAATCTCTGCAGCCAGTGTGATCCTACTAGAAGGTAAATCAGATCATGTCACCTCTCAGTTCAAGATACTCCAATGGCTTCAGATGATCTCACTCAGAGGAAAAGCCAAAGTTACCTCCCATGGTTAACAAGGCCATGCAAACCTGCCTCCATCTTTGACACTTGGACCTTCCATCAGTTATTGGCCCCCTCACTCCCTCTACTCCAGATAACTTGGTTTCCTGTTGTTCCCCAGGCACACCAAGGACAGTTCCATTGCAGGGTCTTTGCATTTGCTTTTCCTGATGCCTGAAATTATCTCCAAAACCACATGGCTCACTCGCTCCTCCTCTTTGAGGAATGCACTACATATTTTGCCTCTTATTAGTTGTCTGTCTCCCCAGGGAAGACAGGAGCAGAGATTTTTGTCTCTTTTGCTCACTACTGTATCACCCTGTTTTAATAATGTCTACCATAAGTAGGCACTCAATAATTGTGTGTTGAATGAATGAAGAAATGTGTCTTTTCTGGTTGTACAGAACTTAATCTTAGAAAGTGTTTGTTTTGGTTAAGTGAAAATGTGCCTCTTTGTAGCGTCCACTTATTGCTACTCCTTCTATTTTAAGCTATTGACTTTTTTAGAAATTGTTTTTGTGTTAGTTATGGTTACAGTTACGGTTACACATTCACCAAGTGGTTTCCATGGCTTTTGGGGCATTCTGTTGTTAGTACTGTCTACTCTCCACCCCACCCCCACCCCATGCTAGGAACCCAGAAGAGCACCACCACTAGGCAAGAGGGAGAGAACTTCACAGGAGCCACAGCACACAGGGTTCGCTGCTGGGATTGTCTCCTCCAATTACCTCCACACTTATCCACACTTACAGGTAACCAGGAAAACATCTGAATTTTGGAGGTTGACTGCAATCCATCAGAAAACACATGTTGAAATTATCAATGTACCATGTTTTCTCAAAGAGGGAGCTCTTTGATGAGTACCCCATCTCCAACTGTTCCCCAAAAGCAGGGATTTTTTTTCCAGGCTTCCCCAATTAGTTGGCCTCCAGTGAGAAGCAATTGAAGAATGTGACCAAAAGGGCAGAGCTGGCTTTGGATGGCTGGATGGCTGTCATGTGCTCCATCATTCTCCATTCTACTTCCATAGGCAAAATAGTTTGACATTTCAATGATCTTTTTAGTCCCTGAGATAAAGACTGCAGAGTCAAGGATCTCTAGGTAAATATCAAACCAGCTAGAAAAAAAGGGAGTCAAGAGAAGGAGAGGGACAGAGAGAGAAATGAAGCCTTACACAACAAAGTCAGGATATACAGGATTTAACCCTACCACAAATGTACAATCCACTTTCCATTATAACTTTAAATGAACTCTTTCAATTAGGATAAAACTCAGCAGCTTTACTCTTAACCCCTTCCCTTCCATTTGGCAGTATGGTCATGAGAGGTGAAAACAATGCATATTACTGACCCTCGTGAGACATGAGGTTCATAAATTATATTTATTTACATTACAAATCTGTAGCCAATTCTTTTTTCTTTTATAAGACAAAAGTTCTGCATAGCTTTGGTATGTAATTGTTTTTGTTTCTATATTTTCTTCTTTGATTTTAACATGTAGTACAAACTCTTTCATTAAATAAGTTGCTTTTACATCAAGAAAAAAATTACTTTCAAAAATTACAAAATCATTCTAAAGGCTGGGCTGTAGCTCAGTGGTAGAGCACTTGCCTAGCACATGTGAGGCACTGGGTTCAATCCTCAGCACCACATAAAAATAAATAAATAAAAACAAAGGTATTGTGTCCATCTACAACTAAAAAATATTTTTAAAAAATCATTCTAAACCACAAAGATACCTCTTAAAATTTTTTTCTGCCCCATAAATATCCCAAAAGTATGTGGAAGTTTGTTTTCCTGCTGTCTGAGCTAGTTCATTGCTCGTGCAATGCTAGCTTCTGTCACCCATCCTGGAGTCTGGCTTTTTCCCATGTGTCCTGTGAGGAGAAGAACAGATATGAACTGAAATGTTAGTCTCTTTAGTTTAATTCTAGTCAGATCTCCTGGGGCCTCAGGTTCCTTACTTAAATTTTATTTTTAAGGTACATAAAACTCTTTTGGCAGAAGAGGTATTTATACATTCTTGCTTACATTCATTGATTCTATTTTGAGGTCAAAGAACACAGTGGAAGTGTAACTTGTCACTTCTCCCTGCAAGGGAGAAACAACATTGTTCTTCTCATCTGGCAGGGTAGCTAAGAACACAATGCCAAGGAAATAATACTGAGATAAATGAATGTTGAGGCTATGCAGAAATGTGTTCAGCAATGCTTCACAAAATATGACTCCTCAAAAAATCTGCAAATTTCACTATTCAGTCTTAGGCTTTTTTTGTTGTTGTTGTACCAGGGATTGAACCCAGGAGCACTCAACCACTGAGCCATATCTCTACCCCCGCTGCCTTTTGTTGTTGTTGTTGTTGTTCTAATTAGTCATATATACCGGCAGAATGCATTTTGACATACTGTACACAATTGGAGCACAACTTCTCATTCCTCTGGCTGTACACAATACAGAATCACACCTACTGTGCAATCATACATGTGCATAGGATAATAATGTCCGACTGCAGACCTTTTTTTATTTTTCATTTTGAGACAGAGTCTTGCTAAGTTGCTTAGGGTCTCTATGTCTTGTTTATCTGTAATCTCCAGTGTTAGAGTCCCTAGATCATAGTAAATCCTTTAATAAATTTTAGCATATCTTAGTATTGTTTTTATTAAATCAGTTTAATGAAAAACATTATGTAAGTAGTTAATATCTCCATTTAATGTTTCTTCTATACATGAAGCAATTTTTCCTTTACTACATTGATTGCAGAGGAAACAAATTTACCTACACACTACCTGATATATTTTAAAAGATGCATGTATTTAAAAAATCCCTGGTATATTAGAACAATAGACTGTAACTCTGCCACTTTGGGTAGATCACCTCACCTCTGTAAATCTCATTTCAACTGTCACAAAAATGCACTGTGCACTTCCTGTGCGTTGAGCACTGTGCAGAACCACAGCATTCAGTTGAACTTGCCAAATATTTCTTGTGTGTTTAATACACATCCAGTGATAGGCACTGGGGCTTCAAAATTGAGCAGAACGGGGCTTATAAGTACCTTTGAGGAAGACATTTAGTGTTATAGGTACTAGGTTGTTTTTCTGAGCTCCAATCTTGCTTTGACATCCACGGCTCCACGAGGGCACCTTGTTGGTGCCATCTCTGTATAAAATGAGTGAACACCCGTCCCTGACAGCTGACTTACTCTAGCACCAGTGAAAGATGATGCTATAATAAGTAAAGGCCGCTCCTCAAGGACAATTGGACATATAAGCTTTCATTTGCTGGGAGGCTTTAAAAAGTCAGCTTATGGCAAAATATCAGGAAGTCTATTAGTATTAAATAAAACAAAGGAAGACATAGATATGAAGAAATGAAAAATATGATAGATGTGTCATGAAACAGGGACAAGTAGAGACAAGTAAGAATGATGAGAAAGATGGGGAATGGTCTCTTATTGTTTAAAGCATTCATTTCAGTCCACTCAAAATCTAAATTCCAGAAACTTCACTGGATAGAAATCACTTGTAACTACCAACATGATCATTCTCAACCAGGCCTTTACAGACAGTTGGCAGCTGATACCTGGCAGACGCTCTACTCATGCATTTTACTGACTTTCTTCCTGCTTTTACTGTACACATAGTCAGAGCCTCACATTTTATGGGAGGGAAATCAGTTTGGCCTGAGTAGCTACCCTAACTTGCCCATATCACCATTGGAGATGTGCCTGGGATAATCAGGAGGCAAAATGAGACTCTGGTAACTACCATGTGATGCTATCTGCAAGCTGATGTGCTGTCAAAGCCCACAAAAGAAAGAGCGACAACAATGTCAAGAGATCTGGAGAGCAGAGTTCAGCCAGAGGCCTGAGCAAAAAGAAGCTGTGGTATGTGTATCAGCCGACCCCATGTATGTCCTGACAGAGCCACTAGACAGGCAGGTCACTGGAGAGAAGCCCAGATGGGTGAGGCCACAGTACTTACTGAAAGGAGGGCCATGGCCCAGAGCCCTCCTAAGGGGGAAGCTTGTCCAAAACAACTTTCCCTTGTCCTTGAGAAGATGGCAAGCCCAGAAGAATTTACATAAGCACAATCTATCTGCTGGCCTACTGGTTCTCACCAACGGCTGGCTTTTGGGTTCCAATGTACAAAACAAGCCAGTATTCTCTGACTACCCAGATGGGAGAGATGCAGTTGACAGTCTTTCCTAAGCTTAGTGAGACTCAAAGATGCTATGTAGACTGGCACATGGTAGCAAATGGAGCTGTCTTTTTTCCCCTTTTCAGGAGAATATTCTAAAAGCATGAAAAGCTATAATTCTTTTGGTCAGCCTAGCAGGGAATCTCCACAGTGGGTTCAATAGCCCTTCAGATGTGGTGTGGTAAATCTCTCTCCTCTCATCTCTATTATGGATCAAGTTAAAGGAATATTGAAATCTGATGATAAAGTGAGGACATTTAGGGGCCAGAAACCCTTGGGGTTCTTTACAATCACTTGAACTTTCAAAAATATTTCAGTGCTGGGACTCAGAGATTCTAATTCAGCTGGCATACAAGTAGATCAATAAAAACTCCCCAGAAGATTCTAATATGCAGCCTGGGTTGAGGACCAGTGAGTTCACCCCACTCCTTCCCTTTATAGATGAAGATGCTAAGGCGCAGAGAGAGGAAAGAACATCTCACCAGTATGAATTATTTCAATTAGAGATCGATGGGTGATTTTTGACATCTAGTTAAGTTTCCTTCAATAATAGACGAAATATTCACCTCTGATATAGTTCCACTGCTGTCTTTTGGGGAAACAGAGCTCTCTGCCAGCCTTGGGAAACTCATTTGTGCCACCCAGTAGCTCTGTGAACTTGAACAGACCTAACTGTCCTCATCTGTAAGGACATTAGCAGAACCTGCCTCATGGAGATGTTGTGAAAATAAAATGAGATAATGCATGTAAACTGTCACAATGCCTAGCACATAGTAACTGTTGTTATTTTTAGAACTTTGATTGTATTTTGCAAACACTTGTACAGTGCTTGATTCATGCAGCGCAGAGCCCATGTCTCTAACTTGCCCTCCTGTTTCTCTTTGTTCCCAGCTACGCTCAGTCGTAATGGAGGCTTTTCATTAAGAACTGGAGATGAGCCGGGCACAGTGGCTCAAGCCTGTAATCCCAGCACTTAGGGAGGCTAAGACAGGAGAATCGCTAGTTCAAAGCCAGCCTCAGCAACAGCGAGGCACTAAGCAACTCAGAGATCCTATCTCTACATAAAACACAAAATAGGGCTGAAGATGTGGCTCAGTGGTCGAGTGCCCCTGAGTTTAATCCCTGGTACCAAAAAAAAAAAAAAAAAAACTGGAGATGGCTTCCTCCACATGCTTAAAGATGGTTTTCTGTTTTCTTCTGGTAGCTTTATGAATCTTTTTTAATTAAGACTGATGAGGGTGCATTTTTTGATTGGTTAGGGGTTTTGTTTTTTGCAATTTTCTCACGTATGCCTATATCTTGAGGAAGGATGAAAAGGTATTTCTTTATAACATTTATTCCTCTATAGCATTTTCCATCCACAGAGCTCAAACTATACACTTGTTTCCACAAGTTCAAGGACAGTCACCAAGAGGAGGCTTGCTCCTCTGATGGAGATGTGGCTCCTTAGCCAGGTGCTACCCATTTTTGACCTGGCTGAGAATTCTTCACTATATTGCTAGACAGACGAGGAACAAATTTAAGCCTTAAAAATGTCATGAGAGGTGTCCTTCTGAAGTAATGGATGGAAGAGATTTTGCCCAGGCAGAAGAAGCAATAAAAACAAGAATCCCCTGTGTGTAGAATATGATCACTTTAGTTCATCCACAGGGTGATAAAAATTTAGTGCCTACTAGGCTAGTAGATCTCTGCGTTTTTGGTCAGAACACATCTTTATTTTCCTCACCATAAACATAGCAAATAAAAACCACATAAAACAAATATAAGTAATAAACTTTTTATTAGAAGTTAAAATAAATCCTGGGGGGCTCTTTGCCATTGGAAACCTATTTCTCTCTGGCTGTCTCTTGGGATACAATCTACAGTGATTCCTCCCCTCACCAGCAATTCATACACACTTGGTAACAACTACAGCAAATCATATTATTATTACTATTATTATTAAAATAATAATTTTCAGAAGTAGTTATCAAATTTTTATGAGCATAACATTTACCTAGGATACTTACTTTAAAATGCAAATTCTGGCTTCAGTAGGTCTAACTCTGGAATCTTTTTAAAATTAATAAGCTTTAGATTGGTTTTAAGTATACAGCAAATTTGAGCAGAAAGTACGGAGAGTTCCCACACACACCCTCCCCTGCCATATAGATTCCCTCCTGTTAACATCTCATTATGTGGTCCACTTCTTACAACTGGAGAACCAATATTGACTCATTGTAGTCAGGATTCACTCCTTGTGTTGTACATTTCATGGGTTTTGACAAATGAAACCTTTATTTCTTTTTTTTTCTTTTTTTTAAAATTTAATTATTTTATGTAAATGGGTGAAACCTTTATTTCTAACAAGCACATTCAAGTAAACGATGCAATTGATTTTAGGACCAATTCAGCTAAAGGTCATTGATAATCAGGTTGACAATCATAAATGATGATTATAATTGTAATGATACTGAGGCAATGACCATGGCCAGACCAGTGTTATAATTTTAGAGTTCCTTTACATAAATACCCTAGCAGTCTTCAATGCATAAATAGGGTCTATTCCAAATTTCACTTCTAAATTGATGTTTTGGAACTCACATCACATGTTTTCTTAGAAACAATTGATGTACATAATGATCAAATTCTTAGACCCGCCACTGAAAGCTTATTTGCATTCAAATAGGAAGCCAAAGAAATATGAATCCAGAAAGTGTTTTTGGTGTTGTGTTTTGTTGTTGTTTTGTACCAGGGATTGAGCCCAGAGGCACTTAACCACTGTGCCACATTCCCAGCTCTTTTTTACATTTTATTTTGAGACAGGGTCTTGCTAAGTTACTGAGGTTGGTTTTGAACTTACAATCTTCCTACCTCAGTCTCCTGAATGCTGGGATTACAGATGTGCACCACTGAACCTGACAAACCCAGGAAGTTTTTAGACAAAAATGTTTAAAAAAAAAAATTCAAGAACTGGAGAGTGGAGGACTTTTAAACAAAACCTAAAAGGCACAAAACTCTAAGGCCAAAAATATTTATTAATTGTATTAAATCAAAATAGGACTTCTAGTCCTGAAAAACAACAAAGCCTGGATGATAGAGTAGGAGAAGCTATTTGTAATGTCTTGAACCAACAAGTTCCTAGAAATAAGCAAGGAATTCCTCCAAGTTAATAAGAAAAGATATATGCAAACTCAAATATAAATTATAAAATTAGCAGATTATGAAGGCGTAATTTGTAAAAGAGGAGAGTTAAAAACAGAACCAGCAAATGAAGAAATGTCTCAAATCATTCATAATTAGAGAAATGCAAATTAAAATGAGTCATCAATTTGCACTTACCAGGCTGGCAGAATTGAGACAGGACAACAGGCAAAGCTTTGCCTTCAAGTCCTGCTAGAGAAGAGTAAACCATTGTGGAGAGCAACTTAGTCCAATGGATAGAACATTCCATATGACCCAATGATTCTGCTCCTTTTATCCAGCAATTTCTCACCAGGGCCATAAGGAACCACATATAAGGATTTTCATGAAGCCATTATTTGTGGTGAGAAGTTAGAGTGTAACTAGTTATTTATTACCAAAGAGGAGATAAGGAATTTGAGGTGAGTGGAAACCATAGAATATTATGTAGCAGTGAAGGGGCAATAAATTAAATGAACACATAGTAACATGGAATGTTCTTAAAAATACTTAGTGAAGCCGGGCACAGTGGCATACGCCTGTAATCCCAGCATTTGGGAGGCTGAGACAGGAGAATCCCAAGTTCAAAGCCAGCCTCAGCAACGGGGAGATGCTAAGCAACTCAGTGAGACCCTGTCTCTACATAAAACACAAAATAGGGCTGGGGGTGTGGCCCAGTGGTCAAGAACTCCTGAGTTCAATCCCTGGTACCAAAAAAAAAAAAGACATAATCCAAGTAAAACACTTAGCTCAGTGCTTCACACTCAATAAATATTGACAATAGTTATAATAGAACCCCAGTGGATAGGTATTTGGAACATAAAGAATTAAGGGTAGGAAGTAAGGGATAGGGAGAGAAAGGACAGGGGGTGATGGATTCAGGAGCAGGACCAGCACAGTGACAATGGTGGTCCCTAGAGAGATCTCCTAGTTGGCAACAGTATGGTCTTCCCTCCTTTGCCCCTACTTCCTCCCCTTATTTTCTCTCTCAGTTCCCTAGAGATAGGTCTCACTTTTTACCACCAAGTGCTAGGGCAGAGAGAAGTTAGATGCCAAAGGAATCTAAGAAGTAGAGAAGGGGAGAACCTAGACTCTGTGATGATGGTGGGATGGGAGTATCAGCTGGTTATTGCTGTGTATAAACCATCCCGACACTCGTGCCTTGTGAGGACCACCATTTGTTGTTCCTCACAAGTCTTCACCTGGGGGTTGAAGCATCTGGGCTATACTTCTCTTGGGGTGGTTCTGCCCATGTGTGTCTCATCTTTGTCCTGGAACTGATGGGCTAGGATGCCCTCCTGGGAATGACAGGGGCACAGGATAAACAAGCTCAACAGCACACAGACAGATGAAGTCCCTATATTGTGCCACATCTATAGACATCCTATTGGTCAAAGTAAGTCATATGGTCCTGTACTCCACCCACAGGGGGAAAGGTACCACAAAATGATATGGGCACCGGGAAGGGAGTAGAATTGGGGCCATTCATTCCAACCACACAGGGAGCTACCTACTTCTTAGAAGTGATGAGAGACAAGGAGCACAGCCCAAGTGGAAAATAGGAAAACTCTTTCAAAGCCAGACATTACAAAATACAAAAGAGAAAGATTATGACAGAAGCTCCTGTAATTCATATAGTATTAGCCTTGTTAAGACAGTTGATAACTAAAGATAGATAAGTCTTGTTGTGGGGCCAAGTGTTGGGGTGGGGATGGAGCTCTCTCCTTAAAGAAGTAGACAATTAGATAAATAGTGCTATTTTAGGAGACAGAAAAAAGACAACAGCCAAAAAATTTTTTTCTGGAATCCAAAACACATGTGGAGAAATCAACCAAGGGCTGAGGTGAGGTTACAAGTATTCATGAAGTTTGTTCCTCACCTTTAACTAACTATATCTTATTCTGAACATTTGATAGCCTTACTCTCATGGACTGATATTGATGTTCATACCAATATCAACACCTACAATCTGGCATATATAAAATATAAAATTGTCAGTGAATTGAGTGAGTATCTAAAAGTCTCTTTCAGAAAAAAGAATTTTTTGTCTCAGGGCAGGGGAAGACCTGTTTAAATAGTCTGAAATATCTTCAGATTATTTAAGCAGGTCTTATTCATTTCTCTAGTAGCTGACAATTTTGTGTTTATATTTTATGTATGTCGTCCTTGGTTTGAATGCCAAGTCCAGATTCTAAAGACTTTTTTTCTCTATTGTATGTAACATATTGCTGAAGCTAAAATGTAATTTAAATTTGCCTTTTATACTTCCAAAATGTGACATTGTTGTTCCCAGGGCCTGGTATTTAGAATGGTGCCCTGCGAGTGAGAAAGAAGAAAGCAGTAAGCCCTATACGTGAAAATCAATAAAGTCATAATCATGGCCATGTAGAGAGGACTGACATTTATTTCTATTTTAGTCCAAGCTGCAATAGGACTGTGTCTCTTTCAGTTCTATACCCACTGTGCTTGGCCTGGCGCCTGGCATCAAGCAGGTGCCCTATATTTATTTGAACTTAACTAACTGGGATCTTTCTGCACCCCAAAAAAATTGAAATAAAAGAGTGGTAAGATATTCCTCATGCACTTTTCCAGGCATGGAGTCATCTGTCTTTACCATCTGGCCCACAGCTCATATAAAATAATATGGGCACAGAGAAGGGAATGGAATTGGGGCTATTCATTCATTCCACACAGGGAGCTACCTTAAAGAAGTAGACAACTTCTGATGCGTTTACATAGGGTAGCATCACCCAAGCAAGCTATGAGACTGGCACATGTGATCAGTCCCACGCCTTCAGGCTGAGGGACTTCTTCCTGTTATTAGAATGCTCTCTGAGTCTCCCATAAGAGTTGGGTTTTTTTAATAATTTTTTATATGTTGATGGACCTTTAATTTTATTCATTTACTTATATGTGGTGCTGAAAAATCAAGCCCAGTGCCTCACACATGCTAGGCAAGTGCTCTACCACTGAGCCACAACTCCAGCCCGAGTTTTTTTTTTTTTTAATAAGACCAAGTATTTAAAACACAGAGTGCAAGTTCCCATAGCGCTAAAATCTTTTTAAAGATCAGAACAGGTTTGTGTTGGCTTGAATAATCTAAGAAGTACAAATAAGAAATTGTCATTTGAAACATCTCATCTCAGGTAATTCCATAAATGTTTCTCTCAGTAATATACTTGATTGACAGATGATTCTGAGAGCCAATGTTTAAGTCAAGTCTTGGACAAATAGACATCTGAGGGAATAACCTTTCACTTGTCTTTTGTTAAGCAAGAGAAGATAGAATGGGCTGGTGGTGCTTAAAGAACTCTCATCTCCTGAAAACTGACTTTTCTAAATGTCTGAGGGGTTAAACAAGTCTCCAGATTCTGCCTGTAAGAAAACACCATTGGGAGGGGGAGGAAGTGATAAAAGATATAATGGAAGTTTGTCAGTTGGCTGAACTTTACTTAGAAGTGGACACTATTAGCAAGCCCTAGTTACTGAAGGTTAGTACCATGTTTGCATTTGCTCGCTACCCCAGCCTCTGCTTTGTAGTTCTTTTCAGAGATAGTTTTATCTCCTTGTGATCTAACTTCGCTGCTGTGTGAAGGTATGTGTGTGTATATGGAGGCATCCACTGGCCTTTGAATGATGATAGTCACTTTAATGAGCCTCATAATTTATCAGTGACCTGCCTTACAGACTGTGTTGTGAAGAACTGATGAAAAGATTGTGGAATTCTTTGCAGCTACAAAAATATAGCAAAGATGATAACGAGGAACTCCACAGAGATTGTAAATTCTGTAGCCAAGAAACTAGCAATTTTTTTTCATTATTGTCATGAGAATTCTTTATTGTTTTACCAGTGTTTCTGTGTGTGGTTCAGTAAGATGAAAACCTAAATTGTGTGTTATTAATAAATATAATTATTAGCAAAAAGCATATTAATCAACTATAATTTTTTATTTACTCAACATAGGGAAAAATAATTTGATTTAACTTTTCTTTCAATTGGTCTGGAGTATGCTTGACTACCAAACCACTGATTTTTTTAATATATTTTTATTCTAATTAGGTTTACATGACAGCAGACTGCATTTTGATTCATTGTACACAAATGGAGCACAATTTCTCACTTCTCTGGTTTTACACAATATAGAGTTACACCATATGTACAGTCATACATGAACCTAGGGCATTATTATCCATTGTATTCCACCATCTTTCCTATTCCCATTCCCCATCCCTTCCCTCCTCTTCCCTTTGACCAAAGTTCCTCCATTCTTCCCATGTCCCCTCCCACATTAAGGATCAGCATCCACTTATTAGAGAGAACATTCAGCCTTTCGTTTTTTGGGATTGGTTTACTTCGCTTAGCATGATATTTTCCAACTCCATCCATTTATCTGCAAATGCCATAATTTTAGCCTCTTTTAATGTTGAGTAATATTCCATTGTGTATATATACCACAGTTTCTTTATCCATTCATCTATTGAAGGGCATCTAGGTTGGTTCCACAGTTTAGCTATTGTGAATTGAGCTGCTATAAACATTGAAGTGGCTGCATCACTGTAGTATGCTATTTTTAAAGAAGCTAGCAATTTTTATCAGTAGGCTCTTAGAAAAATGCAGTGACCCCAAGGGAGCCTAGACTAGTGCTGTCCAACAGGAACATAATGGGAGCCACATGTGTGCTTTTACGTTTCCTATAACCACATTGTTTTTAAAGTTACATGAAAGTAAAATTAATTTCAGTAATATATTTAACCCACTATATCCATTTCATTTCAGCATGTAATGAACATTTTTATATTGTCTTAAAAATCCAATGTGTATTTTATACTTACTTGGGTTCATCTCAGTTCAGATGTGGCCAGTGGTTCCAATAAAGAACAGCCTAGGAAGGGGCCTCAGTTGGCCCATTTAATATATAAGACATCTGATTTTCATGGAGTAACGTCCATGAGTATGTGAAAGTACTCTTAATTTTCCTTGAAGATTGGTGACTCTTACCTCCTAGATTTTTTCAGCAGGAATCCAGCTTCAGGGAAGAGATGAGGGAAAGCACCAATGTGTCCTAGTTGTGAAAAAGAACTTACATCATCTCACTTGCCCCACAACAGATCTACAAGGACAGGAGATGACCCTCACTTTGCAGAGGGGAAAATTAAGATTCAGGGAGGCCACACACTTGCCAGAGTCCCGCAAATGACAAAGCTGGGAAGAAACTGGGGCCTGCCTCCAGAGGCTAGGTGCTTTCCCCTCTGATGTTCCCTTCTCAGACAACTCTGTATAGCAGTGATCCTCAAACTGGTAGACATCCTAATCACTGGAAGAGATTATTATTAGATCATTAATAAAACACTGGTCCCAGTTTCTGATTTAGCAAGTCAGAAGATGGGGAACAGAAAATTTGCATTTCTAACAAGTTCCCAGGAAAAGCTGATACTAATAGTCCAAGGACCACACTTTGAGAGCTTCTGCTGTATAGACTAGATTTGATGCCTTTAATAGGATACTGTGTGTCTTTAGCTAATAATGATAATTACCTATTATGCAGAAACCAAACTTTGATTTATGAATTTATCCATTGTTGCTCCCTTAATCAGCTAAAGTTAGCTGCTGCATACTAGTCCTTAGATGGGTCCACTCATTATGAAACTTTTTATTCATTGATAATTAACTATGAAACATAAGTACTCTATTGCGATAGGAAAGCATTCACCTCTTCCCTCGAGTTTCTGCAGAGAAGAAGAAATGATACATATGGATATCTTATATCATATAAATAAGGGTAGTCCTTTCCAAAGGGCAGTATTTTCTTTTGAAAACTTCACATTGCATCTTTTTTAGGGTATGGTCACATTTCCTGGTGCATTTTTAAAAATCAAATGATAGTTATTGCACATTCATCACAGTTTAGAAAAATCCTGCCTCACTCTGAAATTTAATTACTTGTATTTTAACCACCACTACTATTGAAGAAGCAAAAAATTACCTTTCTACCTAACTGTAAGTTCCACCACCCTTAATTTATTAAGTGGCTTGGGGGTACTTTCAATCTTCCTAGCCATTGACCTCTAGCCCTTTTCATTTTTGCAAGGGAGAACTCTTTCAATTCCTCTTATTTATTTTTAATGCCTTTAAGCCCTCTCTTCTACCCCAACTCCCAAGCCTTGTCATATCTGAAGAAAAACAGCAGATTACCTTGGGCATATCAGGGAGCCCATCACTTTCACGAGATGACAGCAGTCCCAGATGTGCTGTTGGGATGGGATCAGGTCAAACTGATATCCACACAAAGAATAGAAGTCATCTTCATTAGATGCTCCCTCAGAAATATGGGGAACATCTGTGTGTTTCAAACTGGAAAGAGAGGCAGGCTGTGCCTTTTTGGTTTTTTTCCTCAGTCATTTAATGGCAAGATGAATGAAAGTGCAGTGGTGTGGGCAGGTAGGCTACAGAAACCACCTCAGCCTTTCAGCCTCTCTCACAGTCTGAGTCTACCTTTCATAACAGATGCTCTAAACCTGTGTCTTCATGTGCATGCTGATTGATTGATTGATTGATGGGGGTTTTTAAGATTTTTACAATAATTCATTCTTATAGCACCCATAGCTTTTTTAAAAATGTTTTTAGCCATTTATGGACCTTTATTTTATTTATTTATATACAGTGCTGAGAATCAAACTCAGTGCCTCACACATGCTAGGCAAGTACTTTGCCACTGAGCCACAACCCCAGTCCGTGGCCATAGCTTTTCAGAACAGAAGGGCAGGGTTTCGGTGTATTTAAATAAATAAAATAAGAATAACAGTACTCTTATATTACAAACATATGATTTGAGTAAAAACATTAGGAGGAAGGGCCACCAGCTCAGTCATGTTGCCCAAAACTCCTGTCATTTCTCAAAGCTTCTGTGACATTCCCCATTACCACCATGCTGCTCAGGTGCTAGCTCCAGAGGAACTGATGGAGGGAGGGTTTGTGAGGAAAAGGGAAACACTATAGATAAGAAAATGAACTTCGGGAGTTTTTCCTCTGTGGTGTGCAGTTCATTAATGCAAGATTCCTTCATTTGATGTGATTCCAAAGCAGGTAGAATAGTCTTAGAGTATATTTCCTCAAATACCTAGCCTGCCAGAATTCTCATTTAATTTCATCTTGACACACACCTGTATTTCGTCCTTAGAGCACAAAACCCAGGCCCTGATGAAAAGACACGGAATAACATATTGCGATCCTCCTGATGGAAGTACCAGCAATCCATATTAGGAAGCGGCCATTTGTCTCTATAACATCACAAGAGAAAGGTTAACAAATTTTGCCAAACACCACCAAACTACTTTCTGACCTTGCCAAATTTCCTTACTTACTGTGCAGTGTTTCTTAAAATTTCATGTGCCTATTAATCACCTTGGGATCTTATTAAAATGCAGATTCTGATTCAGTAGAGTCTTCATGTCTAATAAACTCCCAGGGGTGCCAGCATATCACACTTGAGTAGCAAGGACCTAGAGGATTTTGTTTCTTATCTGGAAATACTACCTGTTATGAGAGTGCTAGGATTCAAAGCTTCAGACTTGATATATTCACTACAGTGGGAGGAGAAGATGGTGGCTGCAGATAACAAGAAGGAAAAGTTAGGATCCAAACACAAGTGACAAGGGAAAAGCAGCGGAACTCAGCATCTGGAAGATAATGTGACAAATATCAGGTGATAACCCTGAAAGCAGTTGACATTAAGACATTGTGATCACTGAAAGGGTGGTGTATGCAATAGGGAATCTCAAAAATTAGATTGCTATGCCAGCAGGCAACTGGAAACTCTGCCTCTGCCTCATGGTTATCTAATCATAGAACCGAATACAGAAGACCAAGAATGGAAGGAGAAGAGGGGAAAGGAGATATGGATCCTGGTGAGAACAAGACAATGGTGAAGTGCTGAGACACAGATTCAATTCAAGGACAATCGGACAACAATTTATTTACCAAAAGTGAGGCTTCAGAAACATGGTTGAGCTTAGAGATATGGAGACTCAGCCCTAAAGAAGTTCACATTCAATTGCATGATCTATCCCGCCAGGCAGTGTTGTTCATATTCATTATCATACATAATTCTCACCAATTTTTATGGCAGTCGTTATTATTCCACTTTAAAGAAACATGTGAGGTTCAGAAAGATTCCATATCTCGCCTAAATTCCCTCACTAATAAATGGCAAAATAAATGGTCAGTATTCTATATTTTCTCCTCACCCCCACGAAAGATCTAGCAGCACATGGAGTTACCTGGACCTTAGCCCAGGGCTCCTGCAATCTGCCCCAGAATCAAGCAAGAGGATGAACCTTCAATGGAACAAGAGGTCTGAACTGAAGATGAAAGAGGGAAGGAAGGGCAGGGTACCAGGCATTATGTGACATGGTAAAGACCTGCTGTTTACTAAAGCTACAATCTACACTTGTCATTATGCCAAAAATAACCCAGTCTCACTTAACTCTTCTACAGCTAATTCATTCTGTATAGGAGTTTCTCACATCTTACACTCTGGACTTACCAACATATAATTGGCACAAAAAAAAAGTGTTACAAGAGGGCAGGCAAGATATTGCAAAGGTCATAACATCCCAACATTATTCGTAACTTGTGCTTATTTCTCTGTGTTGGTCTCTAAGGTGAACATTTCATTCCAAGAAACATAATGACTCCATTGCAGTGTATCCAGAGACTGTTATGGTTGTGTTAGGGAGTACTCCAGTTGCAATGAACAAAATTTGCCTGAATTTGATTTAAGAAGAAAGCAAGCAATGTAGATATGGCAGGAATATGCAGATTAGCTTACTGGACTTTGTACACAGTTGGCTGCAGGCTGCAGGCTGCAACCCATGAGACCACATTACTCAGACTCCCTGCACTGCAGGAGGTAGAGGCCATACCCAGTAGTTGATGAGGGTATGGCAAGGTGGGGTTACAGCAGAAGGCCTAGTGGCCTGTTCGTAGCTTCACAGGAAATCAGTCCTTTAGTGCAGAGTTTCACAAAGCAGTGTGATTCTGATGGAGCAGCTTCTTGTTTCCCAAGCTTCCCGGAAAGGGCAGTAATTTCCTCACTGGACCATTTCTATGGAGCTATTTAGTTGTTAGAGGAGTTTCCCAAAAGCTTGACCTTGAGCCTTCTCTTCTCCCTAGCGAGGACTTTGTAAATACCTCATTCCTGCATTAAATCCCTTTCTGCTTAACCTAGCTACAGTGGATTGTCTCATCTGCAACTGAACCCTAACTAATCCAGAAGGAATTTTCAATAAGGATACATGGGAATATCACCTAAAAATGGAATAATAAAGAAATCAAGGAGTGCTGTTTCTTATTTTGTGTGTGTGTGTGTGTGTGCACTCACACGCGAGCGTGCCTTTAACCTACTTCATTCTTCCTTCTCAGTTGGTCCTTTATACAATGCATTTTGAGTCCTCTTCTCTCAGACATACACTTGCCCAGAGATGATGGACAGTCCTTTAGTCCTGATTCGAAATTCCCAAAGGAAAGAATCTGATTGGCATAGTTTGAGCTAGGTGTCAACTCTGGGTCAAGTGGCTATTATTTGAATTATAAAAACCCTGTGAAGTTTTTAGTAGCTTAATAATCCACATTTATAATTAAGGAAACTGAGTTTTATACAGTTTACGTGACTTAAACCATACAACTATTAAGCAGACAATTTAGGATTTATGCCCCTGTCTTCTGACCTCAAATTCAGTACTCACTTCATTATATCATCATACCTCTTTAGTATTTATAATTTTATCTTTTGAGCACTTTATAATTTACAGTGTTTTTATATCCTCCTATCTCATTTGATTCTTCCAAATGTCCCATTATTATTTTTAATCTCTATTTACAGACAAGAAAATTGATGTTCACAGAAGTTGAACAACTTGTTGAAGGTCATGTATTTCCTTAGAGCTCATGCCAAGGTTCAAATCTCCATCTTCTGGGTCTTAGAGGAATTCTTGGGGTGAGAGTGGGGGAAACCAAATTGTAAATGGAGCTAAATCTCATAGGATAGCACATAATATAAAATGATAGGATATCATTTCTTATGGAGATTCTAGAAAAGCAAACAGAAGATGACATTTTGTTTTTGTTTTCAGCTGGTTTTGATGAAGTTGTTGGCAAAAATTCTGCTGGACATTTAAATTCCGATAACTAAATGCATGGTAGTGAGGGAGCACCTCCCTAGCTACAAGGATGATTTTCCCCTATCCTTCCACAGTGTAGTAGGAAAGGTTATGACTAACAGGTTACTAAGAAGCTGGTAAAACACATCTGAAATAGAAACTAGATTACTTTCTTCAGCATTTAAAGACCAGTGCAGACTGCAGAACACTATTGGGCTCAGTATTTGGCCAAAGACTTTGCAATAGAGTCTTGCTAATCCCCAGATACCTAGATGATCTCCCAATTTTAGTATTCTTTGGAAATTATCTCTGTTGAGTAGGGACAGCATTAGCATGACGGACTCATCCTTGCCTCTTGTTACCATGTTTTAGAAGTAGTTATGCTTTCCCTTTCAACCTAACTTTTGCAAAGAAAGCCATTTCTCTAAAGAAACTACAAAGGCATTTTCTGCATCATCTTTAACTAATAGTTATTGAACTGCTATCATATACAAAGCACAATACCAAGTGTGCAAAAGATCAAATGCTTCCGAGTTTTTGCAAACTGCTCCTTTATTTCTCCTGTGATGACCTTGTGGCAGCAAGGCAGAGCCCCATAATGGAAGGCTCAATTACTCTAATTCTGACCCAGCAGGTATTTCCACTCCCCATTGCTTCCCTATTACTCTGTGGCATAATGAAGGAAGTCTAGTCTTCAAATCTTGTGCAGAAGTCCTGGAAGCCCCTTCTTCCAGTTCTGGAAGGCCGCCTTGGTCGAACCCATCCAACCACTGCACTCTGACCATTACTAGGGAGTTGTTTTGAAACGCCAGCATGTTCTTCCCTATTTTGTAGTCAGCTCTCATAATTCACTAAACCCACTCTATGGTTTGTTTAAATATCTTTTCTGCTATATCATCATTGTATAACAAAATTCTTTGTTGTTGAGTTGGCACAAAATCCATACTGATTCTCTGGAATGACTCTCAAATAATTTTTGTGGATAGTAAAGCTAAGTTTTGTTGCTATCTTGACTTTTGAGAGGATAAAAGAAACTTAGGAGACATGGGAGACAATTTGCTGAGTGGGAGTGGTATAATCAAAATCTAAAATGCACTTACTTGACAGTCTGAATGCCACAGGACAGAGGATTTGGCAGAGGCTAATACAAGGAGCTCCCTCTCTAACAAGGCCCTAGATCCTCTTATAAGGTGCAGTCACCAGGGGGTTATTTCTTTTTTTTTAATTTATTTATTCTGCTTAGGTATACATGATAGCAGAATGCATTTTGATTCATTGTACACAGATAGAGCACAACTTTTCATTTCTCTGTTTGTACATGATATAGAATCACATCACATATGCATTCATACATGAAGCTAGGGCTATGATGTTCATCTCATTCCACCATCTTTACTGTCCCCATGTCCCCTCTCCCCTCCCTCCCCTTTGACCAAAGTTCCTCCCTTCTTCCAGTGTCCTCTCCTCCATTATGGATCAGCATCCACTTATCAGAGACAACATCAGATTACTTCCGACCTATGATGACTTTCTCCATGTTCTGTATTTTATATAAATTTAAATGGATTAAATTTCACCTGAAAAACTATCATTTGCTCTCTCATTATAATTCCATTTTTATTTTTGCCACCATCTCCATCTATGAGGAAAGAACATCTGGGATTCCTTAGCACACAGTTGGAAAACCACTATTATACTCTTAGCCTTGTGCATAACCTTCCAATTCTTTTTTTTTTTAATTGGTTCTTTTTAATTATATGTGACACCAATTCTTCTTTTTCTCACATTTTTATTGGTGCATTAGAGTTGTACATAATGATGGGATTCTTTGTTACATATCTGTACATGCACACAATATAACAATATAATTTGGCCAATATCACTCCCCAGTACTTCCCCGCTCCCTCCTTACCTCCCACTCTTTAACCCCTTTCCTCTACTGATTGATCTCCCTTTGATTTTCATGAGATCTGCTCCACTTTTCTTTTCCTTTCTCCTCTCTAGCTTCCGCGTATGAGAGAAAACATACAATCCTTAAACTTCTGAGTTTGACTTTTTTTCCTTAACATAATAATCTCGAGTTACATCTATTTTCCTGCAAATGACAAAATTTCATTTTTCTTTTTGACTGAATAAAACTCCATTGTGTGTATATACCACATTTCCTTTATCCATTCATCTGTTGATAGATACCTAAGCTGGTTCTATAATTTGGCTATTGTGAATTGTGCTACTATAAAACATGGGTATGTATGTATCACTGTACTCTGATGACTTTAATTCTTCAGGATAAACACTGAAGTGTGTGGTATAGCTGGGTCATATGGCGGTTCCAGGCCTAGCCTTTTGAGGAACCTCAATACTGATTTCCATGGTGGTTATACTAATTTACAATCCCACCAACAATGTATAAGTGTTCCTTTTTCTCCACATCCTCTCCAGTATTTATTATTATTCATATCCTTGATGACTACCATTCTGACTGGTATGAGATGAAATCTCTGTAGTTCTGATTTGCATTCCCCTAATTGCTAATGAAGTCAAACATTTTTTCATATATTTACTGGCCATCTGTATTTCTTATTTTGAGAAGTGTCTGTTTTATGCATTTGCCCACTTACTAACTGGGTTATTTGATTTTTGGTGTAAAGTTTTTTGAGTTCTTTATAAATTCTAGATATTAATCCTCTGTCAAAAGAGTAGTTAACAAGGGGCTGGGATTGTGGCTCAGTAGTAGAGCACTTGCCTAGCATGTGTGAGGCACTGGGGTCAATTCTCAGCACCACATATAAATGAATACAATAAAGATCCATCAACAACTAAAAAATAAACGAGTAATTAACAAAGATTTTCTCCCATTCTGTAGGTTCTGTCTTTGCATTCCCAATTGTTTTCTTTGCTGTGCAAAAGCTTTTTAATTTGATGCCATCCCATTTATTAACTCTTGGCATTATTACCTGAGCTTTAGGATGACTTTCTAATTCTGAACCCCCCCAAAATTCTAAGAAAATTTTTGACAATGAATGCAAAGGAGATCAAACATTGATTTTAGCTTGCATTTTCTCCTGTACATCTCATTCCCATTTTCCCTTCTAATGTCCTTTGTTCCTCAGTTTTACTCTTCTATTACCCAGTCTATGGCAACGGTCAAAATGAGGATTTGAAAAGCATGCCAGAGATCTCAGAAAATCATACTCAGATGCATAAAATGAAATTTTAGGAAAGAAAACCCACTTCATGTGTTTTTAGTCAATATCTCTGATTAGCATCTGATTAGTCTTGGTTTCCACACCAAGTTTATTCATTTGATTTCTGTTATTATTTGCATTTAGCAGAGTGTATAATCACAAGAAACATTGTTTTTATCTTAAGAAACTTAACTTGTCTTTATCTTAAGAAACTTGGGTTTTTCTATTTAAAAAAAAAAAAAAGCTAAAATGAGCATCTCCAAATTTTGAGTGAAGTTATAATCACAAACTATCAATAAAGGTTAAAGTTCTGATCAAATGGGATAAAATGAAGATGATATTTGTCAAGGTAACCATCATGTACAGATTCTGCAGTCTTCTAGTTAGGGTCCTCAGTGAGGAGACTAGCAAAGGTCAAAGAGAAACTATCAGGAGCGGAACAGCCAGGAGTGAGGTGGAGCTGAGACAAGTCATTTGGCCCTGCAGTCAGGAAGTGATCTCTGAAAGACAAAGTGTGGATGCAGGAGGATCTGAAAACCCAGAGGTACTTCTAGCAGATTGCTTCCATCTTGGAGAGGACCTAGAGAGAAGGTCTGACAATTCAGGTAACACCCAGAGACACAGGATTAACAGAATCACCCCCATCTCTGACATTATACAATCTAGGGAAGCTAATATGATTCTCTTTCCATTCTCTACTATTTATGTAGTCTCTGGCAAAGTTTGCATTTCAGCTTCTCCAAAATGAGTTTTAGACACCCTGTGTATATTTTTTATCTTTTTTATAAAATGTTCTCAGCTTACTTTGCTATACTAGCTCATATTTCTAAGTACTTTCCTTTAAACCTCTCAAAATACAAGCACTAATTAAACCAACCCTGCAACTTTCTCTTGAAATGGGAAATCATGTTGTTAAAGAAGACATACAAGTTGAATAGAATGACAAAAGGGGCTGACTTCAAAATAAAACTGACATGTTTGATGCTTCCAACTTCCTCACCTAACAATCACGCCATCAGACTTGGTTCCTTTACCTTTCTCTCTCCTCTAAGGTAATCCTTCATGTAACAGGACCTTTAAAGAAATAGTAGAACAAAGGAATGAAATTGGCCTGGTGGTTTTGGCTGTGCCTATAAGCAAATGCTCCCAGATTCTGCTTTCTGTCTTCTCATGACCATTGGGTGGCATTCCATTTCTAATCCCAACATTTCTAAGATAATGACTCTTCGAGTAAAGAAAAAGAAGCTACCAACTTATTCCCCATCAGCTTCCAAGGAAACTACTTATGGAAACCTAAAGTGGACATCAAAACACGCTTATGATTCTTCTGATGAAATAAAAAGGCAAAAACATTGCCTCTTCCTTCCTTCCTTCCTCTCACTGGAAATATCTCAGATTTCCACTTTTGATCTTCATTTTCTATATTGTCGGTAAGGGCCGAGACCTGGTTAGTGGGCTGAGACAGTCCTAGAAGTCGCTGGGAACACTTTCTTTGGCTCTGTGAGAAAAGCTGACACCAGAGAGCAATATCTCATTGATCTTTTGTGAACCCCACACTCCAGTCTCTAGAGAGTGAAAAGCACTCTCTGCAGCTCTCATTTCATTGGGGAAATAGGGGATTGGACTTGAGCCGCCTTCACTCACACAGCTAGAAGTGCTATGGGACTAAGCAGTATGACATGAAAATACAGGGAATTCCTAGGGATCCTTAGTGTCCCTGGGTCATCTATACATGCTCCCTTCCTGGCAGCAGAATCTCTGTTAATTAGCCAGCTGGTTGCATTTTTTTTGACTGACAATTTTCAGACAATGAGAAATAAGTCCAGTGGGCAAAGTCCCCAGCACAAAGAGATTAGTTTGAGTTTCATTTTTTTCATTTCCAGGAACAGAACACCACTCCCGGCACTCTCTTTTTTAGAAGACAAAGTTGATTGCCAACTTCTATCAATCTGAAACAGCCCTCTTTCCAAATAGTCTAGTCTATTGCACTCTTCAGTTGACTGCAGTCCTTCATATAAATGTGAATCAAAACATTCTGGTACTTTGATACCCACATGCACACACAGCAATTAAAATCCAGGAGTGAAATAAAATGGAGCACATTGGACAAAACTCTAACACCAACCTACTCCTCCTTCCTTCAAGGTTCCATCAGCTATTAAATGAAGGTGCTATTCAAGAATTAACCTGGAAACCAGATTGCCTCCCATTTGGGAAAGAAATAGAGATGTGGATATCATTTCAAACATCCCAGGAGGTTCTCATTAAATGCTCATTTTTCCAGTCCAAAAGTGAATACAATAGGGGACAAGTTACTTTCTGGTTTTATGTTACCTATAAAAGCCAAGCTGAAGGGCATCCAAGAGTGCTCTTCAAGTTTGGAAGGAGAACACCATGAGCAGCTATTTTTACTGTCATTAAGGAGGAACCAGAAAGATCAAGTTTTGAAGACAGAAGAACATATTTAAACAAAATAATGTTCATTTCTCTTTTGCCTTTCTAACAAGGCATTCTCCTTAAGCAACCTAAATCTCAAATCCTCAGTATGAGAAATGTTAAAGAAGGCATCCAAATATTAAGTTGAAAATCACCAACAATCAAACTTTATTGATCCAAAATAATGGCAATTTCAATATGGTTTGATCTGATAGAAATCAGATGTACAAAAGGAATTTTGCACCAAGACAATAGCTTGAAAACAAAACAATCTTAACAATTTTCTAAATTTATTCATTTGATATATCAAGAGAGAAATAAAAGGGTTTCTCTCAACCTCCCTGCCCACCCCCAATCTGTCTTTAAGTCTCAGGCAAAAATCTGGAGTCAGCCTTATAAAAGATAATCTAGAACTTTAATACACTATAGAAGATATGAGGGAAATAAGATGAGTTTACAAGGAAAGCTGCATAGTTTCCTCAGGAGACTTCAAGGAAAGGGGTTAGTAATTCTCTTTCTAAAATGATGCTGGTGGGGGATGTTAGATGACTCCAGAAAGAAAACAAGAACAGCAGACAAGCAACTAAAAAACCTCAGAGGCTGGTACTGACTTTAAGTTTGCCATCCAGGGAAGCAAAGAAGTAGAGCCATGAACAAAAAGAAACAGGCTCTGTAAAACATAGCTGAGTTACTTGCTTACTTGTTGTTTCAATATAGAAAAGATGAAAGATTGAATAAATAGGTCAATAACACTGGCACTTAGAATACCCAAATAATATTTTATGTACACATAAATGCTAGACTTAATAAATACTTGCTTACTGAGCTTCATAACATTCTCAGAAAACTAGAAGAGAATAGACCATAATGGCACAGGTATAATCCAGTCACATGGGACCTCCATGGGAATGGCAAATATCTAGCACACCCTCCAATTCTCCCCTCCCACATTCACTGCAGACAACATTCATCAATCCTAGTAGTCTTCCACCTGAGCCAGAAGGAAAATCTGTTAAATCTCAGCATCATCTTCAATATAGATTCCAGCTAATTTTAAGAAATCTAAATGAAACCAGAGACGATGCCTATTTTCCATAGCTGCTTATGAGCTCCCTGTTCATGTCTGTGTTAGCATTGCTATCTCCTCCTCAATGATGTCTCCTTACCGCTGCAACCTATGTCTTCTGCCTCACCTTACTCCCATCCTCCCCTACCAGCACATATGCTTCTTAAGTGCAGGGATCTTTGCTCTTCATTCATGAAACCCCCCGCCCAAGGTTCTAGAAGTGATTGGCACAGGGTTGGAGCTCAACAAATATTTATAGAATTAATAAATATTTTTGTGCAGTATTTTAGTTGTGCAGATTTTTCAGGGGCAGCTGGCTCATTACCTGTGTACTGAACCTTCCCCAGACCTTCCTATCAGAAGGCCCCTCTTTCTCTTCTTGCGTCAGTAGCCACACCATGTGGGTAACTTCTTTGTCTGACTTACCATGCTCTACCTCAATCAGTGTTTGTTAAATCAAATTAAAATAAGAACAGAGACCTGATCCAAAAATTGAAATAATGGTACCTCACAAGTGTCTGACACTTTTGCTTTCTCGGATGTGAGCTGGATAGGGCAGGGATTCTCACCTCAATTTTATAGGCAAGTGAATAAAGGTGCAGAGGTGATCTTCTCATGCTTTGCTAATGGCAAAAGCAACTGTCATCTGCTCAGGGAGTCATGCTCTTTTCACTAGATAATGCTGTCATTTGATGTATTATTTGCCTCAATTGAGAATATATCATATTCTTTAATTCTATAGGTTTTAGAAATAATATGCTCTTTATATAGTCATAGTCATATTACATATTTTATACTTTTTATTCTAGTAGCTTTATTATGCTTTTAAATTTCATTGTAAGCTACATTTTGAGTATTTCACTAGATGTTTTTAAAATAGAACTTTTTTAAGAACTTCAGTTTTTCAGCCTATTGAATATGGTATCTGGGCTCTATTTTGTAGTTACTAATTAATACTATTCATACCACTCATAGCACTCACTCTGCATGATTTGCTTACTCTTTACTGTAGCTGAAGAAAATTAAAGACTGTGAATTCTTTCCCCAGGAGCCCAGAATATACCCTTAGCTTTATTTTCAATATTTGTTAGTTTTTGTTTTGTCTCAGTTTTTTAATATCCCTGCTGACCAATCCTGGCTTCATTTAGGCATGGGAATATAATTTTCACAGCACTTCCTTATCTATTATTATTCAGATTCTCTCAACTCAGAGGGATAGAGCAAATTTTGTTACCTACATTTGACAGGTAAGAAAAGTGAGGCACCAAATAGGTAACTGACTTGCCAAAAATCATTCAATTAGTTAATGATGCAGTGACTATGAGAACCCAATTCTCCTGACCTGGGGTCTTGCATTCTTTCTGCTCAAACCTAATGGCCTGGGTGTGAGCTGTCTTCTAGCCAAGGAGCCCTGAGGGTGTGTTCAGAGCTCCTCATACCAACCCCACAAGGACACTGGGTCCTACACAGCAAAGCGCTTTCTCATTCCAATGTGTCCTCAGCTCACTCTCCATCAGGAAAGGGCAGGCTGTCCCAGACTGTGCAGCTGCCCTACAAAGTGAATGGAAACATCACACAGAGATAAAGAAGAAAGCAGAAATCTCTTTCCACTGCTGCCTCAGGAAGAGAAGAAAGCATCCTTGGGGCTCCTCCATCTGAGAGCAGGCTCATCTCTAGAATATAAATGGCAGCATCCTTCGCATGATGTTTCCCATTCTTGAGGCAGACAAACCACACATTCAGTGGGTCACACACATGATTCAGACTTCAATCTTGCAATCGAATATGTTTTTAAGCCAAGTTCTGTACAGTTTGGCTAACATTAACTTTATTAGGTAATTACCTCTTTCAGAGGGCTGTTAACAGCACTGTCGACAAGAATGTCAGCTTGCTACAAGAGATGTACTTGCTGACAGCAAAACAAAGAGAAGCTGAGGCAGGTTTTTCTTTTAACCTATTTATTAAAATTTTATGAGTAAGTCATTTTCTCCCTTATAAGGTTTCCCTTGTAGTTTGTATGGAATCACAGCTGTTTGAATATAAATGCAATGGCCCAGCCTCCGTGTCATCCACACCAGCTGCCTCTGAGCCAGAGAAGCCTCCTACAGGTCTTGTCACCCACTCAGGAACTGATAAGCCAGTGAGAGGCCACTGACTTGACTTTACCCACCATCCAGATGAGCTAACCAATGACAGCTTCTGCCCTGAGATGGAAGAAGGACTTCCTGTGCCAAGTTACAGTCAAGCTTGATTGTCCATATTCATCATGGAGAAGAATTGGTCCCATCAGCATTCCCCAAAAGAACATAATTTTACCATGAGACCCTCATGATTCTCCAAAGTTAAGCATATGCGTTATTCAGTTAGATGCATTTAAGAAATATCATGCATATTTTATTCCCCCTCCCCTTGGGGAATTGCAGAGCATAGCAACATCCCAAAGCATAACATCTCAGAATCCAAAAGATTCTGTCCCCTGGTATTGTGGATTGAATTGTGTCTCCCTGCAAAACTCAGATGTTGAAGTCCTGAGCCCTAGTACCTCAGAGTGTGACCTTATGTGGAAATAGGGCTGATGAATATGAAATTAGTTAAGATGAGGTTGCGTTGAAATGGGGTGAGCTCTTATTCCAGTCCCCATAAAAAGAGAAAATGTAGACAGAGGTATCCACACAGAGAGAACAACATGTAAACCTGAAGGCAGAAATCAGAGTGGTGCTTCTACAAGCTGAGGAACTCCAAAAATGGCCAGCAAACCGCCACAGGCTAGGAAACCAGCACAGAACAGATTCTCTTAGGCAGCCCTCAAAAGGAACCAGCCCAGCTCAGATGCCTTGGGTAAGACTTGTAACCTCCAGAACTTTGTGATAATAAATTTCTGTTACTTGCTTATGCCTCCTGGGTTTGTGGTACTTTGTTACAACAGCCCTAGAACACTAGAATGTAGGACAATTTCCCTGGGGTCACACCAATAATTAATGGGAATACCAGAGAAGGAATGCAGGCCTCCTGGCCTGGGGAAAGTGTTCCATCCAGCACAGAACACTGTACATGCTCCGTGTTCATTCTAGGGCTTCAGGTCCTCGTGGCCTGTGGCAAAAAAAATCAAATGGGAAGAGAGAGGTGGCAGGAAGAAAGGAAGAAGAGAAAGCAGAACAGAAAATGGTACTCCTGCTTCTCTTTTTTTACTTACAGGACCCTCAATGATGAAAGCTAAAATTATACTGGTAATGATAGCTAAATTTGAGTGTTTGCTATGTGACCAGCACAGTTCTAAGTATTTTACACATCAAACTCTAACAGCAAGTTAGATACTGTCATTCTCCCCACTGTACAGATGAAGAAGCTAAAATAGAGCCTGGCACAGTGGCACACGCCTATAATCCCAGCACTTTGGGAGGCTGAGACAGGAGAATCATGAGTTCAAAGCCAGCCTCAGCAACAGAGAGGCACTAGGCAACTCAGTGAGACCCTGTCTCTAAATAAAATACAGAATGGGGCTGGGGATGTGTCTCAGTGGTCCAGTGCCCCCACGTTCAATCCCCAGTTTGCCTCCCACCACCACCAAATAAAAAGCTAAAGCAGAAGATGTTTGGACAACTTGTCCAATGCACTCAGCTAATAAGTGATGGGGCCAGAATTTGGCCCCAGTCAGCCTGTCCTCAGAATCCAATTCTAACTACTTTGCTTTATACCTCTGGGCCTTCACTCAGGTAATGTAGGCAGAAAGAGTTTTTGCAATGTGAGGTCAAAGAAAGCCCTCAATTTGTCCAATAGTTTAACCCCAGTAAAGCCTCTAAACAAATGCTTATCACTGTGTCCCAGTGTTTTTCCAGAATGTGAGCTTTTTAGAAAAAGAGTTCTTTGATTACTTATATTCTGGACATCAAGATATGGTCCATTTTATTCAAGTACTTTTATATATTTGGTTCTTTCTGATCGTGTTCCTTTTATGAAGCTTTGCTCTGAGGATTTCTGTTTGCAGCAGGCTGGTTTAAAGGCTTCATTCAGGAGGCAAAATATATGAGCCTTAGCATCTTTATACATTAGAGCAGATCCACTCTATGAAATTTCCACTTGCCCTCCCCTTTGATGCAAGGCATGCTGAGCTTCCAGCACTGGTGATATGGTTACAAGAAGTCGCTGGCTTTTCTGGGACAGGTTTGATTTCAAGGGTCCTGCCCCATTGCCAATGCACATACTGGAGGCTGAATCACACCAATGCTCAAAAATAGGATAACCATAATATTGTATATTTTAGGCAATTTAATACAGCTACTAATTTTCTGTGGGCTGTTAACCAAATAATATTTCCAAAGAAGCCTCAGCACTCCCTTAATATTACCCATTTGTGCCCAAATACTAACTTTATTTTGTAACACCCTCCCATAATTTTTTTTCCTCTGAGGTGTAGAAGAATTAAGGGACAGGTAGAAGAAAGCTATACAGAATATAGAAAAAGTTTGCAGGAATTTAAAACACCTTCTCATGCAGAATGTGATTTAAAACCTCAAAGATTTTTTTTCTTGCCCTGAAGCAAGCAACCACTGTAATAATTTAACTGATACCTTTTATTACATTAGTCACTAACTTTAAAAGTGCAAATCTTCTGAATATAGGCAACAACTAACAATCTTTCTTCCTTGTTAAATGGTTTACTCTTCAAAGTTTCTTACTCTAGATTTTCTGAACTTTTACATCTTTTTTTTCCTCAGTCTATGAGAACATTTAAAAAATGCATTCTTTCTTCTTAAATCTTGATTTTCCATGTGTACTCTAAAATGCATCTGATTTATATTAGAATCTTGAAATGCATTGTTTAGAAAACAAGAATCTAATTCCAAATATAGTCTCTGTCCATAGTTTTTAGTTTGGGAATAACATGTAAACTGGTTGGTACCAGACCAAAGCAAAAGAGGGACATAAAGGGAAAGAAGGGGGGGTGGGAACAAGAAAGACAGTAGAATGAATCAGACATAACTTCCCTATGCTCCTATATGATTACACAACCAGTGTATCTCCACATCATGTTCAACCACAAGAATGGGATCCTAATTAGCATAAGTTATACTCCATGTACGTATAATATGTCAAAATACACTCTACTGTCATGTCTGTCTAAAAAGAACAAATAAAAAACACCAAATAAAATTTTTTAAAGAAGAGTATAAATCCAGCAGATTTTAAAACTGTATTCTGAAGAACACCATAGATAGAAAAGACTAGAAAGCAAATAACTGAGAATCCAAAATTATCTAGGCCTCAACTGAAATTATATGCCCATATTGATAGAAAACTATTTGGAAATATGATGCTTCATCCGCATTACATGATTATAATGCCAAATAGAACAATTTTTAAAAGTCACACCAAAAATCCAGATGCTTTCCTCTTGATCTCTGTAGAAGATACCTATACCTGTAATACACTAAAACCCCAATCTAGGCGCAAGAGCACCCAACTGCTGCTGTCTAGGTCTATCTAAACCCTAGACAGAATCCTTGTGCATCAGAATCACTGGAGGTGGGAAGCCTCCATCTGGACTGAGTTCCCTCCCAACGTTTCTGATTCTGCAGGTCTGGAGTGGGGCCCAATAATGTGCATTTCTAACAAGTTCGTACCTGATGTGAGCCTGCTGGTCACTGGATCACACTCAGAACCTTTGGTGTTGAACAAACAAAAAAAATTCTATTTTAATAACCAAAATAATGACATAGATGGTTTATTTTTGTGCTATATTTCTCCTGTATTTGAATTCCTACCTTACAACGTATAGGACTATAAAGATCCAGATTGAATGGCCAGGCTGCTATACCAATGGGTAATCAATTCTATATTGTAAAAAAAAATGACAGGCTTTTAGAAAGAGGAGAACAAACATACCTACTTATGGCTGAAAACGCATCACCTTTGATTCAACAGTGAAAAGCCCCACTTGAAAACTAAAATGGTGCTCAATTTAATGAACTCTCTCCTGAGACTTGTTCACCCAAAAGAAACATTATGCTTCAGTGTCATCTGGAGGGCACAGTCCTCTGTTTCTGAATGCTGTGACTTCTGGGAGTCTCAGGAAATCTGGGCTATAGGGAAGAAAAGCAGAGAGCTAGAGTATCACCTCAGGGACCATTGTGTAGCTTTAGGGAAAGAAATCACCTCCATTGTCTTCTTTTTCTGCTATTATCTTATCCCTCCAACAATTTCTCAAAGGATGGTATTCTCTGTATGGATTTGAAGGGGTACCTGCACGTTCTTTGACAGGTTTAGAGATGAGCCCTCAGGTTTGAGCACTTAGTTTTTAACTTCCCAGGGCTACTAGGAAACAGGGTTTAAGAGGTTAGCAGGGAATGGCACTTTAATAATCTCTGAAGCCATTCGGCAGACACCCCTCTGGTGCCCTATCAGCCCTGCCTCTGATGCTGCCGGGGTCCCCAGCAGCGGGGCAGTGCTGTCAGCCTGGAGTCTGAAGGGAATAAACAGCCATGCAGCTTTTCCTGAGAAGAGCTTTTGGTTGCTGTGTCTTCAGTTTCTCTTTTCCCTTTGCAACTAATATTCCTTCAGCCTGATCCAAAACCCCCAAGGCATCCTTCCCAGAAAACCCTTCCTGATTGCCAGCACTTCAGAGAAAATCACTTTTTATTTAATTACTCTGACAAAAACAAGGGAGACCATTTCACCCTCTCTCTGACATTCAGCTCAGTTGCCATCAATGAGCCATTCGTTTCCCTTCCTTCCCTGAATGACTGACCCCAAGACAGAGCTGAAATGGAAGCACAGCAAAAATATGTTCTTCTGAGAAATCCCTCTACGTGAAGGGGAAAGGGATAATAGGGATCTCTTATAATCATTCTGGCCTTTTTATTTCACTATCTGCTTATTGCTCTGTGCAGGATTCCATATTTAGGAGAGATATCTGGGATGTCTTTAATCTGTTCTCCTCCCCCAAACAGTGCAAACTCAAGCTCTTCCTATGACAGTTCTGGAACTAGAGCCCTGCTTTGAAGGAAGGATGAGAGAAGTTGGCACTTCTACTAGGGTAGACCTGCAGGTGCTATGACCAGAAATAACCTCAGCCCCAAATATTCCTCATGGTATCCTTTATATGGTTTTTGAACAAGAAGTTTCCATTGAGATTTATATTTGTCATTGTCATGGACTCTCAAGGTTCCCCAACCTCTTCAATCAATGAAAGCCCATCCCTATGAAGTGGCTCATTCTCCCACAACTCATGCAGAAATGGCGACTATATCCACCTCAGTCTTGAGTGCTTTGCTCAGTCCAGAATCATTGACTCTTGGAATGGGTGAGTGGTGTGGAGTTTGAGATGTGTGCCTGGCCTGGGGAGAGGAGAAGCAGGAACACACTAACCACAGACTTAACTATTCCACACATTTACCAAGAAACAGCCTGAGCAACACCTACTCTCATGAGGGGAATAATTACCTGATTCCCAACAGGGACTAAAAACCTTCACTCTGTTTGGCTGGTTTTCCAGCAATTATGTGCACACCACAGAAACTCCATGAGCCTACTAAAATCGACTTCATCCCCACATGACCTCCTCCTACCTTGACCACACATACCCCTCTGCCTCAAGGACCCCTTTCCCCTCCCACCATCACTTGCCACTTCCCCACCCCTGGAGCTCCTAGGCCGAGGAGTGGGTGGTCTAGCTCTGAAACAGGCTGCCAAGGTTAAAATCCAGACTCCAATACTTATGCCCCCAGTCACATTTGGAATGTGCTGAACTTCTGTGTTTCAGCGTGCTCTTTTCTCAAATGGGATGATGATAACAGAGTTACTATAAGAGAAACATTAGAAAGGTTCAATTAAACAAAATTATATTATGTAGAATTCTTGCCATAATGCCTGGCTATTATTACTCTTCAAGATTAGGTTCCAATGCCACCATGTCCCCTCTAGGATCTCTTCCCTCCCACTTTTGTTCCTTGAACATGAACCTTCTGGAGCTATTAACACATATATTATTATTACAGGTGGTTTTTGTGGAATACAAACCCTGCAGCCTGAGTTCATGACTTGTCTCTGCCTCTTAATAGCTGTATGACCTCCCTCAGTCTCAGCAACAGTACTCACTTTATTAGGTGGCTATGAGGATGAAGCAGGCCATGTGTAAATCTTCAGCAGTGTGTCACACACAGTAAGCATCACCTAGCGTGGCCAATCTCATCATTGAGTGTTCACTTGACTGTCTCATTAACTTCCAACTCCTTGGGGAAAGGAAAATGCTTTATTTTTTATATCTATATATTATTTCTTACCTAAAATATAGTGTGGCAGATCATAGTCCGGGACTTTGGTTCATTTCCTTTCTTTCTCCCTGGAAGGGCGATTCGGCACTGATAAGCGCTGGCCCCACTACCAAACTTGACAGGCACATGCAGCAAGTCTGACTATGTGACATGCCATACACAGGCCTCTTGTTAACAGCTGGGGCTGATCTGTAAGAAACCATCCCTGGAACACCTCATGCCTAAAACCCTTAACTCTCCCAAAGAGCTTAAATCTTTAAAAAGTCACTTTTATTCTATGACATAGCTCATAATTGTATCATTAGTGAAGGGAAGAATTTTGAATTGTATAAGTACATGACAAGATAGTCAATAACTAGCTGAGCACGCCTGTAATCCCAGCACTTTGAGAGGCTAAGACAGGAGAATCACAAGTTCAAAGCCAGCCTTAGCAACAGTGAGGTGCTAAACAACTCAGTGAGACCCTGTCTTTAACAATAAACACAAAATAGGGCTGGGGATGTGGCTCAGTGGTCGAGTGTCCCTGAGTTCAATCCCTGGTTCCAAAAAAAAGATAGTCAATAACTTACAAAAGGCAACCAAGAGCAACTCTCTCCTTCCACAAGCTTTCTGAAGACCATCCCCTAGCTTGCCAGTTGACCCCCTCTGGTGCAGATCTATACAGATGTGGCTCCATCTGTGGACAGAGCTCCCTCATTCACAAAGATGGGGTCCCATCCCACACACTGGGGACCACACCCACTCTTGAGTAAGGGCTGATGTGAAAGCTCACTTTCCTTCATGAGAACTGAGAATCCCTAGAAGAGAACCAGAGCGACAACCCAGGCAAGGTACCCACTGCCATCGTTAGCAAGTCCCTGGCACCCTCCTTCTACAGCAAATATATCCCATGGTCTCTCTTCTCCCTGAATTTTCCCTCTCCTTCCCTGTCTCAACTAAAATCCAGCCCTGACCTGAAGAATTCCCTTTTGTACTCCTGTCTAAAGAAAGTGACTCGTTCTCCTACAACTTTGTAAGGCAGTGATGAGGGTATCCTTTTTGTCCCCCAGTGCTGCTTCTAGGGCATATCCTGGCACTTTAAAAACGAACAAGAAAAAAAAAATGCCTTGTTGTAGATTTGTGTCAACCTCCCAGGCCTGCTGGCTTCCTGAACATATTGGCAGCTGGACCCTAGTCTTCCTCTATCTTCAAACTCTGCCATCTTTTCATGCATCTCTTTTATTCACATCAGTGACCACCCACGTGAACGTAAACTCTGTTCTTTCATTTCCTTGTGTCAGTGTATCCCTCTCCACTCCAGACACTGCCTCTGGCCCCTGGACTCCACCATTACCTAGAACCTCCAAAACACCAAAACTAGATATCCGTTCTCTGTCCTTCAACCTGATGAAGACCTTGATCCCTCAAACTAGACTTTCTTTCCCTGTTATTACTTGCTTTCTGACCAGTGCCCCCTCACTTCAACCATTTCCTTGCTGAACATCCTTAAATCCTTCGCCATGTGTCTTGGTGGAGTCCAAGAGTCCAACCCTAAATTCATCCAACTTTCTGTCTTCTGCATGTCTACATCTGGACTGTTAAGTAATTCTAAAGGGGAAAAAAATCATGTAGCCACAGAAATCTGTAGTGTTTCTGAGGATGAAATCCTATTCCTCTCATGGTCCCCTGCTCGATCTCCTGGATATTTCAAGTTCTCTCCATTCTTCTAAAAGTCCTATCTCAACAACTCTCCCACCAGTCTCAGCATACAACCTTTCTTCCTGCCTCACAAGAGAAATGGGCACCATCAGATAAAGCATCTCCTTCCAGCCGCTAAACATCTGCACAGTTATCTCTTTTGCATCATCATTTTCCCCCTCTCTCCTATTACAAGGGAAGAGGGCTCCCTCCTTCTGTGTCAGCCAAATCCCTCTACTTGCCCACTGACCCATGTGCCCTCTGACTTCTGCAGAATCCTTACAATATTTGGACCTCTTCTGACCCTTTCCTGCAATTTGTACTTTTCCCATCAGCATTGAAATATGCTTGCCTAAAAACAAAAGTAATTTTTTTCCAGCATTGGGTATTGAACCCAGAGATGCATTACCAGTGAGATACATCATTATTTTATTTGGGGACAGGGTCTTGCTATGTTTTCCAGGCTGGCCTCCAACTTGGGACCTTCCTGCCTCAGCCTCCCAAGCAACTGGGACTAACAAGCGTATACCATTGCACCTGACTGTCATGAAGCTTCTTGATGAGATGACTTTCACATTCTGCCTCCACTTCCTCACTGAAATCTGTCTCTGAAATTACCAGATTTCTGCCAGTGTCTCCAGTGACAGCTATACCACTGAATTCAAAAGACACTATTCAGTCTTTATCTTTTCTTCTTTCCTGCAGAATTCAACATTGATAATGACTCCTCCCTACTTGAAGTACTCCCCTTTTGGCTTCCATGACACTCTATTCTTGTTTTCCTCCTTCCTTACCACTTATTCTGCTTTGAAGACTTGCTTCCTCTGTGTGCCACTTAAATATTAATGTTTATTGTGATTCCGTTATTGAAATTCCTTGCAGCTATTTATTATCATAGAACAAACTACCCCAAAACTTAACAACTTAAAGTAGTATTACCCTATCATGATCAAAATACCAAGGGCCAGAAATCTAGGCAGGGCTCTGTGAGGCAATGCTCCTGTTCCATGTGGCATCACTAGGATCATACACAGATTCACACATAGATTCAGCTTGTGGCTGAGCTGGGCTGAAGGGTCTAAGATGGTTCACTCACATGCCTGGCACTTTGGCAAGGGTGACCGAAAAGTTGAGAGTCTACTCCTCTCCAACTTCTCTATGTGGTCTCTCCAGCAAGATTGCCAATCTTCTCACAAAGCAGTTCAAGGAGACAAGAACAAGTGATCCAAGAGATGGAAAGAGGAGGCTGCCAGAGCCTGGAATCTGGAGCCACTTTACTCTTGCATTATTCTGCTGGCCAAATAGTGATAAGCCTTTCCAGATTCAAGGGGAGGAGAGAGATCATCAATGGCAGGGCAGGTGGGGGCAGTAGCCATCTGTAAACCACCACAGTCACCTGGAAGGAAGGAAGGAAGGAAAGGAGGGAGGGAGGGAGGGGGAAAAGGAAGGGAAGGGAAGGACCAGTCTGCACCATCACTGTCCTCCTCCTGGACCACTGCACTGCCTTCCTTACCAACCTCCCTCTCTGGCCACATTGCCCCTTCCATCCCATGATCCACAGTGAAGCCAGAGAACCCTCTCTATAATGCATATCATATTGCACTACTCTCCTGCCTAAAGCACTTCAACAGCATCCCATTGCCCTTATGGGGAAGCCCAAATGTCACAGCATAATGAGACCCTTTGTGATTTGTCACTGCTGAGACCTTCAGCTTCACCTCCTATAGCGTCTTCCTTATCCTCTGTACTCTATGGTGTTGATATTCCCATACATGCCATGAGCTTTCTTCTTCTCCAAGCCTTTGTATGTTTTGTACCCTTTGGAATATTATTCTACCCAGCAACCAGGCCCCAATGCCCATGGATAAGTACAAGTGTTCTCTCTCCACCTCCCACACACACTGTCCTTTTCACCATCACCATCCTTCAGATCTTGGTGTGGAAAAGTTATTCTCAAAACATTTGTGTGGTCCCAGACCAGACAATATCAGCATCACCTAGGAACTTGTTAAAAATGCAAATTCTCAGGCCTGACCCTAGACTTACTGAGTCAGAAACTTTATAGTTGGGCCATAGAAATCACCATTTTAACATCCCCCCTACTTGACATTTCTGGACCATGACTAGAAAACATGACAGTGATACCTCTTCAGAATGTTGTGTAGAGAATCAGTAAGATAATGCACATACTCCGATTCTAGTGCACTCTAAAGTCTAAGAATCACTGGGCTAGCTAACTCTTCCTCCAGGTAACTTTCTCCAGCCTAACTCTTCATCCAACAGAAGATGTCCATAGTCCTCCATCCTTAACCTGATCATAGCCCTTATCATAGAGTAGCATAATTGTCTACGCATTTGACCCCAGTATTGTTTTTCTGAGCTCCCATAAACAGGACTCTATCTTGTTTACTGATGTGTTCCCACTCCCTGCATTATGAACATCCCAGTAGTAGTTACTTAAGAAGTTGTAAAATCAAGATTCAAACTGAAAGTGCACATCCCAATCTTTTACAAAGGTACACTACAAACACCACAGAGAGATTTCATGCACTGAGGATCATTGTAATTGGCAGCTGGGTTCAGGCTTCAAGGGTCTTTGCGGTGGGGGGGGAGGGGGGTTACTACTTATTAACCTTTGCATAATAGAAAGGAGACACTGTGTATGTACAAGATACCTAACTACTAAAGAAGGAAAAGATATGCACTGTTGAATCTAGTTAAAGCTCTGAAAATGGCCCACCTGACGCTAGCCCTGAAGTGAGATCAACCAAGCTATTCATCTTCCCATTTCTGCATGACCAGTTCCTCCATTGCTTGCATTTTAATACCCTAACTATGTTTACTGGAGTTTCTAAAATGCTACTGAATCTTTAGAAATTTAGCAGAAAAGAAGAATCTAGGTCATGCAACTGTGAAATCTAAATAAGGTATAATTAACATGCCCATCAACTTTCACAGAAGTGATGCTAGTTTGCAAACTATTCATTAATTCTACACAATAACAGCAACTGGGTACAATGAAGAAACCAAGCTGAAGATGAGAGGCTCAGTGTAGTGCTAACCCAATGTTCTGTTAGTAATACATAGGAATGAATCGCTTCTAAATTCTGCTTAAAAAGACATGACTATTTAAGAATTTGGAGCTAGAGTTATCAAGAGTGGCAATATAATTACTGACCCTCAATGCTTTTAAATATAACTTTATTATTCACAAAATACTCTCCAAATTATGGAAAATGTCTCATGAATTGCTGTGAAACTCTGGGGAGCGGGAAACAGTCAGGGATGACTTCTTGTGTAGGAATATGTAAAAATGGCTATATCTGAAAATCAGGAGAGACCTGTACTCAAGTCCCAGATTTGAACTATCATTGTGGTCTACTTAACATTTCTGGACCTTGACTTTAAAATATGGTAATAAAACCTCTCCAGAATATTGTTTGCAGAATGAAATAAGAGGCTGCATATAGTTTGATCAACTCATAGCTAGCAGTTCTCCTTTCTATTCTTCCAAAACAGAATTAGTGACATTGGAAACCAAATGGACTATAGAAAAATATGGTAGTCCCACAAACAATTAAAAAATAGAACTGCCATTTGATTCAGCAATCCTGAGTATAGATCCAAAAGAATTCAAAGCAGTATCTTGAAGAGATATTTGCATACAATGTTGACTCCAGCATTATTCACAATAGCCAATAGGTAAATGCAGCCCAAATGTCCATCAATAGATGAATGGATAAATAAAATGTGGTTTATACATACAACAGAATATTATTCAGCCTTTTAAAAAAGAAATAGGGTCATAGGCTACATCAAGGATGAATCTCAAGAAGATTCTGCTGAGTGAAAAAAGCCAATCAAAGCAAGACAAATGCTGCGTGATCACACTTCCGTGAGGTATCTAAAGTTGTCAAACTCACAGAAGCAGAGAGTAGAATGACGGTTGCCACAGGTGGAAAGAGGAAGAAGAGCTGTTTTTTAATGGATATAGAGTTTCAGTTTCACCAGATTGAACAAGTTCTGAAAACCCTATTTCTTTTTTAAAAGGCTAATATTCTCTTGCGCAATAATGTAAATACACTTAACACTACTGAATTGTTTTTTTGCTTTTTGTTTTGTTTTGTTTTATTTGTTTTGTACTAGAGATTGAACTTAGGGCACTTGACCACTAATCCACATCCCCAGTCCTTTTTATTTTTTATTTTGAGACAAGATCTCACTAAGTTGCTTAGGGTCTCGCTAAGTTGCTGAGGCTGGTCTTGAACTTGCAATCCTGTGATCCTCCGAGTTGCTGGAATTACAGGCATGCACAATCACACCCAGCTTCAGTTGTTCACTTTTTAAAAATGAATAAGATGGTAGATTGGGGGGAAAGTGATTTATTTTGTTATGATTCAAAGAAAAAAATTTAATTAAATAAACAAAATCGACTGATTCCTTCCTTTGCCCTCTCTAATACCATGTGCTCCTGCCTCCCTTGATACTCTTGTCTCAGCCCCCTTGGCTCCCCCCTTTTACCCTCTCACCTACCATTGGATTGTTGAGGTTCCCCTGGGTTTCATCCTTGGCCATCTTTTTTTTTTTTTTTTTTTTTTGGTACCAGATATTGAACTCAGGGGCACTCAGCCACTGAGCCACATCCCCAGACCTGTTTGTATTTTACTTAGAGCCAGGATGTCACTGAGTTACTTAGCACCTCGCTTTAGCTAAGGCTGGCTTTGAACTTGCAATCCTCCTGCCTCAGCCTGTCAAGCCACTGGGATTATAGGCGTATGCCACCACACCTGGCCCATCCTCTCTTCTTGCTCTCACACTCCCAAGGATTTCAGCCATTTCTCCAGCTTTGCCAACCAGTTACATGTAAATGACTGTTATGACTGTTCTACCACAAATCTAAAACAGAGTCTGCACATCTGCTAAGTAAATGAGTACCTATATCTTTATCCCCTACCCAATTCAAGCTCCAGAACCATATTTCCAACTACTTTCTGAATACTTCCAACCAACTATCCCATAAGTCCCTCAAATTCAACAGGACCAAAACTTCATTTATTTAGCTTCTCCTGGGGGAAATTTAAAAGTTCCTCATCTTGGTCTCAGTTAATATTGTCCCCAGCATTCTCCCAACCTGCTTTGACTGGTTGTACAAACCCTGTTTAACTTAGAAATATCTAGGGAATCTGACTGCTTTCTTCCTTCCACTGGGACTCATCATTTCTCATTTGGACAATTGCAGTATCTTTCTCCCTACTGCTATTTGCTCCTCGAAGGAGTTCATCCACTGAGGGAGATCAGTAGAGTAGAGGAAAGGAACCAGGGGAAGGGGAGAAGAGAAAGGGGAAATACTGGGGAATGATATTGGCTAAATTATATTATTACATTGTATGCATATATGAATATGTAACAACAAATCCCATTGTGTACAACTATAATGCACCAATTAAAAATATGAACAAAGAAGTTCATCCTCTTTTTCTAGGTGTTTCTTTCTAAAGGATCTCATTATGGAGCTACATTACTAGCAACACCACAGGCTCCTATCTCCTACAGAGTTAATTCCACATGTGTTGGGGCCTACAAAGCCCCTGTATTCTGGTTCCAACCTGTTCTTCCAGGCCTTCCTCTCTGACCTCAAATCCCCTACATCGAAGACACATTTCCCCTCTTCTACTAGGCCCTTCTGTAACTCCCTGTACATTGTGTCCATGACAGGCCCTCTGTGTGAACAGACTCTCCACCACCGCCAACACTCTCTTCCTCGAAACAACTCATTCCTCTTGAGTACTGAATAAGCACTTACCAAGGAGCCATATAGCTATGACAGAAACAATTTCATCTTGAAAACTTCCTTCCTCAGTAAGTGTTCCTACCAGCTTAGCTGTAACAAACTGGTTATAGACTGAAATATTCACTCAAAATTTAGCTATCCACAAAAGAAAAAAAATGAAACATGGAAAGTGGAGGTTTTAACTGGCAGTATTTGTAATAGTTGATTGTATCAAAGTAGCATAATGGCCAGGAGCCAGAGCTTTTCAAGCATATGTAGGTGGTTGGCTATTTTCTCAGCTTCCATATCTGTCTAATGAAGATAAGAATAACACCTACCTCATAGAGTTGTCAAACTTTAGATGAGATGATATGTAACATGATTAACTCAGTGCCTAGCATAATGTAATGCTTTATAAATGATATTAAATATTACTATTACATAGAATCAGCCTTCTCGGTCTGCTACTTAGGCATGCATCCTCACTAACAGGCTTCATTAGCATCTCTAGTGCCACTGTATAATTCCTTTTGGGCAAAGGAGTAAGAGGATGGAAATAATAGGTGCCATCTTAAACATGGAAAGATAAAAGTTTCATGGTCGCAAGAAGTAAGACTGAACCATGTCTCTTGTGTGTGTGTGTGTGTTTCATATAAAACTTGAAGAAAAATTTTCATAACTAATAGCATTGTTAAATATGGCTATTATAATCTAATTCTGCTAAATTTTTCAAATTATACAATTAAGTTTAATTACCCAAGACATAGGGATGGCTTTGCATTATTGAGAAAATGACTTTTAAAGAAACAAAGTTGTATATTTACTAAAAGCTCAGCATTGTTTAGAACCAACAAGACAGTTCTAGGAAATTCCCTTACTTGTGTAGAACTAGACGTATTTGCAATCGGAACTTATTATGGTGTATCTTTGCTTTTGCAAGCCACTTACTTTGAGGTTTTGTGCTGTTTTGTTGTTTTAAAATGTTTCCATCACTGGGCACTGCAGCAGCTATTCTACTTCTAAAATGAACTGTGCTCACAGTCATACTGGGAAACTCTCAGAATAACTCAGCATCCTCCCTGAACCCCTATGTTATTCAGCTTATTCTCTCCACACATCAAATATAGGAAAGTCTTGCAATTGTTTTCAGTATAATTTGGGTGACTTGTGGAAACACAGCAGCTGTGAGGCAGGAAATTAATTTTAGCTCATTCCCAAGGCAGTCAGGTGTTCTAAAACCATAGAAAGCACAAAACAACAGATTTGGGATGGTTATTGTCTTAGTTCTGAATGATGTAACAGTACCAGACTGAGTGGCTTATAAAAAACAGAAATGTATTTCTCACCATTGTGGAAGCTGGGAATGTGGAGGTGCCAACAAAGTCAGTCTGAAGTGGGTCTGCTGAAGACCCACTTTCCAGTTTCCCATGGCATCCTTACATAACACAAGGAGTGAGAGACCCCTCACAAGGAGTGAGAGAGTTTATAAGAACATTGATCCTAACCATGAGGGTTTTGCCCTCATGACCTAATCACCCCCCAAAGTCTCCACCTCCTAATATCATCACCTTGGGGGTTAGAATTTTGACAAATTTGGGGGTACAAATATTCATCTATAGCAAGTATCTTCCTCAAATTCTTTCTCATTAATTTTTTTAAGCCCTATAAATGTAACCTCTCCTTAGTTGTTGTTCTACAAATTATGTCTCGTGCCATAGGAGGAGCAGAAACCATTTCTTCCTGCTCACACATGCGTTGGGGGAAGAGGGGATGTAATTCCTTTCTGAAAAATATTCTCAGCAAATTTCCTGGGTTTGTTTTGAAGATCTCTGACACGTGATATAGATCTACTAATTTAGAGTTTAATAAGCAGAACAGAATCACCTACAGTGTAAGGACCAGAGAACGCAGGGCACACAAATCAAGCCATCTGAGTGAGCTATCATAGACTGCTCTCCATGAGGCGACAGTGATACACTATGCCAGCTACCGGCTCGCAGACTGACCCCTCCATTAACTCACCTCATTGTCTTTACACATCCTTTCAGACTTTATCTATCTTCTCAATATCTTCCAATGGGAGTGTTCATCCAAGAAAACCAAACAAACCTTTTGGTTACTTTTTTTGTTCTTTTTAGATATACTTGACAATAGAGTATATTTTGACATACTATCTATACATGGAGTATAACTTATTCTAAATAGTATCCCATCCTTGTGGTTGTACATGGTGTGGAGTTTCACCGATGGTGTATTCATATGTGAGCATAGGAAATTTATGTTCTATTCAACCTACTGTCTTTCCCATTCTCATTCCCACTCTCTTCCCTTCATTCCCCTTTGTCTAATCCAATAAACTTCTATTCTTCCCTCCTCTCACCCTTATTGTGCATTAGCCTCCACATATCAGAGAGAACATGTTTTTTTGTGGACTGGCTTATTTTACTTAGCATGATAGCCTCCAGTTCTATCCATTTACTGGCAAAAACCATAATTTTGTTCTTTATGGCTGAGTAATAGTCCATTGTGTATATATACCACATTTTCTTTATCCACTCATCTGTTGAAGGGTACCTAGGTTGGTTCCATAGCTTAGTTGTGAATTGAGCTGCTATAAACATTGATGTGGCTGTGTCACTGCAGTTTGCTGACTTTAAGTCCTTTGAGTATATACTAGGACTGAGATAACTGGGTCAAATGGTGGTTTTTTGTTACTTTTTTTCTCACACTCTTGAAAAAGTATGCAGTGGCCTACTTCATGCTTGAATTGTACATGTGAGAATATAATATGGGTCAGGAGTTCAAGGTTGAATGCTTTCTCACTGACTCAGGCCAGTCAGTATCAAGACTCTTTTTTAATGAGGATAAAGCTGTCTTCTCCCTGCTTTCCTTGTATGAACTGCTGAAGTCTGAATGCTGCTACAGCCACCATTGCAGCCTGTGGCCAAAGACACACTTGTGGGCAAGGACACACTTTCATGAGTGTCAAGAAGAAAGGTGTGGCGATCCTACTGGCCACTTGCTCAGTCTCTCTCTGTGCTTTCAAGCATTCCCTCTCTGTCCAACAAGACTGTTTATGCAGGAGTCTCAAATCAGTAGGCAAGGCAAACACTGCAAATGGCTGGAATGAGAGGTGAAAGTCCCTTTAAGAAGGCACCACTATTCTCTAAGTCCATCACAGCAAGCTTTTCTTCCCACTGATGTTGGAAGTAATTGCTGTTTCTTGATTGAGCACTCTTTTAGCATTTATGGACTATGTTTTCTATAAAGTAATAAATTAAACAAATACCTTTAAACTCCAGAACATATACTCACACTCTGGAAAGCATAGAGTAACTGAGAAGAACTGAGTGAAAAGTGGAATTCTTAGCTCCTATAACATGCTCAGTAATAGCTTACCTTCGGGCTGGGGTTGTGGCTCAGTGGTAGAGCGCTTGCCTAGCATGCGTGAGGACTGGGTTCGATTCTCAGCACCACATACAAATAAATAAAATAAAGATCCATTGACACTAAAAAATATTAAAAAAAAAAATAGCTTACCTTCTCCCCCACCACTCCTCCCCCCTTTCTCTCTCTCTCTCTCTCTCTCTCTCTGGACCTGGTGTTCTCGGTAAATACATGAAGAGAACCTAACCCAGTCCTGGGGACAGAGGTCAGGGAATAAGTGAGTTATAAGGACTCATAACTCCAACAGACTCTTGGAATTGAGAGAAATGCTAAGGCACCATCATTAACTGGGTTGGATTTCACATCTCAATGGAGGCGTGGGTGGTCCATTTTACAAGACTCTTCTCAGTACTCGATTGTGGACTATAATGTTTCCTAGAAATTTTTGCCTGTCTACTCAGCAATGAAGGCATAAATTGACATTATGGAAATTATAGAATTTGCCAGTCAAACAAATCTTTCTCTGGGTTTCTGGATTTTCTGATTGCTTCTGCTAAGTAAATATGCAAAACTGCCTTATAAGACAAAAGAAAGCCAGCAATGGCACATGATGCTGCATGATGTAAACCAGCTGAGCCTTGTTCACTCACCAGGGCTCCACTCTCTAGCCTGGCTACTGGTTGCTTCCAAATCCAATTCCAAGTGTTAAAATTCACACTGAAGCTTCAGATGATTTGGGGCCTTATAACCTGTCCTTCTGTTAACCCCACATGACAGTTCCCACTAATTCCAAAAACTCCTTATAGATAACTAAAATCAAGATGTATGTTTCCAGGGGCTGGATTTGTGGCTCAGTGGTAGAGTGCTCACCTAGCACATGTGAGGCACTGGGTTCAATCCTCAGCACCACATAAAAGTAAACAAAATAAAGGTTTTGTGTCCATCTACAACTAAATTTTTTTAAAAAATATGTATGTTTCCAGAGTTTCCTTTTTGCTCCCCAAGAAAAATTCATGCATCCCATTGATTTTCCCATAGACAGAATGTTCTTCCCACAATGCCTGGTTCCTGTCTGAAAATTATCCCCAGTATTGTCAGGCCATCCTTATGCCTCTTTTTGGACTTTTCTTGTAATTGAGCTTGGGCACTCTCCCCCCCCCCTCCTTCTCTCCCTCTTCTCCCTCCCTCCTTTTCTTTCATCATCCAATTTTGTACTATCTTGATTTGGGACCACTCTCCTCAACCAAATTCAAAAACCAGCATCATATTTTCTTTTCTTTTTAAAACCAATGGGGCCTAAAACAGGCAATGGTAGTTTTAATTATTATTTGATTTATGTAAAGATGCCAAGCCCATCTTCAGAAATCAACTCTCCTAAGATATGTTAAATAGGAAAGACTTGGGCATTTTAGTGCACTGCAATTGATACCTGACCAATTGCTAAAAGACCAATTTTCTAGTCATGTGACCTTTTCAAGCTCCATTTTCCTGGTAAACAAAATGAACATGCATGTATCATATGCCTTTCTATTCCCTAGGTTGTAGTAAGGACATCGAACAAGATAGACAAGAAAAAGCAATTTGTACCTATAAATACTATTCAAATGTATGTTTATATTATTAAATCATTGGGTCTTTCTCCTCACTGTTGCCATAAATAAAAAGTAGGGGTATTCCTGAACTTTCTGGAAGACCTTCCACAAATTTTAGCCATTACCATTTTTTATGGTTAATATTCTATTATGTCTGTAACCTGCTCCCTTTTCCTTCATGCTTCTTGTTTGTATAATTGGAACTGGTTTTCTAAGTTGAATTTTACTCCAATAACCAAGCAATCACCATTGTGTACTCTGGTCTGGGGGTGGGGGATAGAGACTGGGGCTTGTCATTGGCTCAGACTTCCTTGGCTTTGGAGAAACTTTCTAATTGTTCACAAAACAAACACAAAAGTACAAAAGAAAATTCAAATGGCTTGGAACCAAGCCTGTGGGCAACATTTCTATTGACAGAGCTAATTCTGGCATAATTAAAAAGAGTTTAATTAATCATGGAGTTAAGTATAGAGAAAAGGTTCCTGGCAGCCTTACATTCCTGGGGTAAGATTCTTTGTCCCTTACCAGAAGCTGATTCTCTTTTAGCACGGCAGGCTTCTTGATATTTTTAGCCTCTAACCATGTGATGTCTTCAGACCAGAGGTCTTCTTGCCAGCCTATTCTCTGAATCTCTGAAACAGTGACTGGAACCGTGGGTGACTGCTAGAATTTTGGGGTTTATTGCCCTTTCCACCAATCTAAAACAATATATTCCAATTTTCAGAAGCCCCAAGACATACAGTGCCTAGTTGCAAATAGTATTTTCCCAACAGTGCTAGGTCTTTGTAGTGCTAAATTCCAAGGTGACTGTGTCTTGATTCACTTGGCTTACCAAACCAGGACAACTGTATACAACCAAGAGCTCTTAGTCGTGGTCTCAGGATACTGTCAGGTTGTTCCTTCCTGAGAAGGAGCAGTATCTCAGGTATCGGCTCCCAGATACCTGAGAGCTTGCCTGCTCCCAATATTACCATGAGATATGGAGAGAGACTAGATTTTAAGCAATTCAAAATATTACAATTTCAATACCAACTATGGGAGGAAAATATCACATTCCTGTTCTAAGTCCAAAGTGCAGACTTTCCCCATCAGTCTCATCCCCACTTTCTCTCCCACTCCTTTTCTCTCCTTTCCCTCACGCCCGAGGCAGAGGCTTGCTACCTATGACCATCCCTGGATAGAAAGACACTCAGGAAGTTGTCCTGAGAAGGAGGATAGAAAGAAATATATGCTTCTGGCTTCCTCAATAAATAAAATGCTGACAGCCTATAAAAATATAAATTCTAAGTAAATGTGCCTTTCTAGCCACCTTCTGGACTAGACACTCTACACCATATCTCTCTCTATTGGAATCCAAAAACTGCTAGAATTCTCTGTGAGTCCAAACCCTATTACAGATGAATTAATTACCTTCGTCATGGCTACTTGTTTTAGTTCACTTTGACATGGTACCATCCATGACTAAATAGCTTTTTCACTATTGGCTGTTATATGTCCTCAAGGCTCAAATCCTGCTGCCTCTGGGGAAGAAAGTACATGGCCATGTAAAATACCCTCCGGAGACCCTTTAGGCACTTTGTTCTTGTACCTTGTTTTTACCACTGTAACTTTACCCTTTCACTTACTAGACACGGAATATTTATTCTGTTTTCTCATATTCAATAATTTATAGACCAGAAAAATGAGATGATCCTCAGATATGCCATAACAGTTTGAACAGCTGGTAAAATCAATCCTGAAACCACATAACTTTTAACACATTTTTTAAAAACTGCTTTTAAATATAATTTAAAAGTACTAGAAAAACCTGCTGTCTTAAAGTAGCTTCAGTTCCCATTCAAAAAAGTAAAATTAAACTTCTACCCTTTGAATAGATCATCTCTGTTTCTCTGCAGGCCACACCAGTCTTGCGATTATCAGCTATGACATATATAGCATATAGTTGAAATAATGGTTCATACTACTCAAATTGGTAAAATATTTCCTTTGTTTTTTAATATTAGGAGGAACTCAAGGTTGTCTATATAGTGTTACTCCCTCTCATTTGCAAGAGAGATGTGCTTTCTTGAGTACAAAGAAGGTGCAGTTATTCTTAGGATGCAGGTAAATGTGCATAACCTTGACTCCATAGAGAGGAGTTCAGCATGTAAGGGAACCCATAGTCCATTATGTACAGGAAAAAAGCTTGGAAACTCTGTTGTTGACATTTACATCCTACGTTGCTTCTTCTGGCTCCATCTATTGAAATAAAAATATTTTTAAGTAAACAAACATAAGTGAAAAGAATTGCTGGGAAGTATCTTACTGTGCAGAGAGATATGTGACCAAAAGATGTGAATCTGACAGATATCCTGTGGGCTAACCACTGGTCTGCATCTGACGCTCCTATCTGCTAGCATTTATAAGACACACGGGCAGAACCACAGCACAACTGGGTGGTAACTAAAGCTTGTAGATTTATATTAGCTCCTGGAAAAAGAGGGGGCTAGAGGAGAGGTGGGAAATATTTGTAATAGAAAATTAGATGTTTAAATCAAAATGAAAGCAAACAAACAGAAGGACTAGCTTTGCATCATATGGAAGGAGATGTAAAATGTTGGCTATTCATTGTGGAGAAATTTTGAAAGCAGTCCAGTGATATTTCTGTCTCTGGATCTACTAAGATGTCAGTGATGAAAAAGTAATAATGTCAAGAATAGTACTATGTCAGAGTGAAAATCAATAGCAGGCATGAAAAGGCAATATGTTTTTCTAAAGAATGATTTGATCTATATAATTTATAGAATTATAACTGCCATCAGACTGACTAAGCAGCAACTAGATGGACCCCCACTCACAGCTGACCATACAGGCACAGGGTTTGTCTTAGTTCTGATTTTTTCTTTTCAGCAACTTAACTCTAACAAAGTGGCCTTGTCTCTAACTGCTGAAGACTATAGAGCTGCCAACTTGAAAATTATGGAAATTTGACTTCAAGATTGAATTTGGTTCTCCTCCCCAGTCTCATTTTTTAAACTTCTCAACTTTCTTCTGTTATTTCCCTTGGGAAAATGTGGAGCTTAAAGAAACTATAGTGGTGGAAAGAGCACCGATTCAATGACTTTTGGATCCCTTAATATAAAATCTGAACCCAGACAAAATTAGTCTAAGGTATTAGAAGTCAACATGAGGTCACCCTTAGAGCAGTTTGGTGCAGAGGCGAAGGAAGCACAAAGCTACTGACTCTGTTTCTTGAGCTAGATGCTGCAAGACAGGTGTTCCCATTTTGTGAATTCATTGAGCTTACATATATGATCTGCACACTCTTCCAGGTGCACTACAGAAATGTAATGCATACTACACTTCAACAAAACACTTATATTATACAGCCATTGCATTCTCCTACCAAATATGCTCTAAATAGACAACAGATTTGGGGGTGTTCACTTGAGTCCTAATTTCTTTTACCAAATGAAAAGGTAAACCAGATGACCTCAGCCCAGAAGCTTCTCAATGCCATCTTCATGGGCACGTGATGAATAGCATTGGTATTCCTGCTATTAGTGACTTGAATAATAATCAGAATAGGAGCAAAGTTGCCAGAGGCCTTCAAGAAAAGGCAATGAACTGAAGGCAGTATAAATTTGCCACACAGGGAATGATATTGAATAATTGGAACTGCAGGTTCATGTTGATAGCAAAGAAGTAGAATTAAGGCGGCTGTCAGTGTGGGCTCCACTTTAAAAGCAGATGTTCATCACACAGCTAGTGATGTGTGCAATTACATTAAATTCAAGAACCAATGTTACTCTAATAGTTTCTTCTCAAAAATAGCTGCTGGGAATTATGGTTCCTTTAAAACAGCCTGTACGAACTTCCAACCAATCCTGTAGTACAGTATTTCAAGCAGTTCTTTTCCTTTCTTGTTTAATATGAAGTAAATCTAAAGGTGACCTGCATAGTGACAGATTGACAGCTAAGGAGAATCAGCATCTCCATCATCAGTGAGAAGTTGCCAATCACATCTCACAATAAATAAGAAAAACCCAGAGCCTGGGCTGCAGTGTATTTGTAGGAGTGATAGAAGAAATTATTGTGACCTCCATTTGATAAGAAAACGAGCTATACCTACCTCCTTATATGTTTTCCCTACAACCTGAGTCTCTTGAAAGGTAAAATAAGTTTGGTAGGAGACAGACGGGAAAATGAATGATTTTGATAATCCTCTGTACAAACCAGGTAGTTAGCACCTAGATAATAGCTCCACAGGGAAATTCTTAAAATCTTATGATCTTTTTCTAAAGTCTCTAAAGTCCCCTGGAAACAAGTCACCTGATTCTGCTGAGCCACCTGCCTTTATCCCACTGAAAACAATTCTGGTGAAAGCCAGGCCAGACATGCTCTCTGATGGCAGTTCCTCTTCTGAATCCCAAGAATAATCCTTTGGTACAAACATAGAAGTGTACTATTTAGTCTTCCAGCAAACATGAAGGGATACAATGAAATGAAGGAAATGCAAATCATGAGCTGCCACATAAGATCCTAATTACCATAATTTGACCCATCCTCCTTCCCATTGCCGGAAAGTCAGCCTTCTGGGTGAGAGGAAGCCAAACCAGGAAGATAACAGCCCTCTGTTCTAGCTCCCCATCCTTCACCTCTTTCTGTCTTCCTCTGTTCCTCAAATGATGTTCATTAAGACAGCAATTCTTCTAACAGTTTGTAAGCCTCAATTGTATTAGTGAAAGCTTTGCATGCCTTGATAAACTGAGCTAAAGAAAAGGAAAAGGAGAAAGAAAAAAAGCAGATGCATGCTGTCTTTTTATTCCCCAAAGCAACTGTCGATCTCAAAATATTTTCATAGAAGCTGCCAGAAATCTCTCTGGAGTCATCCCTGTTGGATACAAGGACAGTAAATCTAAAAGGTCCGGGTCTTCCATGGTAAAATTTAGAAAGTGTTAATAATTCAGAAAAGGTCAATTCAAACCCCAAACATCCAGTCTCATCAATAACACCACTCCTTTTACCTCCACATAGCTCCTAGCATATTTCTTTTTCCTAGATTACTCATAGCTTTGCCTTGTCCCTGACTTCCCTCCAAATGACTTGAGGTAAGTTAACTTGGCACAGCTTCTTATATTTATGATGGTAAATGAGCCAGGCTGGGAGACATACAAAAAAATGTGATAACTTTATACCTATTAGAATTCACCTTAGATCAACCCATTAAAATCTGGATCTCAAAAGGCACACCTCTGGCCACATTAGGGCTGGGACTTCTGCCTTTGCTGTGACAAGTGCTATAGAAATTGACTCACGCATCACCCTTCAGCTTATGCATGGAATGTGATGAGATTTTTCAATGGTAGCTTTCAATCAGCTTGCTGAGGCCTCAATAGCACAGCTCCAAGTTAGGACTCAAACAAGCACTGAATTAAATCAGAAGGCACATAGCTCAGTGACAGTATATGCAACCAACACGGTTAAAGGTCTGCTCCACTATACATAGCATTTGACCATATGGGCTGCTTTCATTTCAAACAGTGCGTAGGCAAGGTACAACTCAGTGAGACAAAGGGCATGTTTTCAAGAAGCAAAAATGTCCTTGAGAAGCCTTCTTCCTTTTTGGCATTGGGATAGGAGCTGCCAATCAAAGCAGGCCAGGAGTAACATGTCAGAGAGCAAATGCTTATCAGGCCATATTTGAAGTTCATGAAATCAGTAAGTAAAGGATAATTCATGTAAGACTGGTCTTTGTAGTAAATCCACATTCTGTATCTGAGTGAACTGTGACAAGAAGAAAGTGTTGTCAGTAAGGCATGGAAAATGAAGCCAAGCAGAAGCAGAGGCTAAAAATTAAGCAGGAAGGACATGACAGGAAATCTGGTTAAGAGGGCATATCAGTGTGGATGCTTTGGGCTGCAAGTAACAAATAAACCAGTTCAAAATGGCTGAAATGGTAAGGGCATTTTTTGCCCAGGAGAACTAGAAGTCCAAAGGTGGGCAGTTTGACTGGTCCAGTAGGCAATCACTTCATCAATGACCTAGGTTTCTTTCTTCTGCTGTTCTATCATGGTGTCAGCTCCATCCTGTGATTGGTTTTCCTTTTGGTCAGAAAATGTCTGCCCCATAGCAATTGGATTGACAATCTTTCTTACTTGCCTCAATAGAATGCATGGGAGTTACTCCTAGAAGATGTCCTAAAAGAATGAATAGAAACTCCCAAAAACCTTGCAAATCTCTCATAGCATGTCATTAGTCTGAATTGTATCTCGTATCCTTTCCTAAACCAATCCCAACCAGGACAAAATTATTTTTATTGGCTTAAATACATCAAAGTCCATTCCTAGAACAGAAAATGGGTTCTGTTTTTCCTAAATAGATAGGCAGCATGAAGGAGAAATAGATAACTAACTAAATAAAAAATCTCCTGGGAAGAAGAAAGAGGAGCTATATAGTTTATGGACAACTGTCAATAATTGGTGCTATTCAGCAAGGATTTCTGGTTTCCCGCCTTCTTGGCACGTGATATACTTCCTGGTTCCTAACAGGTGAGTGGGACTTGTTGCAGCCAATGAGTAGTAAGAAGAAGGCATACATGCTACCACCAGTCCAGAAATTTCATTGGCCAATGTGAGGCGTTGAAAACTCTTTAGTTCTGCTTTGGAGACAAGTTAATACTCAAGATGTTAACTACTCCTTCAGTATGAATCCTGAACTAGATTCATGGAGCAGAGTCCCTAGCCAACCCATGGAAGAGATGATCAAAAAATAAACTTTTGTTGTTAGACATGTATTTGAGTTTTTTTTCTCTAATTCCAACATATTAGCCTATCCTTAATCCAACTATGACATCCATGGCAGAATCTGATGTCAGCACTTGGCATCTTGTCCTGGGTAAGAGGCTATGCAAGGTGGATACCAGTGTCACATGTTTTGTGACCTCAGTTAGGTAAAAGGTGTCACCCCCAAAGCAAGTTTGTACTAGGACCAATTTTTCTGAGCATTGCCACCATGAACAGAACCACATACAGTTCTTTTCCTCAAGAGAAACAAATGAAAAATATTATTCTTAAAATTGTCCCTTTTTAATGATTTAATGGTCTTAAGGACACATACCTGGTATATAAGAAATAAAAAGCAATCTACTTTCTGTTAAATGTTTTAATTAAACAAATTACTCAAGAAATTTGGGGGGAAATTTACCTAGATCAAGAATATTTGAGGGCTGGGGATATAGCTCAGTTGGTAGAGTGCTTGCCTCGTATGCACAAGGCCCTGGGTTCAATCCCCAGCACCACAGAAAGAAAGAAAGAATATTTGAGCTGGGCACGGTGGTGCATACCTGTAATCCCAGCAGCTCAGGAGACTGAGGCAGGAGGATCACAAGTTCAAAGCCAGCTTTGGCAAAAGCGAGGTGCTAAACAACTCAGTGAGACCCTGTCTCTAAATAAAATACAAAATAGGGCTGGGGCTGTGACTTGGTGGCCAAGTGCCCTTGAGTTCAATCCCTGGTACCCGCCCCCCCAAAATATTTGAAATCATGTAAAAATTGTTAAAAATAGAAAAGCACCCATGGAAAAATTAACCCAAAAATAGAAGAGAAAAAAAATTTTTTTGAGACATATTTGTATACTGTATGGAATGTATTATGGCAATTCATGTATACAATGTAAAATAATCAAATCAGAGTAATAAGCATTTTCATTTCTTAAACCACTAATTTTTATGTGCTAGGAATTTTGTACTCTTCTAGTCATTTTAAAATACATTGTAGACTTTTTTTAACCAATATTGACCCAACTGTACTAAAGAAGAATCAGAAGTAATTCCTCCACTCTGTATTTTGGTGTCCCACTGAACTTCTTCCCAGTCCCCTTCCCTTCTGCCCTTCCTAGTCTCTAGTGACCACTAGTCTATTCTGTTCTTCAATAAGATTGACTTATGAACTCAGGGTGTAGCTCAGTGGTAGAGTACTTGTCTAGCATGTGTGTGGCCCTCAGTTAAATCCCAGTACCATACATAATACACACACATATACACATATACACACACACAAAGATTGTTTAGTTTGCAAAATGAATGAGAAGGTGTGGTATTTGTCTTTATGTGTCTGGCTTATTTCACTTAACATCATGACCTCCAGTTTCACCCATATTGATGAAAATGACAGAATTTCATTCTTTTGTGTGCTGAATTGTGTAAGTATACCACATTTTCTTCATCCATTCATCTCCTGAAGGGCATATGGATTGATTCCATATTTTTGTTATTATGAATAGTGCTGTAACAAAAGTGGAAATACAAGCATCCTTTTGGTATAATGATTTCACCTCCTTTGGATATATACCCAGTACTGGAATTGCTAGATCCTATGGTAGTTCTATTTTTAGTTTTTTGAAGGGTCTGCACACTGTTTTCCACAATAACTATACTAATTTAAATTCCTACTAACAATGTATAAGAGTTCCCTCTTCTCCATATCCTCAACAGTATTTGTTATTTTTTATCTTTTTGATGATAGCCATTCCAACTGAGGAGAGATGATAGCTCATGTGGTTTTGATTTGCATTTCTCAGCTAATTAGTGAAATTGAGAATTTTTTCATGTGCTTATTGTCCATTTGTATGCCTTTTATCTGTTTAGTTCTTTAGCCCACTTTTAAATTGGATTGATCTGGTGGTGGCAGTGGTACTGATATTCGCTTTTTTAGTTCCTTTTATATTCTAGATTCAAACTCTAGTCAGATTAAGTTTGTGAGTATTTTTCTAAGTTATCTCTAAGTTATCTCTTAATTCTGTTCCTTCTTTTGCTGTGCAGAAGCTTCTTAGTTTGATATAATTCCATTTGTCTATTTTTATTTTTGTTGTCTGTGTCTTTGGGGTCCTATCTAAAAAAATCATTCCCTCACCAATGTTTTGAAGTGTTTCCCTTATGTTTTCTTGTAATAATTTCATAGTTTCAAGTTTAACATTTAAGGTTTTGACCTGTTTTGAATTTACATATGTGTATGGTGAGAGGAAGGGATCTAATTTCATTCTGTATATGTATATCCAGTTTTGCCTGCACCATTTACTGAAAAGATTGTCTTTTCTCTACTCTGTGTTTCTGGTAGCTTTGTCAAAAATCAGTTTGTAATACAAACATGAAGTTTCTGGGTTCTCTATTCTGTTCCATTTGTCTGTGTCTGTTTTTATGCCAGTACTGTATTGTTTTTGTTACTGTAGCTTTGTAGTATTTGGGGTTGGGGATTGTTTGTTTGTTTGCTTGTTGGTACTGGGACAGAACCTAGAGGCACTCTACCACTGAGCTCCAATGCAGCCCTTCTTATCTTTTATTTTGAGACAGTGTTTCTCTTAGATTCTTGCTAAGTTGCTGAGGTTGGCCTCGAACTTGTGATCCTATTTCCTCAGTCACCCAAGTCACTGGGATTACAGGCATGTACCACTGTGCCCAACTGTCTGTAGTATGTTTTGAAGTCAAATTTTGTGATACCTCCAGCATTATTTTGTCCTTATTGTTGTCTTTTTTGCTGTTGTTATTTGGAGGGTTTTGTTTTTGTTTTTTGTTTCTTGCTCAGGAGTGCTTTGGCTATTCTGGGTCTTTTGTGGTCAATATGAATGTTAGGATTGCTTTTTTTTGGTAAAGAAGGTCATTAATATTTTGCTGGTAATTGCACTGCATCTATAACTCACTATGGGTAATATGATCATTTTAACAATATTCAATCCATGAACATGGGACGTCACTCCATTTGTGTGTGTGTGCTTCCATCAGTGTTTTATAATTTTCATTCTTTTTCTTTTCAGGGCCTGGGGATTGAACACATTACCTTGTGTGTGCTAGGCAAACACTCTACCACTGTGCTACATCTCCAGTGATGTTTTATAATTTTCACTGTAGAGATCTTTCACCCCCTTGATTAAATTTACTCCTAAATATTTTATTATTTGTAGCTATTGTAAATGGGATTGCTTTCTTAATAAATCACTAGGTTCTGGGCTTGTTTGGGATGGGAGGTTTTAAATTACTGCTTCTATCTCATAATTTACTGTTTTGATTTTTCTCTTTCTTCTCTTTCTTTCCTTTTTCTGCAAGTTAATTAGTGGTGCATAAGATGTTGGTTTTTATACATTGGTTTTGTAATCTGCAACTTTATCATATTTATTTATAAATTCTAACAATTTTTGATGGAATATTTAAATTTTTCTATGTATAGAATCATGTCATCTGCAAACATGGGTAATGTAACTTCATCCTTTCCAATTTGGAAGTCCTTTACTTCTTTCTATTTCCTAATTGCATTTGCTAAGACTTCTAGTACTATATTAAATGAGAGTGGTAAAAGTAGACATCTTAGAGGAAGTGTTTTCAGCATTTCCTCATTCAGCATTATATCAGCTGTGGGCTTTTCATATATAAACTTTAGTATTTTCAAGTATGTTCTTTCTATACCTAATTTGTTGGGAGTTTTTATCATGAAGGAATGTTGAATCTTATGGAATGCTTTTCTGCATATACTGAAATGATCATAAGGCTTTGGTCCTTGATTCTGTTGGTATATTGTCTCATATTTACTGATTTGAATATGTTAAGCCATTCTAACATTCCCTGGGATAAATCCCACCTGATCATGATATATCATCAATGTACTGTTGAATTTGGTTTGCTAGTATTTTATTAAGAATTTTTGCATCTGTGTTCATCAGGGATATGATGTGTAGTTTTCTCTTTTCTCTTTTTTTTTAAAATTTTTTTTTAGTTGTAGATGGACACAATGTCTTTATTTTATTGCTTTGTATGTGGTGCTGAGGATCAAACCCAGGGCCTCACGCATGCGAGGCAAGCGCTCTACCGCTGAGCTACAAGCCCAGCCCTAGTTTTCTCTTTTTTATGTATCTTTATCTCATTTAGGTATCAGGTAAATGCTGGTTTTTTGTTTTTTTTTTAAAAAGGAGTTTGGCAGAGTTCCTTCCATTCTAACTTTTTGAATAGTTTAAGAACAGTTTTAGCAATTCTTTAAATGTTTTGTACAATTCAGCAGTGAAATCATTAGGTTCTGAACTTGTTTGGGATGGGAGGTTTTAAATTACTGCTTCAATCACATAATTTACTGTTTTGATTTTTCTCTTTCTTCTTGATTCAATTTCAGTAGGTTGTTTGTGTTAAGGAATTTATCCTGTTCCTCTAGGTTTTCCAGTTCTTAAACATATAACTGTTCACAGTTTTTAATGATCTTTGTTGTTTCTGTGATATCAGTTGCAATGTCTCCTTTTTCATCTCTGATTTTATTTGGGCCTCCTCTCTCTTTTTCTTGATTAGTCTAACTAAAAGTTTTTCAATTTTGTTTATCCTTTCAAAAAATCAACTCTTGTATCATTGATCTTTGGTATTGCTTTTTTAGTTTTGATTGTTTTTATTTCTGCTCTGATTGTTGTTATTTCTTTCCTTCTAATTTTGGGCTTCAAAACATAAGAATTTTAAATATCATACTTACTAAAATAGATTTTAGTTTTTTAAATACTTTTAAAATATTAAAGTTATCACTAATATGTGTATATAATATAACTACACATAAGCAGTGTTTGTTGTTTTGATGTATAGTCTTTAAAAAAAAGGTTGGTACCATTTCATCTTATAATTGCCCTCTTTTTCTCAAGTGACAGTGTTCACTGAGAATACTATTTGTAGCCAAAGAGAGTAAAATACAAATTATTCTATACCAAGAAAAGTAAGACAATTAAAAAAAATTTGGAAGCCTAGTTCTCAAAGGAAAAAAAATAGAAAAATCCTCAAATTTTTAGAGAATAGTAACTACAATATCTCTTTCATGTATTCATCCATATCTTCTTTTTTTAAAAAAAAAGTTTAAAACCAATTCTTATCTTGCCTTCTGTTTTTTCCTTTGGCTCTGAGTTCTGTATATTATAAGATTTTCCTAACTATCTGCAAACACATGAATTACGTGGAATTTCTTGGTATAACCTGAGAATGGTTTGGAGCACTCCCCTCCCAAGTAATGTTTAAAATGCAGTGAGTTTTTCTCCTACAGATAATTTTTACTAGTGCATTCAAAAACATCCTGTCTGGTTGTTGAGTGCTTCCAAAGCAGAATACCTGGGTAATTTTGATTAGGTCATGATCTTCAAAACATGTTATGATTGCTTGGTGACAAGATGCTCAATTTGCAGACTTTTTTTCTGCCCTGTTCTCCCATGCAATCATAGTTCCCTATTTGGTTGCTATTTTAAAACTATCCTTTCAGAGATGAAAATACAAAGGCACATACATTGTTGTTAAGTTGTGCTGGCTTGTAAAAAGGCACTGATGAGGAGTCAGGAAAGTTGGGCTTTGGGTTCTGGTCCTGGCAGGGGAATGCTCAGGCCAGTGAAGTCTGGAGAGTGCAGTCTCACATACTTGCTGATGGGAAGAGTGCAGCACATTTATCTCTGAGCACCCACACCTGCCTCACACCAGGAAGAGATTCCTTTCATTTGACAAATGACCCTCATGGGTCTGATCAACATGGAAGGTGAAGTACCAGCACTGTCCATGCTCTGCATAGTCCTCTCCTGACAGTCAGTCCAGGGATACAGTTTCCCCAAGGTCCCAGACCCTGACCTCCTTCTGCCTCATGACAGTTAGGAAGACTGTTCCAGAATCCCCCTAGCATCTGGCCTCTGCCCCTTAGGTGCTGGAAGCAGAGACCTTGCCGACAAAAAGGCCTGCTATAGAGGCCAGCTGTGGGCATCTCTCCTAATGATTTCCATCTTGCCGCTGCTTCCCACACACTGCACCCTGGAGCACCTCATCTTCCTTTTCTTTTACCTTGACCAATGTCCTTCATAAGTTTGCCTTCTCACAACTTCATCCTGCAGTCTCTGCTCAAGCATTCACTCAGCTGTGATCTCTGTGAGTTGTTTTCCATCCTCCTTCTCAGCAACGATGTTGGCAGCTTCTTCCTTCTGACCAAAGTCATCAGGCACTGGAGACTCCTGTTTTGCTCTTCCAGATGACCTTCCTTTCTGCAAGTACAAGATGCTAAGGCTAGGCTTTATCCTTTGATGCTGTTATGTGAGCTGAAACTTAAAATAGTTACAAGGGCAGATCATGGAAGGATTTGCTGTCCCTAAACCAAAGATTTCCTTAAACCTAAGGGCAATATTGCCTTCCCTTTGAAAATCTACTCCATCAACAACTGAAATCACATCTCAGCTTGCCTAATATATTTCTCTCTTGTTTGAAAGGCAATATAAACTTTAAGGATTTCTGTTCAAGTGAGTTTTCCAGGAGACCTCGAGCTCTGTGGGGTCTGCATATGACTGAGACTCGGGTTTCATGCCTGAGAGATGGTGAAATCTCTGGGTTCTTCTTCTACCTCTCTAGCCACTCCTAACCAGACTTCTTCCAGCTCCTCTTCCTCTAGCCTCTCTTGTCTCTACTTTTCCCATATGCCCTCATTGTTTTAAGCACCTACAAGCAGCAAGCAACTCTGGCCACAGCCACGCTTGCTCTGCAAATCCTACTTCCAACTGCCAAACAAGATGTCTTGGAATACAGAAGTCTCCCTTACCTGCAGTTTTACTTTGTGGGTTTTCAGTTACCTGTGATCAACCAGGTCCAAAAATATTAATGAAACATTCCAGAAATAAACAATTCATATGTTCTAAATTTGTACCTGAGTACATTCTCTCTCTGCTCTGCCCAGGACATGGATAATCCCTTTGCTCAGCATACCCTTATTATTTACTGTACCCACCATTAGTCACTTAGTACCCTTCTTGGTTATCAGATTAACTGCCACAGTGCATGTGTCCAAGAAACCCTTACATTCTTAATAATGGCCCCAAAGTGCAAGAGTAGTGATGCTGGCAAATTGGACCTTCCAAAGATAAGCTGTCATAGCTTTCTTTCAGTGAAAAAGTGAGAATTCTTCACTTTTCAGAAGAAGATATACAATCGATCAACAAATATATGAAAATTGTTCAACTTCTCTAGTAATTAGGGAAATGCAAATCAAAACTACTCTAAGATTTCATCTCACTCCAGTCAGATGGCAATTATTAAAAATGCAAGCAATAATAAGTGTTGATGAGGATGTGGGGGGAAAGGCATGCTCATACATTGCTGGTGGGACTGCAAATTGGTGCAACCACTATGGAAAGCAGTATGGAAATTCCTTAGAAAACTTGGAATAGAACCACCATTTGACCCACCTATCCCACTCCTCGGTCTATACCTAAAGGACTTAAAATCAACATACTACAGTGACATAGCCACATCAATGTTCATAGCAGGTCAATTCACAATAGCTAAACTATGAAACCAACATAGATGCCCTTCAACAGATGAATGGATAAAGAAACTGTGGTATATATACACAATGGAATATTACTCAGCATTAAAAGAGAATAAAATTATGGCATTTGCAGGTAAATAGATGGAGAATATCATGCTAAGTGAAGTAAGCCAATTCCAAAAAACCAAAGGCCAAATATTCTGTCTGATTAGTGGATGCTGATACATAATGGGGGGGTGGGGGGGTGGAGGAACTTTGATTAGGCAAAGGGGAGGGAGGTAAGAGGAAGAAGGGAAGGGGTAGGGGCATGAGGACAGGAAAGATGGTGGAATGAGATGAACATCATTACCCTAGGTTCATGTACGACTGCACATATAGTGTGACTCTACATTACGTACAACCAGAGAAATGAATAGTTGTGCTCCATTTATGTACAATGAATGGAAATACATTCTGCTGTCATGTATAACTAATTAGAACAAATTTAAAAAATTTTAGAAAGACAATCAAAAAAAAGTGAACATTCTTGACTTAGCAAAGAAGAAAATAATTGTAGAGTGAAGTCACTAAGACCTAAGGTATGAACAAGTCTTCTTTCTCTGAAATTGTGAAGAAGGAAAAAGAAGTTCATGCTAGTTTTTTCATCGCACTTCAAACTGCAAAAGTTATGACCATGATGTGTGATGAGTGCTTAGTCAAGATGAAGAGGGAATAAGTTACGGGGTTCAGTACTATCCATGGTTTCAGTTTCAAGCATCCACCCGGGGATCTGGAATGTATCCCTCACACTTGCAGGAGGACTATTATATTTTAGATACCTCAATCTGAACTAATTGTCCCTTTATTTCCCTACCCAAACTTTTGTCTCCTCCTACCATTGTTCACCTACTACCCAAACACCCTGAGTGTTCTTTGTGATATAGTTCCTTTCCTTGCTAACTAGAGAGATAGTATTGGACTGGAGAAAGTGGCAGGAGTTGAGATACTGGAGTTACTTTACAACTCTGGAGCCAAAACCAAGGAGGAAACTGAAGGTAGACTACAACAGAAGATCCGGATAAGTTCTGGAAGCCCTAAAAGCAAACAGGACCTTGGCCTGGCTTCCTTTCTGAGACTACCAGCCTCACAGAGAAATCTATATCCACCTGGCACTTGAGCCACAGATTAGAAATAGCTGAGAGAGGTGACTAGACAGGTGGGTCTAATGTTTCCAGTTTCATAAGGGCTTCAGAAGCATAAAAGAGTTTCAGAACATTCTGCTGAAAGGGGACCAGAGAGATCCTCAGAATACCCACAGTCCAAAAGAGCCTTGGACAAAGAGGCAGGTGTGTGAGGACTTTGAGCTGGAAGAATGTAGCTGAAATGATGAATGTAAGCAGAATATGACCTCAAGGACAAGACATAACTGAGCACACTGCAAGGACATAATACAAAGCACCCAGGCCAAGACCACACAGCCTAGTTGGAGCTTCCACAGTGGGGACCAGCCAAGATCCAGAAAGACCTCTCCTCATTACTGTGAGGACAGATAACCTTTCCTCTACACTCACATATCAGAGGAGGTTGAGCTAAAAAGGAAAGATTATGAAAGCATGGATGTAACCAGAAGCAGTCAAGTTAACCTGAAACAAACTATTTTAACTCAGTAGATTTGAACTCAGTTTCTCCAGTTGACACTAAGGTTTTTCTGTTGTTCATGTTTTTTCTCTGTTCACTGAGTTGAAAGCTATCAAAAATGATTAAGTAGCAGTCAACCAAAAACTATGATTGGTTTGTTTTTATTGTCATTGTTGTTGCTTACAATTTGACTGGTAGTCAGATGTTTTTCACAGTACTGTACCAAAAAAAAAAAAATTATTGTTAACCTCTCTTCCCTTCTCCTTTCTCTAACCCTGCTAGGGTCTGAATGTTGATCTTCCCAAAAAATGTACGTGTTGGAACCTAATCTCCAATGTAATAATATTAAGATAGTAATAATATTAAGAGAGTAAGATTCCAAGCTCAATCCATAGCAACAGTTGACCATTTCTATCATGGACTAGGTCTGGGGATCACTCAGACCACTCCATTAGTGGACCACTCCACTAAAATTTGCACTTACTGTTTCCACTCAAGAGCAAACACACCACTTCTTTGACATCTTTTTTAATTCCATTTCCCAAGTCATATTCATTATGGAAGGTGATGAAGCCATGAGGGCTCTGCCTTAGTGAATGGAATGAGTACTCATAAAAGACTTTGAAAGGAACTACTCTCCCCTTCCACCATGTGAGGACACAGAAAGGAACTACTCTCCCCTTCCACCATGTGAGGACACAGAAAGGAACTACTCTCCCCTTCCACCATTTATAAGGAATGGCTCTGAACCTTCCAGTACCTTAATCTTGGACTTGTCAGCCTCTAGAGCTGTTAAAAATTCATTTCTGTTGTTTATTCATTGCCCAGTCTAAGATACTTTGTTATAGCATGCCCTATGGATTAAGATAGCCTCATCTAACAATAGACTAGTCTTTAGACTATATCTCTGAACTGTCTCACATCTACGTTCCATTCTTTTCATCCCCAGTGCTAATGCTGAAATTGAGGATCCTGGCCATTCTGTACCTGGATGGTACCACCCTGAGTGGTGTTTCATTCTTTAGCTCCATTCTAAACCATCTTCATCCACATTTCTGGGTCTTTCTAAAATATGTTGTTCCCTGGCTTTAAAGTCTAGGCTGACTCTCTTAAAATAAAAAGGTGATGTTCAAAGTCCAAAGTTTGTCCTTCAAGCCTCTTCCTAATCTAGTACCACTGTAGCCTCAGTCCTTCTTCTCCGCTGCCATCTCTCACACATTCCAAGCTCAATCCATAGCAACAATTGACCATTTCTATCATGGACTAGGTCTGGGGATCACTCAGACCACTCCATTAGTGGACCACTCCACTAAAATTTGCACTTACTGTTTCCACTCAAGAGCAAACACACCACTTCTCTGACATCTTTTTAAATTCCATTTCCCAAGTCATATTCATCATCAATTCCTTTGTTCCCTATTACATATAAACCTATTTGCAACCAGAAAGTCACGAGTACCAATTTCAAATATAATTATGTCCCATCCACAAATTTGAAAGGAAAAATTTGTAGGCTATATTATTCAACTCATAGTTCTAGTCAATGGCCATAGGTCCTAATGTCATTATTAGCCCTTATTACATCTTATTTTGATCTTCAGTCTGCATATATATCCTCACACTATAATTAAACCCCTAAAGGACAAAGTTTATGTTTGTACTCCTATTTATAGCCACACGTTTCTGTCCTGCTCACTCCTTCTACCCTGTTCAGCTCATCAGGACAAAGGGTTGGCCTACCCTTCTGGGGTAGATACCTTTTTGCAACACACAAAATGTCCAGTTATATGCAATAGCCATTCTATTCATAAATTACTGTCAGGTTAAGCCACAGAAACTTACTATACAATAATATTTGCAGCATTGTTAAAAAAATTATTTAGCATCATTTTGTAGAGCACTCAGCACAGGTACTTGATACATTCTTATTACATAAAATGAACATTAATATTTAAAATAGTGCTGCAATTCCTTTAATGATTACAGTATAACCATTTTCTCCCTCATCTTTAAAAATAAGTGAACTATACTCAAGATTAGATTCTAGATACCAATTATGTCATAAGAATAACAACACCCTGAGCATTAGCAGAAGATCTGTGACTTACTAAAATACACGTTTCTTGCTAATGGCTCTAGTACTCAAAGCAGTTGGTGTGTTCTGCCACCCTTCACATGGCCCATTCACACACTGAGCCTTCAAACTAACAGAACACAGGCCAAGTCAACAAAAGATTGGTGAAAGTTGAAGGAAACTGAAATGTTAATATATGCCCCTTCGTTTCTAGAATGAAAGTAAATAAGGCGTTTAGGATCTACCAAGGACACACATCAGTGAAGGCATTATATAACTTGTTTTAAGTGTATTAATCAGAAATGTGCTCTAAAAGAAGCTATCGACTTCTCTGTTGGCTATGTAAGTGACTAAAGTTCCTGGAGTGCTCGATTTCGCTGGGCTACTAAACATAACAAAGTCAAAGATGGAAGGAAACTGAAAGTTAGGGAAACAATGTCACTACTGAAGTCAGGCTTGATGAAGTGTGTCAGAGCTTATATACCTCACTTGAGGAAGATTCTTTGTGGGTTAAATATGTTAAGACTATCCCTCTAGGTAAAAGTCGATGCTAAGTTAAATTTTGGGGGATGCAAATCTTGGAGGAGCTCATATGGGATTATCTCATATAAGAAGAGATATGGCATGTTTGTGATCTAAAATATGTCAAAGAAATGTTAGTTTCTTTCTCTGTTAAAGTAGGACCCTTTTAGGTTAGTTGTATATCACAGAAAATTGGAACCTAAACTGTGTTGAGAACTTTGCAAAAATTCACTTAAAACATAGATGGATTCAGAATTTGTTCAATAACAACATAAGGATTCAGTATCTCTTCTTGTTTCTCCTCCTGTTACCTCAATCTTGGACTTCACATCATATCAGACACAGGCAGCAGCTCCAAGGCCCTAGATTCTCTCTTGTTTGTTTGTTTGTTTATTCTGTCAATCTGAAAAATGGATCATAACCTCACAGGGTTCCTTAAAACTTCATTACTTTTTGTTCGCTTCTGTGGGTCATGTGTTCATCTCTAAGCTCATCACCATGAACTCAGGCATGTGATATGCTGATGGGCTCACTTGAGTCACATTTCTGCCTCTGGAGCTGGCACTGCCAGAAACACTTTAGGAATGGTGGAGGGGGCAATCCCTCTAAGGAGAATCTAGGTCTAATTGTCAGAAAGGATGAATGGATTCCAACCAGAAAAAAAAAAAAAAAAAAGATATCTGCTATCCCTCTCTCTTCTCTGTGATAAACAGCCTCTAAGTGTCCCCCAGTGATCCCCATCTCCTGGCTTTCTGCTCTTTTGTAATACCCTCCCCTTGGAGTACGGATGAGACTTTGGACTTGCTTCTAGCCAATAGAATATGACAAAAATGATAGGATGTCACTTCCATGATAAGGTTACATATGATTGTGAGTTTCTTTGCTAACAGACTCTATAGACTTCTTGACTTGCAAGCTTTGAAGAAAACAACAATGCTGGAGAGGCTGGTATGGTAAGAACCCTAGACGCATCCGGCTAGGAACTGAGGCCTTCTGTCCAATAGCCCTCAAAGTAATGAATTTTGCTAACAAACACATGAGCTTGGAAAGGGATTCTTTGCCAGTTGAGCTTTCAGAGGAGAAATCAGCCCTGGACAATAACTAATGCAGTTTCGTGGAAGACATCCTGAGACAATGGACCCAAGAAGTCCATGACCTTCCCCTAACCTATAGAAACTAATAACAAGTGTGTGCTGTCTTAAGGTATTAAGTTTGTAGTAAACCTAATAAATCTATGCAGCAAGAAATGACTAAAGCACTTCCTTTTCCCCTCCTATATCTCATTCAGAATCCCTCCCAAATCTGCTGTCCTCCCTCGACCCCGCACATCTAGCACCTAGTGCCAATCTCAAACAACCAGATGGTTCTCTTCAGGGTCCTGAGTTCCCCTCACTCCTCTGTGTGCTGACCTGGGTTTATCATTCAGAGACAGCATCTGACTGGGCTAATTAGCACAGATTCCTCAGGTCTTAACCCAGAGGAAAGGGCTTTGGTTGCATTGTTTCATTGATGATATCTGGGCCCCTTTGGCATCCCTTAAATTCAGATACATCGTGCCAGGTCACATAATGTGAGGATGCAGAGCTGAAGGCTAAATTGCTCCCCGACAGAGAAATGACTCAGATGAAAATGTTGCACTCCTTAATTTCAGGTTACAGTTGTCTGTGTTGAGGTAGACTGTTGTCTTCTGTTACTCTTTTTGAAGACTCCTCCTGTCTGAAAGTTGCCATAAATGACCAGAATGGGCCTACATGTTCCCACACCAGCCTTCTTCTTGTCTTCAGCTCCTTCCTCTTCCCTGCTGGTTTCACCACTTCCCAGGAGGCACAGCTGCAGATACACAGAGCCCAGGCTGCAGCTGCCCTGAAGGAGGCTTCCAGCCACCAAAGCACAAAGCCTTTCCCTCAATCAGTCTCCAAGGTCTCCACCTCTTAGCAAAGCTATAACCCTGCATGAGAGTTACATATTCTCATTCCTATGGGGTTTTCTATCCAAACCCCAAACCCCCTCTTCTCACACTCATATCCCCTCTGGCCCAACCCACAGTATTTAGAATGGATCCCTCCAACACAACCCCCAAGGAATAGGTTTACCAAATTCACCCTAGCTCCACTGCTTTATGTGCAACCTGAGGTGTCTTCCTCTGTGCATTCTATGATTCTGCAACTGAGTGTAGTATTTCAATCACATTGCACAGTAAACCATGATGTGTTTCATGATTAAGCACTAAAAAGAAGACAGGTGGTGCATTTATGGGTAATTAAAGCCTGCTGCAGGCTGTGTTAAGATGCATAAGACTGACAGTGCAGGAATTACAGCAGTCCTTGGTGAAGAAACAGCTCTGCCTGTCACATGGCTGTTGCTCCTGCAAGCTTTTAGACAGAGAACAAGATTGTGAGGAAGCTCACTGACTTTTTTCTAATTGACATTTGGATCATTTTGGATACCTATATGCCACAAAGCATAATTATTTCGCTCACACTTAAGTTTCAATCAGTTCAGGTTTAAGTTATTCATAGACTGTTTAGAGATGCTTTACATCTTTTGAATAATTAATTCAAGGTAAAACTCATTCTGTTAGGAGAAAATCTTTTACCACAGTTTATCCCAAGAATCCTTAAAGGGTTCTTATCTCAACAGATTCCTAAAGCAATAGAAGGATTGCACTGATCCCAAAGTTGTGTTTGATACATAAACTACCAGTTGAGATTCTGGGAAACAGTCGAGTTCTCTGTTTTTCTTCATAGTAATGACAATGTGCTCTCTTAGTGTCTCTGAACATTTTCTACTGAGTGTCTACTAAAGAGCCCTTAGAACTTTTTAGGATGAATGTTCAATATGTTCTTTCATCTGAAATATCATCTAAATATTTTCAACAAGAAAAAGAAATAATCAAATTGATTAAGTTCTGTTGACATTTCTAGAATGAAGATTCATTATTTGTTAGTGCAAGGAAGTCTTTTTGCCTTCATCTAGTTATGAACAAAATATTCACAAAATGCCTCTAGAGCTGGGCCAGGGAATGCTAAAAGGGCACTCAGCAATGTGGACCATGTGGGAGACCAACCACAGAATCATAGAATACACAGAGGAAGACACCTCAGGTTGCAGACACCTCAGGTTGCTCCTACTCCCATAACTGCCAGAGCCAGGGTCTCATTTTACTCATAATATGTCTCAGGCATTAAACACCACTTTTGGAAGTTCTCTTGTCCTTTTTTCATGTCCAATCCTCTCCTTCTCCTAATAATTTCATTTATCCCTATGACCCTGTTATGGATCAAGTTGTGCCTTGCAAGAAAAAGACAGGTTGGGGTCCTAACTCCCAGTTCCTTTGAATGTGACCTTGTTTGGAAACAAGATCTTTACAAAGGCGATCAAGCTAAAAATGAGGCCATTAGGTTGGCTCTAATCTAATATTACTGCAGTTCCAAAAGTGAGGGAAATTTGGATGCAGGGACAGACATGTGAAGCTGAAGGGAAAGATAAGGATGATGCTTCTAGATGCAAAGAATGTCAGCCATTGCCTGCAAACTGCATGGAGAAGCCCAGAACCGACTCTTCCTCACAGCCCTCAGAAGGCCTTGGCCCTGCCAACACTTTCCAGACTTTTAGCCTCTCTTTACTGAGAGAAAATAAATTTGTGTTATTTAAGCTTCTTAGTGTATAGTTCTTTGTTATGGCAGCCCTAAAAACCTGATACAGACCCCAGTGCTCAAAGTATTATTTCCAGTTCAAAATTATCTTCCAAACTGCTTGAATGACAAGAGGCACACAAGCTTCTTAAACTCATGTAAAGGGTTTATTTATCCCAATGCCTGGCCCATAACATGTTCTCAATGAGAGTTCACGGTGCTGCCGGGATGCAGTGATGCACACCTATAATCCCGGAGACTCAGGAAGCTGAGGCAAGAGAATCACAAGTTCAAGGCCAGCCTAGGCAATTTAGTGAGACACTTGTCTAAAAATAAAATAAAAAGGCCTGGGGGTGTAGTTCAGTGGTAGAGTGCCTCGGGGACCAATCTCCAATACCAGAGAGGGGAAAAAAAAGATTTAATGGTGCTGCTGCCAATGATGATGATGAAAACGATGCTGATGGTTATGAAGTAGCAGGAGAAAAGGGGAAGGAAAGCAGCAACAGAAGCAAAAGGAAGAAGAGAATGAATTAACTGAGCCTGACTTTCCTCCATGGAATACAAAAGATGTAAACAATCTCAGCAAGATATGTGTCTTTTCTATCTTTGCCCTTTCTCCACCCCGCCCCCACTGGCTGAAAGTCTGAAGCAGACTCATTATTGAATCTTTTGAATATTTGTCTAGAATACGATGGTGGACAGCTGGGATTTAATCACAAATGAACACTCTTGAGAGGAAAGCATAGTTGCTGGCCCCTTTGTGTATTCAACAAAAGAATTTATTTACAGTGAAGCGTTCAGGAACACTGCCTTGTTGGCCAGCACTGTGCTCCATCCAAGGCAAGAGCAAAAGGGTGTTTGACAAGTTCACATAAGGCTGTGTGTTCAGACTCTCAGTGGACTCTCCTCCAGACTCAACCACACTCTTCCTCTGTAAAGATGAGGAGGCACACAACAGCCAACTACATCCCCCACCTGCAGGAACCAGAGTGCCTAGGTTATTTTTAAAGATACTATTTATCAAGCACCTGCTAGACGCGTCAAAACACTGTCACATTTTTACTTTGTATTCGTTTCTCCAGTTGATCCCACCAACCCCCACTCCCATTATGGAAGAAATGTTATGATTATTACCATTTCAAAAATCTGTGGCTCAGCGGTAGAGTGCTTGCCTCACATGCGTGAGGCCCTGGGTTCGATCCTCAGCACCACATACAAAGTAATAAAATAAAGACATTGTGTCCATCTACAACTAAAAAAAAATTTAAAAAAAAAAGAAAAAAAAATCACTATGCATCTCATACATGACTAGAGAGATTGGATTGCCCAAGGTGATCCAGCTAGAGAGGAACAGAGAGAGCTAGGATATATACCTGTGATTGGCTGCTTATAGTCCAGCACCTGGGTAAGACTTAGTGCATAGTAGGTGCTCAACAAGTATTTTGTGACCTGAATGACTCCAAAGCCTCTAGTCTTCCAACAGAATGGTAGAAATGCTCTGTGACTGGAAGAGAAAAGATAAAGAAGATAGACACTTGAGGCCAAAGCTCTGAGTAGCAGGAGCCTAGATATTAAGAGATTAATTTTCATTCATTTTATTCTATCGATGACTAATTCTACCAACTTGCAATAACCATACACCATGCAAGGCTATGTTTATTAGGTACCATAAGGTCAGTGGGTCTCAAAAACATGTAAATAACAACAGCAAAGATTATCACTAAGAATATCTCTTGATGTTAGGGTAATCCCCATAAAGCACTTATTAATCACCATTTAGTCATTTGCCACCTTCTCATACAAACCCCATGGATCTTGGCTCATCTTGGCAAGAACTGAAGTACAAAGTACAAGTCTTAACCTTGAGATGTCCACAAGCTTACAAATTGTTTAACACTCTTTTCCTCAATGTCAGTTCCCTGAGACAGGCTGAAGAGGTGCCTAGGCCTTGAGATTCTTTTCCTCATACATGTGCTGAAAAGAATGAACAAAATGTGAAAAGATCTTTCCAACTCCTACTTGGGACAGCTGATTAGTTGATGTGCAGTGGGCACTAGAGAGACCATTCGAATTCTGCCTTTGAAGAACTGCGCCTGATTGTCCATTCAGAGAAATCCTGAAGCCTCTGATCCACAGACAACTGAGTTTACTAATTCATGATTCATTTTCATTCTTAAAATATATTAACAGCACTTTCAGAATAACATCTTGAACACTGAATTATTATTAAATAGTATTTACTGCAAATAATCTCATGTAACATATGAGATTTACAACATAATCCCAAATGAGTAGCTTACAGAATTGATTGTGGAAGGCAAGAAAGGCATCTGACCCAAACAGCAAGAGGAAGCTCATTATCCTGTGGCTCAGATACCCTGGATTAGTGTTAGCTGTCTAGGTGATGATTCTTTTCCGAGCACTAACAATGTGCTGTGCAGTGAGCCAGGTGCTGGGGGTACAGTGATGAGCAAATGGACATAGTTCTCACCCACTCAACAGATAATCTAGTAGAAAGCAATAAGAATTAGAATAAACTGTGGTAAGTGCTCCAATACAGAAGGTGCAGGCTGTACCTGGCAGGAACCTGAATCTAGTCCAGATGGGTCTTAGGAAGCTTTTGGAGGAAACAGCAATTGAGCTGAAGTTGGAAGGAGCAAGCCAGTTAAAGGGAGGGGTGGGTCACATGAGGAGAATTATATGTGCAGTGACTCAGAGAGCGTGGGTACAGTGCGTCCTGAGGTCCTGAATGCCTGGAAGGGAAACACGAGGAGTGTTGAGGAGTAGCCAGAGGGTAGCCATGACAGGCCTTGTGGGCCGAAGGCTCCATTCAAGGGCAGCAAGAAGCTGCTGCAGGGATTTCAGCAGGACGGCAGGATCAGACTGTGACTCACAAAGGTGGAAATCAAGCTCCAGAGAAGCAAGACTAGAGGAAAAATGACCAGTGGAGAGAGGCTGCATAACAGGCAAGGGAAGATGGTGGATGGGAAAGTATAGCAGCAAGAAAATGGAGAGAAGAGCCTGGTTGGAGAGAGGTTTATGAGGTAGAATCCTCAAGACTTGCTGAGACAAGGTCATTCTTCTGCTCTACCTTGAGCCACTGGAAAGACAATGATGCCAGTAAACAAGAAAGAGAAAATCAGTGGAGTAGTAAGTTTGGGATAAGGGAGGAAGGGCATAAGTTCCTTAGAGAAAGGGAGGGTGACCATCTCTTCCCCCCCCCCAAACTGGCACACATTCAGAAATAAAAGAAGGTACTGTTGGTGCTGTGGGGAAAACATAAACTGTGCTTATATCTGGCAAACCAGACATATGTCGTTCTGGTGCAGAGGTATATTGAAATTGGAGATACGGGTAATATATTCAAGTGAAAATATGGAGTAGGCGGTGGACATATGGGTCTGAGCTTGAAGAGCATATATTGACTGAGGTGTTTTCCACTAGGAAAACATCTAAGGAAATTGTTTCTTTCCAACTGCTCTATGATATTTAATTTGTGACTGTTATCACTATACATGCTGAAATGGACAGCAGCCAAGGCTGTTGCTCTGTCCCTTCCTTACAGTATGTCTCACACCAGGTGGTCCAGGCATACCCCTCAGCATGCCCCAGAGAACTATCTTCACCTTGAAGTTAGAGTCAGGATAAATCTGGTCAAAGGCAGCCTGCCTATGAGGGAAAGGATGGAGCAGCACAGGTATATCCCCAATCCTGAACAAAAAAAAAAGAGTCTACTGACTGGATTAGTAGCATCATTTTATATCCAGATGACAGCATGCTGTTGCTGTGGTGTTATAATCATTAGCAATTATCATTATTATTGTGACAGATGCCACACTGATGCTAAGCATCAGTCTTTGTCAATGCTAGCATAACTGAGTGCATATATTAAAGTTCTTTCCACTTTTAGTTCATTCTCATTTTGAAAGCTAAACCTGAAATAACATGAAGACATTTATTGCTGTCACCTCCTAGCTGATTGTATCACCATGAGAGAAACCTATTTCAGAGAACGTATACAACAATGAAGGATTTGTATAGTGAGTTTGTAGAATTCATATGTCCCACCAACAGGAAGGTTTAAATTACTGACCATGATTTCGTTAGCCAGCATGAAATAATACAAGGGATCGTTTCTCAATAAAACTGCAACAAGTGGAAATTCAAGAGTAGCCAGCATAGTCGCTCAAGCTGCTCTCCATGTCTGAGCCACCACAAGCCCTTCTGTTTGCTGTATATGCCATCTTACTTGGAGGGTGGTTGATAACACTTTCTCATTGACTGACCTCTGTGACAGTCTAGAAAGCGCCCATCTGAACTTTAATTCACTAATTTGTTGGCATGATCACTGCTGACAGACAGCCAGCAGCTACTGAGAAAGCAATGATCTCAAAAGGAAAGAGAAACAACCCTAAAGACCATACCTTGGGGGCTGGGGCTGTGGCTCAGTGGTAGAGCGCTTGCCTCGCATGCGTGAGTCACTGGGTTCGATCCTCAGCACCACATACAAATAAATAAATAAAATAAAGATATCGCATTCATCTACAACTAAAAAAATATTTAAAAAAAAAAAAAAGACCATACCTTGTAGGATGGGTGAAGAAACTGAGGCTTATTCATGGAATGACATAGATACAGCAATGAAAATAGAAGAGTCACAGCTGTCCACATCACCGTGGATGAACCTTACAATGTACAACGTTGAGCAACAGAAGGAAAACATAAAAGAATACACACAGCATGATTCTAAGATCAACTGGGCTTAGCACATGGTTGGGATATACACATAGCTAGGAACCCCATCAGGAAATGGAGGGAAGTGATTATCATGAAAGTCTGGGTAGTGCCTGCCCAGATGGAAGGGAGGGCCTGTGACTTGGAGGGACCCAGGGTTTCTAGGATGCTGGCAATGTCCTGATTCCGACCTGGCTGATGGTTACACAGGTGTTTACAACTAGTTGTTAAACTGCGCTTTTGTGTTTCTGCACTTTTCAGAATGCATGCTCTTCCTCTCTCTCTCTCTCTCTCTCTCTCTCTCTCTCTCTCTCTCTCTCTCTCTCACACACACACACACACACACACACACACACACACTTCTTAAAAAGCTGATTGTAGCTCAGCGGTACAGCGCTTGCCTCGCATGCGTGAGGCCCTGGGTTCGATCCTCAGCACCACATACAAAGCAATAAAATAAAGACATTGTATCCATCAACAACTAAAAATAAAAATTTAAAAAAAAAAAAAAAAAAAAAGCTGAGGAGACCTCATAAGAGTGATATGGAAGAAACTAAATTTGCACATTTTAAAGTCCTAATTACAATGATTTATCTGAAGGGGACAAAGAATTCTCCCCATTCTACCTTTCCTCCTCATGTTCAGATGTTCTCTGAATGCTGTTTCCAATGTCAGCTTCCCTTTCAGAGGGTTCTTCCTTTTAATTCAGCTCACTTCTCTCCTGAACCCCACCCAGCTCACCCATCATAGTTTCGTGCCCTGCATTCCCCCTTGGGTCTGGTTTCTGACACATGAAGAGGTCACCCTGTGGCGAGCTACGGGACTGGCTCATTGGGGAGCATAGAAAAACTGGCGGGCTGGGATTGTAGCTCAGTAGTAAAGCGCTTGCCTCGCATGCATGAGGCACTGGGTTCGATCCTCAGCACCACGTAAAAATAAATAATTTAAAAAAAAAAAAGAAAGAAAGAAAAACTGGCACTGCCTCAGTCCTCAGAAAAGAGGCTCAGTGGTGGGAATTCTCAATGTACCTCCTCCTCCATCACCCCCCAAAGAATGGACTTGCTTGCATGGACCTGCTTTGCCCTTTCAGAAGGAAAATACCAACCCCTTCTTCCTGTAGCTGACCACAACATTCCACCGAGGGCCGCATCCCCTTGCACAAGGAAAACTAGCCCCCTCCCTACTTCCTATCACCTATTCTAGGACACTTAACAAGTCTTGGCCTTCATTGTAAGTACGAAATGGAGATCTCTGCCCAAAAGGGCAACTTCAAGAACTGGATATGGTAGGAAATCTTTATTCGTAAGCCTCTTGGGGAAAAAAATTAATAGCAACTGCATTTGCAGAGAAGATTCCAAGATCCCCTCTCCCCCCAAACAGGGCCCAACAGAAGCAATAAGAACCAGCAGCCTAGGTGAGAATCAGGTCTAAAGGTCTCTCGCCTATTACAAATCTAGTTTCCTTTCCACCGAGCAGGATCTGTCCTATTACCCAGGATTTGGAGCTCTTCCCTAAGCTTCAGGACTGCATAAACCACCATGCTGACTCCTGAGATTGCTCCACAAAAAGATGCATTTGCCAAAGATAAGCAGATAGTCTATACAAAGCATAAATGTGAGCTCTAGTTCAAACCCATTCTGTTTCCTTGGATTTGAAATCATGACCTTTGATCTTAATTTTAGTGCTGTATGGTAACCATGGTTTCAGAATCCTTCTTTCAATTACTATGTGTGCTTACATAAAGAAGATGTTGGATTTAATCTCTTAAGTCCCATCTGAAATTTCTGCACTGGTCTGGGTGGCAACTCACTTATAAATGAGCCTCAGAGCCTGCTTTCAAAGGCACAATGGCTGTCAGAGCTGAGCAGTTTCATTTTCAGGCCAATGTGACAAAAAGCTCAGGCCCAAACAGCCTTCGCCCAGGTGTAGAAACACTTTACCTTGCTGTAGGTGTCTCCTTCCTGCTGGCCCACCAGCTTCACATTGTTTTAACAAAGCTTATTGGTCAAGAAAAAGCATTTTCCAAGGCTTCTTCCTTCACACACACACGCAAAATTCTTTTTTTTAAATATTTATTTTTTAGTTGTAGGTGGACACAATATATTTTATTTGTATGTGGTGCTGAGGATCAAACCCAGTGCCTCATGCATGCTAGGCAAGCACTGAGCCACAATCCCAGCCCCACACACAAAATTCTTAAACAGTCAAGTGTGTGCCTCCCTCCTCCATTTTCCACTCAAACCAATCATTCAAGGTCCAGCCCAAGCCCCATCACACCCTGGCCACCCCGATCCACAAGAATCTCTCCCTGCTCTGAAGTTGGAAATCTCTGTCTCTGTCTCTTCAAGCACTTTATTAGACTGCTGTTTATCCTGGCTTATCTTGCTTGCCAGTCTTTGTTATAATTCCCTGAGGGTAGAGCCCTGTCCAGGACTTTGTGTGATCAGTGTCTATACACTGCTAGGCACTTAATATTTATGAGATCAGCAAAAGCACTGGGGTTTTTTTCTTAATCTTGATCCATAATTTTCATACAGTGCACAGGGCCTCTCCTTTTCTCCTCACCGATTCACCTTCTCTGACTGCTGTCTTGACCCTGCCCTACCTCAAATCAGAAATAATCAGGGCTTCTTTGTTCACTGGGAAGTTTCCTCTTGTGAACACCATCTTTCTTGGCAGCCTTGCCTGCCAATACAATTTCTGGAATCCACGCTTTTCCCAGTCTCCTATAGTCTGTATGTGTTTGTATTCAGGTGAGTAATCCACTCTTCACTGTCTTGTCCATCTCTCTCACTAGACGGGGTGACCCCCAAGGATGAAAACCATGTCTGTGCCTATTATATAGCCTTAAGGCCCTCTCAACCCATGAAATTCAAGACCCTTTCCTATCCCCTCAGACACAATCTGAGGTATAGTCACAGAAGCCTCCTACCTCAGACAGAACCATTTTGCTAAGTCCAATTCCATGTAAACCTCCTTGGCCACAATCACTATACCATTCACACAATTGCCCCCTGGTACCACATCATCAATTGTTCTTTGAAATCTTCCCATTGCTGATTCATTAAAAAGTCTTTATATTTCAACACCGTTGCTCTTAACCCCAGAATTAGTTACTTTATTTTAAATTCTTTAAAATATAGTACAATTAATTTCCAATGGAGTCACATGGGCCACTTTTCAAGTTCTGCATAGACACCTGTGGCTAGTGTTTATTAACAGCACAGAATTATTATGGGTCAATTACATTTTTTAATTCTTAAAAGATATAAAGCATTTCCAGCATTGCAGAAATTTCTTGAACAGCACTGACATAGAGCAAGCAAGGGAAGGGAGGAGAAACAGAAAGTTTCACTGACCCAACAGAGGCCACGTGATTCATTTCAAAGCTGAAGTCCTCTGGGAAACATAGTGGCTTGTTTTCCTGTTCTGTTCTGTTTTGTACCAATTTCAGGAGGAGACTTTTCTCCATTCTCTAGAACCTATCACAACTGCCACTATCGACATGGGAAGAATGTTGTTCCTGAAGTCTAACTTGACATGGAATTCCTTACCTAATTTCTTAGCTAACCTGGATACCCCAAGATCTGTGCATCTTTAAATATCTTGATTTTTTCATGCCAGTTATCACAGTTTTCATTTATGCATTACTCTACTGAAATGCTTTTGTTCTTGAGTTTGGAGTGAGCATATCATTATGGACTCAAGTTTATAAGTAAAATAATCAATAACCTAAATTTCAGATATTCAAAAGTACTCAGAGAAAACTGGAGTAAAGTCAGAAGAAGAGAGATGTGAAGATGTTTTACTTTTCCTATAATGTGGTTCTTTTTTATATGTGGTGTTTGAGAATCTGTTGGTTTGCTTGTTTTAGTAAGCCCTCTTTCTATCATGTGTGTGCGCACACACCCCAATAGAAAAAAAGAAAGGAGCTCCTATGCAAATTCAAGTTCTTTGAGTTTCATCTTTAACTGCTCATTTTTAGGTTTCTTCCTCTTTTTCAATCTCTGGTGATGCCATCACCAACTAAGATTCTTTTCTCTCATCATACGTCTGCTGCACAGAAAAAAATCTGCCCGTACAATTTATAGTTATATAGAACTTGGAGAGTAATATAACATGGCCCCCACAATCAGCATTCATAATGTTTATTTTGCATGACTTCAAGCATTAGGCAAAGCCCCAAACCATTCCTAGCGTTACTAAATGGATTTAATATTGGCTTAATTTGATCCCTGTAAAGGCAATTGAAAATCTTTCATCTTGATCTTGCTAAGAAATAGTAAATCACATGAATGATAGGGAATGTACTTGCATTTCTAATAATAATTCTAAAACAGATGGTCCCTATTTACAACCATCACAATTAACATATCACCACTAGGAATCACCAAAGCTCACCACAATTCAGTTTCATGCAAACATCTTTTGTTGCCCTTCATCCATCTCCAAAAGAATACTGCTTTCCATTTAGATCTGGAAAAGAAAACGCTGCTCTCTCAATCATGTACACTGGGCCTTGTACGAGGATCCTCTTATGTGACTGCACAATCTGGCTTCTGGATGATTTCTCCATATCCCAGAACAAAGGTCTTTGCAGTAGGAAGTCTGTGCCTTTCCTTCTTGCCTAAAAAAAAAAGACAGTCATATTATTCTTATAATATATGTTCCTCAGCACTAATATCCCAAATCAGCAGCCAGACTAATCACTTTAAATGCTATTCACAAGGAAGCCCTTCACTGGAAAGTAACCACAACCATTCAGGGTTCCAGTGACTTTATATTGGCACTCGCAGATATTTACATACTTTAATAGGGATTCCATGCCATGTTCACAAATCCATCACCACAGCCTGTAGTTTTGAAAGCATACAGACAGCTCCTCAAGGAACAAACAGTTTTAAAATTTCAGAGACACATGGCTCTACAGAAGCTTTGGCTGCCATAATAGTCCCTATTATCACCAGGTCCCTGATAGAAGGAGAACTCGGATGCAAGCAATGTACAAAATGAGCTGATTGTGACTTATTTTTAATGAGAGAGAAAGCTCAGTATCTGTTCTATTTCCTGTGTGTTGCACAATTTGGGCTCCACACTTACATTATTGCACAATTCTCTCCAGGAAAATTGAGCTCATCAGGACGTTTGCACCTTCTCACTCATACACATCTGGACATGCTATATCTGAAAATTGGAAAATGAAAGTGCATTCACAGACCATGCAAAAAATGAGAGCCGCAAAAGCCAAGCCCATTTATCATTCTCAGTGAAAGAATTGTACAGGCAGCTTCTTCTGCAAGAAAAGCAAATGAATGAAAAGGGTGAGCAGAGTGCTAATAATGGACCATGGCTCCAGATTAAAGTGTCAGTGCTTCTGCTCAGCCTCTGAGCAGCTGAAATGCTTCTCTGGGTTTTGATTAGGAAAAGGAAGATACTCAAAGAGATGTGAGCCGCATGTCCAGGATGTAGTTTCATAAGCTGACCACACCTTGTCAAACCAGAGCAGAGATTATGTTGGCAGGGGTTACAGGCCAGACTGAAGCCTTTGGCAAAATCAAGATGCAGATGAATATCAGTGTTTCCAGGGATCTTTGCCAAGGCTCCCAAGCAGCTCACCTCATGCCCAGCTTTGTTCAGTTTCTGAAGAGAGCTCAAAGGCCCACCACACGTAAATCTACAACCAAGTGTCCTTCCAGTACTACGTAGAGCCCATTTCTCCCTCTGGTCAAGCTGATCCTCTCTCAGCAAGTCTGACTCTCACTGCTTTGGTGAGCACAGACCTGAGGGAGACACCTGAACTCCTCCCCCAGGCCAAAGAAGCAGAGATTCCAGATTATAAGGTCATGGCTGCACACTCTCCAGAGGAGAATGGAAATGCTCTCCTCTGCTTTGTAATAAGCCCACTGCCAAGGAAAGCAAACACAGTTAACTTCCATTGATTTTAAGCTTCTCCAGGATCTGGTCCCAGACCAGAGAAACACCCCCAAAGGTTCCCCCTTAAACTTGCACTACATTTTCCCTTCCCTAGGAACTTCAAATGCCTCCCAGGTGCCTACCTCCCTCTGTTGTCTCTGTTCTGCTAACTTACACAATGAAACATTTCAAAGCATCTCCACTATTAGATGAATCTTTATTGCATGTTCTCTGCCTTTAAAAAAAATAGTGCCATGTGGTATTCAATTTTGTCATAAATGTGGCTGGAGAAAACCCAGTCTGTGAATCTCTAAGTGGTGAGGACATGGGTAAAGTGAGGCTGGGTAGGCTGCCTCAGAATCCTCTTCCTCCAGGGCTCTGTGGTCACTGAAAGCCTTCTCCCCATGGAGGGGGGCTGCCTCTGCTGGGAAGAATAGGCAGAGAAGTGAAGAGTTCCAATTCAGAAGCCCTGCAGCTGTGGGCAGGAGACAATTTAGTGCAAATTCACTCTGAAGTGAAGGCTGAGGTGTGGAATATTCTCTTGATTCTGAAGTGAAATCCTAATTTATCCCTCAAGCACATTTACCTGCCTCCACTCCTCAGAGAGAATCAAAATCTTTGAGTCCCAGAAGGTAGAACTGTATGGGCTGGAAGGTTCTGGAATGCAAAGACTGGACCCTTTTAAAGGCATCCCGTGTGATGTGAGCGAGCGAGGATGCTAAACTGGGGAAATTTGACATAACCAACAGTGTTTTCTAACCAAGTTTTGTCATCTTTAAAGGCCCAAAGAAGCAGAGCCAGAGCTTCTAGAGGTTTAAAAAAAAAGTTCACAGAGAAATGAATAAAATCACCCAGTTCCAAGTGAAACCTTATTTATATACAATAAACTATACAAATAGGAATATAGGTGAAATATTTTGCAAACACAGATTAAGTACTGTAATCAAAAGTTGGTAAATCTACCAAGAGTATTAGAGAGTACTTGGCTGCCCCAATTGTAGAATAGAGATAATAACTGCCTACCTATATATTTTTTAATCTCTTTTTCTTTTCTTTTCACACTTTTTTAGTTGTACGCAATGATTTGTTATTATATATTCGTACATGCACACAATATAACAATATGATTTGGCCAATATCCCTCCCCAGCTCTTCCCCTTTCCCCTCTTCCAACCCCCTGGTCCCTTTCCTTTACTTATCTCCCTTTAATTTTTATGAGATCCTCATCCCACCTCCCACTTCTCTTTTCCTTTTTCCTCTCTAGCTTCCACATATGAGAGAAAATATACTTACTTTGGTTTACTTTGCTTAACATAATGGTCTCAAGGTCCATCCATTTTCCTGAAAATGATATAATTTCATTTTTCTTTATGGCTGAATAAAACTCCATTGTGTATATATACTACATTTTCCTTATCCATTCATTCATTGATGGACATCTACAGCCTGCATATATTAAGAAAGCATCAACACTAAATAACCAAGCCTGAGGAGCTAGAACATGGGGTTTGGTGACAACTCACCTGAAAGGAGAAAGGGGTAGAAAGAAACAAAGGCCAAATGTTCTCTCTGATATGTGGGTGCTAACATACAATAAGAGGGGCAAGGGGAAGAATAGAAGTGCAGTGGATTAGATGAACGGGAATGAAGGGAAGGGAAGGGATGGGGGTGGGAATAGGAAAGACAACAGAATGAATCAGACATAATATGTTCACATATGAATACATGACCAGTGAAATTCCACATCATGTACAGCCTCAAGAATGAGGTCCTAATTAGAATAAGTTATACTCCATGTACATATAATATGTCAAAATATATTCTACTGTCATGTGTATCTAAAAAGAACAAATAAATTGTAAAAAAAAAAAAGAAGAAGAAAAAGAAAGAAAGAAAAAGAAAAAGAAGGAGGAGGAGGACAGGGAGAGGAGGAGGAGGAGGAAGAAGAGGGCAAGGAAGAAGGAGGAGGAAAAGGAGAAGGCGGTATAGGGGAGGGTCCTTCAATGATTCACACCTTAAAGAGTGTGTAGTGAACTTTATCTCTTTAAGCCAATTTCCTGTGAGACTAAGTGATTGAACTTGACTTCAATAGCCCAGGTCTCACGCTGTGTTTCAGAGTGATTTTGTCTGAAGGGTCTTTCTCAAAGATGGAAAACAGAGCTGTTGACAACTCTCGTGAGTCATGATATCCCTAACTACAAATATCTAGAAGCATTCCTTCTTGGTCCAAGTACATATTTGTTGCAGGAAATGCTAACTATTGTAACATGTTTAGCAGGTATTAACAGGGTCCCTGAAATTTCATTCTAGCCTAAATATGAAAGTTTTCCGTATACAGCAGGGTTTCTCAACCTCAACACTAATGACATTTTGGAGTATCTAATTCTTTCAGGGGAGGGGGGCTTTCCTATGCACTATAAGATGTTTTCCAACATCCCATATGCTCTACCCACTAAAAGTCAGTAGCAATGCTCAGTTATAACAAGTCAAATGTCTTCAGTTATTGCCTAGTGTTCCTGAGAGCTAAAACTGTTTGAGAACCACTACCACTCAAAGGAAGGAATTACTTTTTCTAATTCACACAAAGGTGCCCATGCACTGATAAAGGCCTATCAGCAAGCCACTTGGGAGCACCCCAAGACCAAGTGAGCTATATTGGCTTGGGGGAACCCTAGATGGATCAGTGACTCAAAATAACTATTATCTTCAAAGGGTTAACCTATAGAGAGAAAGGACATGGATCAGAGGGTCAGAGGCAGAATTTAAAGGCAGTCATCAGAAAACAAGACACTGGGCTTGCACCCATAGATTTCTTCATTTTCAACATTCATTCTACCAACAAGTGTTTGTTGATCATCTACCAAGTGATAGGCTTGGGCTATACCCTGTAAAGAATGCAAAACCAAAGTTACATGGAGTTCCAGGCCTCCAGAACCAGGCAGTTCACATGATGCAGTATAATTACTGTCCATAGCAATAAGTGATATATAGAGATAGTGGTGCATGATAGTATATGCTACAGGACATGGGTAAGGCCCTACAGCACAGTATGGAGATTGTTATCAATGACTCCCAAGATTGATAAATAATGTCAGACAAAAAAGAAATGAGTTCATTCCAAAATTTTTCTAATGTTTAATTAGAAAATGTTTGTGAATTCCTTTGTTTCTGAATGAAGAGTTTGAAAGGCCCAGGGTGTAGGACCAGTCCTGTCCTTGTCAGCTGTGTGACCCATAACAGCCACTTAACTGCCATAGACCTCACTTTCTCCATCTCTATAATGAGAGGCCTGGACAGGTGATTTCTCAGGGCCTTTCCAGCTACAACATCCTGTGACTCTGAGTCCTTTTGGTTAATTGCCTCCAGATGGTTGTATTTAATGTATTAAGCAGTTTAGGATCTCCCCATTCTGAGCTTCATTTTTCATCCCATAACATTAAATCCCAGAACATTTTATATAAAAAACCATGTATCCAAGTTTGTAATAGCTTTAGCTTGAAATAGATATTATGCCATAAGGATCACTATAGATTTGTAAAGTAGAACTCAGAAACATTACAGAGTCCATAAGTGCTTTAAAATTAATTTGACATTGAATGTGTCTGCGAGTAAATGGGCTTGACTAAGCCTTTCAATTTTTCACCGAATTTCAAAGAGTGCACAAGTACAAACTGTAGATCAACCTCCTCCACATTTGCTGATGTGGCCACTAAGCTTTAAAAACAAACAAACAGGGAGACAGAGAAAGAGGAGAAAGAGTGTGCACTAATAACTATTCACACAAGATTTAGGAGTGCATAAAGCACAGTGCTCTCAGCTTGTGACTTGCCTCCTTTGAAATATTCAGGCTCATGTGACTCAGGTGGCATCTAGAGTATCATTTGAAGCAGGCACATATGAGAGAATGAATGGGTCACACACAGAGAAAGAGAAAGGAAGATGAAGAGAGGGAGGGAGAGAAGTGACCTTTACAGAAGGCACTGGGGCTGAGGTCAGAGGATACAAATGATCACTTCTCCACTCAGGATGGCATGCGTCAAATTCAAGATGGCATGGCATGGCGTGGCAATAGCAAGATGATGGACTGAAGCATGTTTAGACAGCAAGCATCGTCTATGATGGATTCTTACAGAATTCGCCACAGACATTATCTGCTCTTGGAAAAAGAAGCATTGTGAAAAGATCATAGACTTAGGGTCAGACTGATCTGGGATCAAAGCTTAGCTTTCTCACTTCCTAGTTCTATGATCTTGGGCAAGTTATTTAACTTGTTGGAGGCCCCATTTCTTGATCTCTAGGGTGGGTAAACTAAGACCTATAATTCAGAATTACTGTATTAAATAAAATAATGTATTTCATAATTGAATCAGCTATGTATAACAGAAAAAACAAATCCAAATAACAGAATCTTGATTTTCAGTCATATAGTATAAGATCTAATGGTAGCAGTTTAGGACTAGCAAGGAAGATCCATAACATCAGAATGTCTGAGTTTTCTTCTTTATTTTGCTATATTATCTTTATTGTGTGAGTCCCATTCTCAAGATTATTTTATAATCATAAAATGGTTGCATCTCATTTAAAACCGAAAGAAGAGGGAAAGACAAAAAAAAAAGCCTTCTCCTAGTTGAGTCAGCACCCTTTAAAGAATTTTTCTAGATGCCTCACCCAACAACACTTATTTATAACCCATTGGCCACACAGATCCTCAAGGAAAGCTAAACAAGGACTTTGGCTGGATGCGTTGCTACCCCAAACACTACAGAAAACTAAGACAAAAGGGGAGGATGAATATGGGGTAATTAGTTAGCAGTCTCTTCAATCATATACACACCTAAAAAATAGAAGGTACTTGATGAATAATAACTGTAGTGATTTAATTTATTCTTAAAACTATTTTGAAAATACCTGGCCCACCTCATTATACTGACTCTCATCTAAAGATGACAGATCTCCACCTGTCTCATCTCAGAGGCCTCCGCCACCCTTTGGAGACCTCACACAGGTTAGACCCCCTTCCCATCAACAGTCCTTTGCAGATTTGAAAGCAACTGCCCTGTGTTTGTCAGACCATCTCAGCCCCACCATTGGCCACAGGTCCTCTATTGTCACAAGTCCTGAACATTCTTCTCTGGACTAGATTCTTTCTTAGCTATGGTTCTCAAAATTATCATAATGGTCCAGATATGGGGACCGCGAAGAAAGAGAAAAGCCTCTTCAGTTCCCTAGTTTCAGGCACTGTCCTTGCAGATCACTCCTGTCATAGCTGATTCCTAAATCAGCCCTGGGGAACTCTTACAGCAAAGGCTCCAAGACAGACCCACACCTCCCTCTATAGTCTAAATGACCTAGTTGATCTTCTTGGACTCTGAGGCCCTCAGGAAAGAGTGGCAGGTCTCTCAAGTCTCTGTGCCCACCACCCTCAAACTCCCCAGACCAGCAGGAGAGTACCATCTGCTCACTGAATTGGCAAATGAAGGGCCAAGTGGACAGGCTCACAGGATAGGAATGGGAGTGCCCTGCTCCAGCAAGCAGAGAACTCAGAAACTCCAACCTAGCCCCACCCTCTGCCCTTACCTGAAATCAAGAGATGAAGATTTCCAAAAACCCTTCCAGCAAAGGAGCAGGAAACACTTTTCAGGGGTACAGGACTTGTACCCAGGAAACACTGGCCTGACAGCCCTTCCCAGAAGGGAGGCAACCAAGGCTCCTCAATAGACAGCTGGCATTCCTCTTCTCCAACCAGAGGGGCGTTGGGTGAAGACTACCCTCTCCCTAGACCAGAGCAACTGAAGAAGTCAGCTAGACAAATGACATAAGTGGGAAGGTTAAGAGGAACGAGGGAGTTCCCAAAACATACCCACACTTACAAGGTTTAGACTTCTGAAGCCCACACATAACAAGGATTGGACCCAGACCTTACTCTCAAGGCAGACCAGCACATCACCATCAAGAACCTCTCAAGGGGTGCCATTCTCACCAATGGTCCACAGCCTGGCTTGCCCACCATCCAAGCAGAAATGGGGAAATAGAAAAACAGAGAGTAGAGAAAAAGTACAAGGACCCACTTCTGCAGGGGAGAGTGCTAGAGATCCCAGTGCTTTTTAAGTCATGGTTTACAAGGCTTCTTGTGGAATATATAGAAGATAAAGTAGTTTTCCTTTGGATAGTTAGGGGATTCATCCTGGTTTACATGAGACAGTCCCATTTTACATCTGAAGTCCTGATGTAGTTATTAATAGCAACTGGGGAAGCTGAGGCAGGAAGATTACAAGTTCAAGACTAGCCTTAGCAGTTCAGCAAGACCCTTTCTCAAAATAAAAAATAAAAAAAGGATGGAGATGTAGTCCAGTTGTAGAATACCCATGGGTTCAATACCTAGTACCAAAAAAATATTATTAATAGCACCCACTTTCACTCTCAAAATTGACTTTATTGAACAACAAATGACATGGCAATTCTATCTTGGAAAGAGAATTGTTTTTTGAAATCTTTTCTCCTATAACTTGTAATATAAAATTAAAATTATATTCTTATCCAAGCTGTCTTAATCAAAGTAGTATATCATCAAACTATACTTTTATTTTTAATAAAAAAATATTATCCACGTATAATGTGATATTGAAATTAACCAGAGATGCTTTTGATGAAAGTGCAATCTTTGCAGTTCTTCATTCCCCTGATTGCTGGAAAATTCAATTCAGGCAATTCCAATGTTTGTATAGAGAGCTTTGGAGAGAAAGTAGTCATGATCTCAAAACTTCTGTGCCCGAGAGTTTGGTTTTTTTTTTTAAGAAAAACTGAGTTTGTTTTCTTGAAAGAAAAACAAAAAAAAATTTTTAATTGACCAAGCAAGGAGCAACATTTGGAGCCTACAGCTATAATAAGCCAACTTGAGTATAATAAGCCATATCCCATGTGAGGAGAGAAAATAGATAATTCCTGTCCATAGTGGACCTGCAGCCCCCACTCCAGAGCACACTTGATAACCCATTCCTCATTACAGTCCCCACACCTACCTTCATTATACCAAATCACTGGGCACCCCAATAAATTTCCAAATTCTCTGAAAGCCTCCCTGCAGCAGGCTTAAGGAAGATTTTCCTTCTTCACAATGGAATGTGAAGACTAACAGAGTAATGTCTCATGGAATACCTTAAATATATCATAAAAAAATGCTTCAGAATACTATGTGACACAATAGCTAAGCTGTGGAACCAAACTAAGTGCCCTTCAACAGATGAATGGATGAAGAAAATGTGGTATGCATACACAATGGAATGTTACTCAGCCGTAAAGAAGAATGAAAATTATAGCATTTGCCAGTAAATGGATGGAACTGGAGGCTATCATGCTAAGTGAAATAAACTAATCCCGAGAAACCAAAGGCTGAATGTTCTCTCTGATATGTGGATGCTACAATAAGGGGTAGGAGAGGGAAGAATAGAAGTACTTTGGATTAGACAAAGAGGAATGAAGGGAATGGGAATGGGAAAGGCAGTAGAATGTATCAAACATAACTTCCCTATGTTCATATATGAATACACCACCAGTGTAACTCCACATCATGTACAACCACAAGAATGGGAAGTTACATCCCATGCATGTATAACATGTCAAAATACATTCTACTGTCATGTATGCCTAAAAAGAACAAATAAAAACTTAAAAAAAAAATGAATACTGCCACACAGGTGGTATTCTAGTTGGAATAGACTCTGGAATAGGTAGATATGTATTTGAATCCCCACCAACCCTGCACGACTCCTTATGAGTTAGGTGACCTTGGTTAATTGGCTGAAGCCCTTTGGACTCACATTTTCATCTGTCAAAGTAATATTATCTGCCTTCTAGAATATCAGGAAAATGCCTGGCATATAGTAGCCACTCTCCAGTCCCCCTCCCTGATTAGCCCTTCAGTTTTATGGAGACTAATGATACGAGCATCTTGAAAACTTTTCTGGCCCCCTTGCTCCTATTTTCCTCTCTTTTGCCATTTTAATGTGTGTTAGTGAAAGCCAAACTGGAACAGGGAGAAAACTTTGAAATGGAATAAAAGTCACTGAAATCAACATTGTTCTTTGTTATTTTCTGCTCTGGTAAAAGAGCTTGATACGGAAGATAGATGTGAATATTTGGAATATTGGGGGATTTAGATGAGCTAGATACCTGTCATTGGCCCTTTATTGTGGAAAATATAATGTTGGCTGTATTGTCCATCATTCTGTCAGGTGATATTAATACCCATAGCATTACACCCTCCATTGAACATAAAGAAAGCTGGTGATGAAAGACCAAATTTTGCTCGCAGATACAGGCTCAGTGACTTTAACTTATAGGCTTTGAGTGCATACATCAGAGCATAGAGTTTTCTTCATAACCAATGTTCATTCTGTCCAAATGTGTCACAGTATAATACTCCTGTAAGCCTATTTAACCTAGCCAATTGAGTCCCAAAGCATTTCTTTTATTCTCTTATTTCTCATTTAGAGTACTCCTTCAACCACCTCACAAAGCTCTTTCCCTGTCATGGCTCACCATCTTGTCTTAGGATCTTTCTGTTCAGCATTTCAACTTGATGAAAAGGTCAAACCAGATACTTAGAATAACTCAATCAAATGGGCTTTCTTTTCTCTGGATTCCATCAGAACCCAGGCTCAAACTCCTTCTAAATCATCCCCATTTTTTTCTCTTCTGTGTCTCCTGGCTACTACTGGACATGACCAATGCCTTTGCCTCCTGACAAATATTCTGGAGCACCATTTACTTTATGAATTCCTCTGTTTGGGCCCATTAGATATCACTGGAGTCTAGCCAAGCAGAAGGGATGAAGATAGCAAGCCCAGCTGCCAGATAAGGCATGGCTGTTGCTACTGTCAAGCAGAGACAAATACTTGCACAAATGGGACGTGAGAAGAAGGAAGGCTTAGGAGCAAAAGTCAGTGACCGGCTTCCAGCATTCATGGACTTGTCAGTCAAGTCACATGCACAATCCATTCAGTGTGGTCAGCTCAGGCCCTACAGGGAGAGAGGACAGCTTTGACTTCATCATGACAGTTTGGATGGAACACACTCACAAAATTCCTGTACTAGAATTCTATCGTGCTGAGAAGTTTGTTCATCTCCATTAAAGTTGTCAAGGCTCTGAGGGCCATTTTAGTCTCAGAGAAGTGGAGATGCACACCTTTTATTTTGATAAAAGTGGGAGAGTCTTGTAGCCTGAATAATTACAGATTCACATTTTCCTGCATTTTTATTTTACTATTCTTCCTACTTTGCATTCTCTTTACTAGTATAGGTTCCACTGAGATTTCCTATCGCAGGTAATAGTGTGAACTCTGGAGTCCTGCTCTGGGTTCAAATCCTGACCCTTCAGTTTATCATCTGTGTAGCCTTGGGTGATACATTTAAACATTTAGACTTCAGTTTACTGATCCTTACTAATGAGAATGAGACTAGTGCCCACCGAATTGGTTTGTTGAAATTCAATGAGTTAATCCTCAAAAAGATCTGATCAGTTGCAGAGTAAATTAAACAATACTCAGTAAGTGTCATTTAGTTAACCAATATTTTTTGTGTGCTCTACTAGTAAAAATGACTATTAGGTTTGCTCTCCATAGTGTCCCACACCTTGCCCTAGGCAGGCAACATCCAGAGCCTAGGAGATCAGTGAACAGCACCAGCAAAAATGTAAACATCGGGCTGGGGTTGTAGCTCAGTGGTAGAGCGCTTGCCTAGCATGCGTGAGGCACTGAGTTTGATCCTCAGTACCCCATATAAATAATAAATGAATAAAATAAAGATCCATCAACAACTAAAAAAAATATTAAAACAAAATGTAAACATCGATGGGCTATGGTCCTGCCCTGGCAGTCATTCACTCATTCATTTAATTCAAGCAATACTTACTGAACACCTACTACTTTTAGGCCAATTCCGAGAAATAGGAATTCATTAGTGAACCAAGTAGACAAAATTCCCATTCTGAAATTTTCTAATAGAGAGAGGCAGACAAGAAATAAATTTAAATAAAATAAAACATCAGAGAGTGAAACGTGCTATGCAGAGGATTTAAACCAGGTAATATGCTAGACAGTGACCAAGTAACTACCCAACGTTATGTTCAGGGAAGGCTTTTGAGAACCTCAAATTCAGCTAAAATGTGGAGAAATTGGCCTGGCAACAGAAAGGGAGAATTCCAGGAATAGGGAAGAACAAGTACAAAGATCCTAGATGGGGTGAGGACCAGAAAGAAGGCCAGTTTGAGTAGGCCCGGAAGTGAGCGGGAGGGAGAGTGGTAGGAAGTGCAGCTGGAGACAAAGGCCAGAAGCTGTAGGCTGTGTCCCCAGGGAAAGGAGTCTGGATTTTTTTTTTTTTTCCTCTAGCTGTGATGGAAGCCATTAGAGGTCTGTGGACAGGAAGTGGCATAATCTGATTTAAGCCTGTAGAGGCACTCCCTGGCTGTCTTGGCCCTCTCTTGTGCTGTCACTACGTAGGCAGGCCCCGTATGCTGAGGTATTTACTGTCTTGGGAAGCAGCAGTCCCACACAGCCACACAGGAAGAAGTGCTCAAAAAACCCAGAGGCTCTCACATAAATGTGGAAGGCCTGCAGTCCTTCCGCTATTCATGCTTTTAAGAGCTGACAAAGTGAAGGCAGGGATGGAAGCAAGAGCTGACCATCTACCCAGAGAATTAAAGACCAAGCAAGAGAGTCTCATACCTGGTAGACAGGAAGATTGGGGCCCACCTTCAGGTACCCAGTCTTTCATAAGTTCACGGTTGTCCTAGTTCATCGTGAAATTCCAAAAGGAGTCAATGGATTTACCCTGCTGAGCAGTAATGAGACAGGCTAATCTTTGGGATGTACAACAAGCTGGATTCTGGCTCTGATAGTTGGTTAGTCAGCATAGAGTCCCCTTCAGCAGTGATGTCTTCTGGGATGTCAATTTACCTTTAACAACAAATGAAAATTGTACCCTGTCTGGTATTTGGGTTCTGGAAATGTGTTTGGAGATAGTTCCATAGTCCAGTGATAATAAGCGTCTTTCCTAATATTTCATAGGGATGAAGATTTCTGTTTGATTAGAAAACATTCAATGTGTGCATCAAGGACACTCGGTCGGTAATCAGAAACCCCTGGCTCTGGCCCCAGCTCTGCCATCAACAGGTTGTATTTAAAGTTTGGCAAAGCACCTCAGCTCTGCAGCTTATTTTACTCGTCTCTAAATGAAAGAACTTGAATGACTTTTTCTTGGCTCTTAATCAGCTCTCATATTTGATTATCCAAATACCCTGATTTCTTCATGGCCCACATTCATGAATAGCAGGGCTCAGGGCAGGGACATCTGATCTACCCCAGCGCTGATTGGACCACACAGGGATCAAACTTATGCCTTTGATTTCTGTAGCCCCATTTCATTATCAGTCGAACCAGCCCTCTCTGCAGTGAGGAGTAGTACAGCTTAAGGGGATTTCTCTTCCTCACTAAACTATATATTCTTTTTTTTTTCCAGTGCCAGGGATTGAACCCAGAGCCTCTCTTATGCTAGACAAGCACTCTATCACTGAGCTACATTCCCAGTCCCTATATACCTTTCAAGAATGCTACAGTCACTAATTTACTGAATTTTACTGTGTACCTTTTATCATTCAATCGTCATAAACCCATGAAGTAAATACTAGCATTATCCCCAATTTAATGCAGGAAATCAAACCTTGGAGGTAGTAAGTAATTTGGCTGAGGACACATAGATAGAAAGTACCAAATTTAAACTCAGGCTAACTCCAAAGCCCCTACAGGAATTTAACATCCATACTCTGTAATGTGTACCACAGTATTTAACAGACATTATTTAATACTAAATAAGTGGTTCTTGAGTGAATAAACATTTAATGCTAACTTGCCATCAGTATTTACCCACCTTGCTTTAGAGAAATAATATACCTTTGCTAATCAAAAATCTTACCCACTATGCTTAGATGTGGTGCAGAATTGCTTATACCACCAGCCCCAGTAATCAGAGCTTAACCTATATTAGGACTTAAGTATTTAGCCTACATAAATGGTCCTCATCATTCTGCAATTAGTCGTCATTTTAATTCTCAATTGAAGATGGGGGTGGGGAAGACACATGGGAACCACCTGAGGAGCTTTTACAAGCTCTAGATGTTCCCCATGCAATACCTATCTTCCTAATGTACTCCAGGCCTATCTGGGTCAGGGAGGATCTCTAGTTTGGCACAAGTTCCCAGGTGTCCCCACAATACACACTTCCCTTAAGAGGAATCACACTGCTTTAGTATAAATCAGTTCTTTTTATATATACAAAGTCTGATCTCTTAGAATCTAAATTAAGTGGCAAGGATCCATGTGGCCAACTTGAACATAAAGACACCCAGAATTCCAACTGCATTGTTTATTAAATAATTGTCCTCTGCATTTTCCAGATGGGTTGTGTCTGAACCTCATGGGCACATTTGTGTTTCTTTGTATCTTTTTCAGGATCCAACTTGCAGAAAATAGTATACAGTCTGCATTCGAATTTTATTAAAGTCCAATAAGTGTTACAGGACAGCATTGTCCTGCAGAACAGTGAGGAAATGTTCTTTATTTGCTGTCTGCTATCAAGGCCTAAGTACAAGTAGACCTTAAGCAAAAGATATTTCTAGTGAGACAGAGGAACTAATTTTTTAAGTTGTATTTAATTTTAATTAATTTAGATGTTGATAGTCCCAGGTGGTTACTGCCTGCCATATCAGAAAGTGCAGGTATACAGAAACATTCCTTCATGGTTTTTAACCAAAATAATAGCACTAGAATCCATTCCATTTTTTTAAAAATCACTTTCCATAAGGTCCAAAACAGAAACAGCAACAATTCTGTAAAAGCCAAAAAGAAATTCTAGCACACTTACATTGCCACCAGAGAGTGAATTCTTAAAGCAAAAGAAGACTCTGACCCAGGAGTAGATGAAAGCAGGTAGACAGGGAAGAGACATTCCCAAGGGGAGCTCCTCAGCAAATTCCCAGTCGTCTGTGAGACACAGAACAGAGCACTGTCAAGAAGAGAGAAATTCCCCCTCAGAGAAAAATCTAAATGTGTTTTTAGCCACCTGTCACCCCAGAGGGAGGACAAGATGGCAGTGTTAAATTGGTGAGATGGTAAAACAGGGAACTTTACTAACCTACAAGGCCAGGTGAGGTGTTTAAAGTGCATTTTAACTGACAGAACATTCCTGAAATCCAGAGGGTGACTGACTCTGCCTATATGGCAGGATGAAAAACTGAATCTTTTTCATTTTATAAAACTAACATTTTCATTAAAAATACCATTCCACAAAAGCAGGATCACGCTAAATTTTCATGTAAGGGAAATATACTGTAAAGCACAAAGTGACCCAGGTTTCCAGGATTGGTGGGGATGCAGCGGGACAGAAGTACAAGAAACAAGCTCCTTTGCAAAAACATGTTCTTAAAAAAAAAAATCCCATACCATACAAGAAAGGTAGCAAGTAAAAGAGCAAAGATAGATAGGGACACAAACTAAGGAAGAAATTGATTAATGGACCCAGAGAAGAGAGCAGAGTTGAATTCTGAGCGAGGACAATGTTTCTCAAATTCGATTTCAAGGACATATTCCTGGGGAGTTTGGAGATTCCATAAGAATATTTTGTGTTTTCACTTTGCCAATGATAAAAACAAAATTTTGGTTTTTTTTTTCAGTGAGAATTATCAATTTGAAAATCATGTTCGAAGAATAAGATTTTTACTTTCTGCAGTAAAGCTTCCCAAACACAGGTCAAGAAAATGTATCAGAAGTCTTAGAGTATTCCAGAGGAGTCCATAGTTGATTCAAATTGAAAGATTAGCGGCCTAGATGGAGGTAGGCCACACATGCCATTTGACTTTTATTCTAGTAAAGGAGTCAAAGCGGTCCCCTAACCTTGCCTTCAGCCTGTTTAGGAAGAGATTAAAGCTCTCTAAACTCAAAGGGCAGGTTGGGCATATTATTCATATCATATAGGTTGATCATTCTTAATTTGAATATCTAAAACCCAAAATGTTCCAAAATCTGACCCTTTTTGAGAGCTGACATGATGCCACACATGGAAAATGCCACACCTGACCTCATATGATGAGTTACAACCAAAATACAGGCAAACTAAAAATACTGTGTAAAATTATCTCCAAGTTATATGAAACATAAATGAATTTCATGTTTAGACTTGGATCCCGTTCCTCAAGATAGCTCACTTGTAAAATAAATGCAAATATTCTAATATCCAAACAAAAATCTGAAATCCGAAACCCTTCTGGTCCCAAGCATTTCTGATAAGGGATATTTAGCCTGTGTTGCCTAATACATAGCACTGCTTTAAAAAAATGTTGTTCTTCTCTAGAATATGGGAAGCAACATGGTGAGGAATCCTGGTTCATGAGTCAAGAGGTCTACCACTATCATTGTCCCCAGTGATAGTGACAGGCTATGTCACTTGTCCTCTCTGTAGAGTTTTTGTATCCTGATCTATAAAATGAGGCAAGTTGACTAGATAATTAGTGACCAAGGTCACATCATCCAACACTAGGTCTCTTTGATTCTAACAGTAAATTGCAGTACCATCTTGTATTTCTTCCCTGAAGAACCTCTTAACTGAAAATCATTTTCACTGGGACTTTATTTCATGTCTGTTCTTTTCATTGCTCCCCTCCACCACTGAGCACTGTATGATTTTTTTGAAGGAAAAATCCGTCAACACTCAGCATCCCACCTATTATCCACTACCACCTAGGAAGTGGGAAATTAAACTACAGAACCCAAACTCCCAGGGTTTAGTGCAAACCACTCAGATGTAAAAGAAATACTTACTCAGAGGGACACTTTGGTGATTTTTCTAAAGTTTCAAATAAATGAGACAGCTGTTCACTCAAGTTTGAGTAAATCAATAAAAACATAACAACTATCTCTTTTTTAATGTTTTAAATACTAAAAACAATGTTATTTAATGAATGAAATTTCAATCTGTTGATTGAGCCGCTACAGAAAGAGTGATTCTTACATTTAGTAAGTCCTCAGAACAAAGTTCTCTAACTCAAGAAGCAGTGGTAAGGAGGTCTGTCTGTGGGCTCATAGCAAAGAAGAAATACGCTGTTTGCATATGTACATGGAACCAGCAAGCCTTATCTAACTTTTGGTAGGGGTAATGCTATTCCATTTCTCTAAGAAATCCTTTCACTTCCTCAGGCTTGATGGGAATATGATACCTGTGGTCTGAGGGTTCAGTCTCAGATATGCAGAGTGCACTAGAAGAGGTCCTGAGTAAGATCTGACTACCTAGCTAAGACAGAAGCTTCCTCAGCTTCTGCAGTCCACATTCTGCATAAAGTCTTTCATCTATTCAACTCTTCCTCTGCATTCTAGGGACATGAATGAAGACAATGCATCCTTGTGTGTGCCCATTCTTCTGAATGTGCAACAGAGAAATTTAAAAGAAAGTGTGGAAAATGGAATGAGACCAAACAGTAGAAGTCTAATATGTGTTGCATGCTGTGTGTGTGTGTGTGTGTGTGTGTGTGTGTGTGTGTGTGTGTTTTGGGGTACTTCTTATTTGCTGTCCCTAAGCTATCATTTATCTGCTTTCCTACATGTGTCTTTCTGTGTATAGATCTTTCATTTTTATCTTTTCTTTGCCTCTTCCATGAAACCCACTGCCTGTTGGCCCTCTCTCTCTCTTCTCTCAACTGCCTCTTTTTACTAGCTATAATATAGAACTGGTAGGAGCTTCAAAATAATTTTTGCAACAGTTAATTCAAGTTTTATGTTCCCTCTTACTAATTCAAGAAGAAAGTGAGGAGAGTATTTTATACTGTCTCAAAAAAATTACACTTTGTTGACGAGATCCTCATCCTCCCACCTTCTGGTATCATTAGATCTCAAGGAAAAGCATTTCACCATCCCTGAGAAAGCAAGAGGAAAGTTAAAGAGGGCAGATGAGGATTCATCCATCATTCTGCATATCTGGAGGGAGCCACTCCCTGTCCTGTCCTTCCCAACCTCTTTCTCCCCTTCTCTCCTCTTTTCCTGTGCTCCCTCCCCTCCCCCACTATGAACATTCCACCTCTCCCTAGAGTGCACTTTTACAGTGAATTAGAATTGTTTCCTTAGCCATTCTCAACTACCAATAACCAATAGTCTGCTCTGATCAAACTACATAAACATGCACACACACACCTCACACACTCACTCCTTAAAGTCAGTCATTATGATGAGTTGAGCACAGGACACCAAAATTACTCTCTCTCTCAAGTCTATTCAAACATCATCCTCTTCTTTGATGGCAGAACCTATTCTTTCAACCTTTTCCTCCATGGACTACCCATTGAAACCTGACCTACACCTAGGGATATACCTGACCTGGCTTGGGAAAGGATCAGCACCCAGAGCAGAACTTGGAAGTGACTGTCATTGAACTCTTAACTCAAAGTCATCCTGTGCAGGATAATGGCACCACAGCCATGTTTACTGCACCCAGGGCTCTAGCCCACCCATATGTGCTCCTGCAGGCTAATAAACTCATCGACTCTCCAGGAGATGTAACATTGCTTGTCCCATCAATGAAAAAAGCTGCCTCTATCTCTTATCAAAATAATGACCTTCTTCATTTGATGTGGAACCAAATACAAGATGATAATGCAGGATAATAACTCCAAACCAAGATAATGACTTATTTGAAATGATTCCCTTTGAAATCATCTTGTATTTCCCATCCTAGCTATAATTTGGCTAATTGCTTAATAATTCTGTTTAAATGTCACCATTTCTGCAAACATCAATTCATTAGACCTACTTTTTCTGGTTGAAAATCCCTTTGCTTTCCTTAGTATCTTCTGTCTCTCCCATTTGCACTTTTGCCTGAACAACATTCTAATGACATAAATAGCATCCCTTCAAAAAAGTGTTGAGCAGATCAAGGTGTTTCTCTGTGTTCCAGAGCCTGAGAAATGTAATCTATGTCCTTGAAACAGTACCTGTGATTGGAAAGATCTAAGATTGTGTCTTTAAAAAGCCAGCTTTCCTGCCAGACAAAAGAAGCTGTGATCACTGGCAGCCCTAACCCCTTCCTGTAGTGTGGGGCATGCTGCATTCGATATAGTGAGAGGCTGCATGAGAGAGCAAAACCCAAACCCAGACTTGATGAGCCTACAGCCCAACTGGCAGCTTCTCAGCTGTGGAATTCAACTCAGGGGTTCACATGTAAGAAAATGATCCCAGTTAAAACTCTGCTCAAAGCAAAGGTAGTCTCAGAGGAAGACAGTGTTGCCACAAATATGCACACACTCACATGTACCCTGCTTCATGGAAGAATGCACCTTCCTTGAAGGTGAGTGTCATTGCCATGTCTATTTCAGGGAGCCAGGGAGTGAACACACGCTCCCTGCAGAGGGAGTTTGAGCTACTAACCAGACGCTGACATGTTTTTCATAGTTTTTCCCTTCTATAGTCTACCAGCTGAAAACTTCCAATGTTGCCTTTCACTTTTCATTCAAAATGATATTTCTGGTACCCAACTTTAAATAATCAAGTTCCTTCATCCAAATGGTCATGTCCTGAAAAGAGCTGACGTGGTTGTTCATGCCTTTGAAATCTTAAAGACAACGTGGTTGTTTATGACTTTGACAAGAAACATGGAGGAGAGGCCTAGATCTTCCACCCTGAAAACTTCCTCAGGCCAATGATGTATAAGAAGCAACCTAGGGCTGGGATTGTGGCTCAGTGGTAGAGCGCTTGCCTCACATGTGGGAGGCACTGGGTTCGATCCTCAGCACCGCATATAAATAAATGAATGAATAATTAAAGGTCGATCAACAACTAAAAAATAATTTAAAAAAAAAAAGAAGAAGCAAGCTAGGTAAAAACCAAAAACAGATCAGCAAGAAGAGGACCAAATGAGAAGCAGGAAATGAGAGGCTCTAAAATTAGATTAGTTATTGGAGAGGAAGGAATTGGGTGTCAAAGGAGCAGAAGAAGACAGCTAATTACTTGGAGATTAATGCAATATCACGTGTTTTTAATTAAGGCCACAGGTTTTTAAATAAAAGCCTTCTGCATGTGCAAATGCACCACAGGAAGGTAGAGAAAGTGGCAGTCACATTGAGGGAAACTGAGGAACTAACTAGGTACTAATACTTCACAGAGTGTGGTGAGCAAAGGCACACTTACATCCAGTTCACCCATGGGGAATTTCACTTGCAAGTTTCTTTTAGGCTAAGATGTCACACCCCCACCAAAAGTCCTCCCTCCCTTCCTTCCTTTCTTTCTCAGTACTAGAGATTGAACCCAGGGGTGCTCTATTGCTGAGCTACATCCTAGCCCTTTTTTAAAAATATTTTTTAGTTGTAGATGGACACAATATCCTTATTTATTTTTATGTGGTGCTGAGGATCAAACTCAGTGCCTCAAGCATGCGAGGTAAGCGCTCTACCACTAAGCCACAACCCCAGCCCCCTCCCCACCTCCCGCCCGACATCCCAGCCCTTTTTATTTCTTATTTTGGAACAGGAGCTCACTAAGTTGATGGGGCCAGCCTCAAACTTACAATCTTCCTTCCTCAGCCTCCCAAGTACCATTCTTTATTGTTGGACCATAATATGCTATCAAATGAGGTCAAAACTGATTTAAGTGGTTCTAGGGGAAAATGGAGGAAAGAAGGCTGTCTTCCTATGTAGCTTGACAAACTAGTTGGTACCCACACCCACTCCTGCCTTTGCACTGGTACCTTTCAGCAGTTCTCTGAGAGGCACCGGATGGAAGCAATTGAGAAGATGCGATTTGACATCCATCCAGAGGGCAATACCTGAGGATGTGTGCATGGCCTTGAATTGCACAATGTGAACCAGGCTTTAGAGTTCTAATTGATCTGTGTGTGTACAATTGATTTTTACTTATCTTTCTTCAAAAGCTACTCTGAATTGCTTTGAGATAATCCAGAATTTGAAATGATGCCTTCAAAGAATTATAGTGACATACGGAACTCACGCTCAACCCATGCATTTCTTACTTTGTCACTTCCTTCTGAATCATTTTTGTTACTGAATAGTTAAAATTCTCTGTGAGTCCTTGGGATTCTATACATTTTTATTTCCTCTAGTCTGAGTGGTATTGCTTGAAGAAACCAAAAATAAAGAATAGCAAAAATAACAATGATATAACTCTACTGCTGGATAATGCTGAGTATTGAGTAGGATTGTTCCACATATTTCACGTGTATTAATTTATACCATCCTCACCACAACCTTATGAGGTAAGTGCTACTATTAGACCTATTTTACAGGTAAGGAAACAGACGCACACAAAGAGAAGACATTGACTCAGGGTCCTGCAGCTAGCAGGTGGTGTAACCCACGTCTGAACCCAGGCAGTCTGGCTCCCATAGGGGGCTCTGTGAATCGCTCAGCATGTGTCTGTGCACACTATGAATGGGATGGCTAGAAATGACACTGTTCTTTTTAATCTTTGAAAATAGAGTGTAAGCTCTCATTTATCTTTAACCCTTCTGTTTTTCCCTCCGACACTCTCAGATGATGGAAATGCTTAAGGCAAACTAAGGTAGTGTGAGACCACACCATGTAAGTGTGAGCATGGCTCCTTGTGGGTTCAGCTGTGTTTTGTGCGCTTCCGCCTTGCGTTCCCGCATGTCTTCTCTGCTGCTCTCTGATTCCCGGCTCCCGCTTTCCGCAGTTGGCGCTTGGGCCGCATGAACCGTCACTTTTAAGCTATAGATCCCGTGTCTTTGCTTCTGGTTTTCTATTTGTGCTTCTTTCTCACACAATTCCCAGCCTAGGCGTATGAACCAGAGCACGCGCAGCTGTGAGCCTGGCAGCTCTGCGGGAAGGAGTTGGGGAGTCCTGGAGGTTGCGTTTGGTTATTGTTCTCTGACAATGCACCCTCAGATTGTCAGCTTTTAGGATTCCAGGCACGTGCCCTTGCTCTCCCTGCAACACACACTCCAGCCTCCAACGTGGGAAACCACGTGTGTGGGCTTCTCCTGGGGGAGTGGGGGGACTCCACCGTCCAGACAGTATTTTCTGCCTCCGTGATCCTAAGTGGATTACTGCTCTGTCATTCTCCATAGAAGTGGGTGCTATGAATATAAAAACCATTGTGCCAGGTGACAGGGTTAAAATGAACCATAACAAGAAGTGGTAATCTTTTCATTTATTATTTTCTCTCTGTATATGTGTATGTGACAGAAACACATACATATATGGAAAAACCTAGTATTATGAAGAAGGCATAGTGATGAGCCTTAGGCCAGGTATGGGCTATTTTGGCCTTTCACTGTGACACACACACCACACACACACACACACACACACACACACACATTTCTTTATGGTATGCCTGGATTCTTCACAAACTGTTTTCACCATGAGCGAATTTAATATGTGGTAAACTGGATGTACAGAATAAACAAGTTTGGGGAAAGATATTCGTGCCTAGGGTATACCTGGGATATTTAAAATGCCATCTTCACTACAGCCTTCCACCACCTGGTTGATCTTGGAGTTGGAACTGACTTGTGTTCTCCCTCTCACTGAGGGTTTTTTTGTTGTTGTTGTTTTTGGTACTGGGGACTGAACTCAGGGGCACTCAACCACTGAGCCACATCCCCAGCCCTATTTTGTGTTTTATGTAGAGACAGGGTCTCACTGAGTTGCTTAGCACCTCGCCTTTGCTGATGCTGGCTTTGAACTCGTGATTCTCCTGTCTCAGCCTCCCTAAGTGCTGGGATTAAAGGCTTGTGCCACCACGCCTGGCTCTCACTGAGGTTTTGAGTGTGTGTTGAATGGAAATTAGGAGGAAATGTTCCAAGTTAGTTGTCAGAGATGACAAGAATTTAAAATTGAAGGGACTCTTGTGAAATATGACAAAGCTCCTGTTGTTGTTGTTGGTGGGGGGGGGGGGGATCCAGGGGATTGAATTCAGGGGCACTTAACCACTGAACCACATCTCCACCCCTATTTTGTATTTTATTTAGAGACAGGGGCTCACTGAGTTGCAGAGGACCTCACTTTTGCTGAGGCTGGCTTTGAACTCAGAATCCTCCTGTCTCGGCTCCCTGAGCCACTGGGATTATAGGCATGAGCCACCAGGACTGGCTAAGCCTCTGCTATATTAAGACTCTAAAGCACTGTTCAGAAACACATGGAATTCTGGAGCCCCAAAGTCCTTATACTTGGATCCTTCACTCCAAATTCCCTAATTTATGCAAGAAAACTAAGATCTCAAGAGAAAGTAACTTACCTGGATTAAAACTCAATCCTGTTCTTTGTATCAAAGGAATTTACTGGGGTTGTATCCCAGATTCTTTCTCTCTGAAATAGAACCCTACACATACCATCAGGAGAGCTTTTTATAAATGAAAGAAAGGGAAGGAGTCTGTATCCTAAGAAAGGATCTCAGGTCCCATTCATTGGCTCTGCCAGGATGAGCTGGAGAAAGTCCATGTGCCGCTCTGGACTATAGTTTTCTCATTTGTAAAATGAGTTTCAGAATAGCCGACTTCAAAAAGTACATCGTGCCACATTTGCTTGCTAACCTTGAGCTGTTTTTCTTGCACTTTCCTCCCACCAGTATTCATTTTCTTCTGTAAGATTACGGGAAAAGTTAGAGTCAGTCTGTGCAAACAGAGACAGCCTACAGAAGCAAGAACACTGTGAGTCTCTGTTACTAACTGAGGAAGAGCAAGGGCAGGAAGGAGAAGATCCAAGTGAGAAGCAAGTGGCTTGTCCCCTTTACATGAGCCCATCAAATTCAGTAAAGGTGGCAAACTCCAGGCTTGGTCATCTCAAACGTGGATTTCTGCAGTCTGGGGTTATCTGGCTGGGATCTGCTTCTCTCTTCCCCAAGATACCACTCATTAGAGTGCTGAAACTTAAGGAGATTCAGTAGATGAACAAGGTTACATTTTCTCTTTTTCAGTATATTGCTAACCAAGTTAACAAGGCCAGGGAAGTCTCTGAGGCAGTCAGAGAATAATTTGAAAACCAATGAGGCAAGAATAGAAACCCACACATGCAAGCTTTCAGCAACATTTTGAGATCAACCCCCTTGATCTGTTTCCATAAAATTATGGAAACACCAATATTAACCAAATATGCAATGTCATTTTAGCAGAGCTTTATTCTCCCCTTGGTAAATGCATGACATCTTTGTGATGAATCTCCACTAGAGAGCATAGAATCATCACTGGATTTAATATTTTGGCCCATTTGAGTTTTCCATATATTCTTTGGCTTAAAATGCAACTTTTTCCAAAATACCCCCCCACACACACACCTAGTATACCACAGTGCTCTCTGGATCTGACACTGATTCAAAGTTGAGTAGGAGGAACAGGACAGAATGTGTCAGGATGAGGAACATCACAGAGGTGGATAATTTCATGTGTACTTTTTAGGTTCTGCTGGACAAAATATAGCACTGCAAAGAGCCATTATCTCTGAGAGTATCACCAGGATAGAATTTCAGTTCCAGAATTTGGTCATAAAAGGGGCTTAGAAGCAGCAAATCTAACAGGAAAAGACTATGCAAGGGGACTCAGCTGCATTTGCATGACACTTGACTTAAAATTGAGAAATGCCAATCCACCATGTCATCTGAAGGGATCAGCTATTGGAAGTTATGGAAAGGGACTGTGGACCCTTTGTTGGCAATTGTCATTGTCCTTTTCCCATGACAGCTGTTGCACTAGCATCCTTGGGCAGCCACATAAGACCAGTCAGTCATCCTGCTGAGGATGCTGAGCAGGCAGGTGTAAGCAGGAGCACCTCACCTTACTTCTCCCTGTGTCAGAGAGCTCCCTGATCAAATCAACCAGCTGGGAACGGTGGGTGGTTTTCAGGCTTCCTAATGGGCCCTAATCCCTTAAGGCTAAAGATAACTGTTGGCCTGCTGAGACCTCTAGTGACCAACTTGGAAACTGCAGGTGTCCAAAGACAGAAGGAAGCAGTCCTGTAGGAACCAGCCCCTAAACCACAGCCAGCCACCTCCATGGTCTGTGCAGGCCTCAGCCTGAAATTCTTCCTAGATGGAAGAATGCAAACACTGAGGCCTAAGACTCCTGAAATTTCAGCCATTGGCTTGGTGGCCTGTTGCCATATGAATATACCCAGGTGGCATTTCAGAGATGATTTTTTCCTAGTTAGCCATGGTGATGAGGAGTCTGCCTTCTTTTGTATTTCTGGTTATTCCAACTTAGTACTGGCATCTTCTGGAAGCTCTAGATTTGGACAATCCATCATATATTTTCCCTAGAGGAGATTTAAAACCAGACTGAGCTCCCAAGCATTAGAAGAGCCAGCAACAGATCCTGGTTATCAACAGAGGGTCACACCCATCCCATGTGCTCCCTGGGGACCTGCAGACCAGCCAGGCTCCTGGGGGTAGAAGGGTGCTGCACTGCTTCCCCTGTCCTTCCCCTCCCAAACATACAGAAAACAAACCCGCCACCACACTACCTCCAGTACTCTGTTCCTAAGGGCTTCCCTGAAACACTAAGTGGGTTATGCCTGACTGACATGAAACTAAATTGATTTAATTGTTCTAAACCAGTGGTTCTCAAAATGTGGCCCCCAGACTAGCAGCAGCCTAGCCAGGAGCTTGTTAGAAATGTAAAGTCTTGGGCTCCAGACTTAGGAATTAGACACTCTGAGAGTGAGGCCCAGGCCCTCTGGGTGATTTTGAGGCCTCCTAAGTTTTGAGAACCACTGCTCCAAACATTGATTCTCAAATGTCAGTAGATATAAGATCACAAATCTCAACTTATTTAAAATATAGGTTCTAACCCCAGGCCCACAGAGATTCAGTAGTCCTGCACTGGGGTGCAAAAATCTGCTTTATAACCACCATCCCATGTAATTCTGATAAGGGACCTCCATTCCGACAAATCCTGCTCTGGAAGGAGGAGGGAATTAGCAATAAATATTGTTCTTATATTTCACCAGTCTTGAAAGAGATCTCAGTAAATATCTCAGCTTCTCTAGATCTTTGGGTGGGATCATATTGTTCTTTTGACAAATTAGATTTTACTGCCCCTATAAGGAAAATTTCAGTGAAGTCTGCATCATAATCCCAAAATGCAGTATTTCTCTGGAAAAAGATATGCATTGCTGAGAGAACAGAAAGAACAGGAAGCTTGAGTCTAGGAGTTTTCTGAGCATGATGATGAGACTGTGGGTCTGGATCTCTGGGCTAGTGAGCGAGGCTCCCCAAGAAGCAGTGAGTCATCTTTTTTTTTATATTTTTTTTTTAGTTGTTGATGAACACAATGTCTTTATTTCATTGCTTTGTATGTGGTGCCGAGGATCGAACCCAGGGCCTCATGCATGCAAGGCAGACGCTCTACCTGTGAGCCACAATCCCAGCCCACAGTGAGTCATCTTTAGGCTTTGAGTCCATCAGATAGCAAGTTGCCCTGTTCTCCCTCCTCAGACACTTAGAGATGTAGTGGTACTTTGCCAGCAGGACCCAAGAGAACAGTTGATGGTAAGTAATACTGCTAGGGGGAGAAAAAGGTGTTCAAAATTTAAGGTTATAAGCACACTTGGCTTTTTCAGCCAGTACTTTAGTCACTCTGGAAAAATTAAGTTCATATTTATGAGAATTCTTGTGAATATAAAGTTCCAGCCCTCTTCAGTGCAACCCTGGGCCACAAGGAGCTCCAAGAAGAGATTTGCCATCGGTGTTCTCTCCCATTTATTCCACCACTGAACCCCTTCCCCTGCCCAGTTCTCTTCAGGGCACCCGCACTTTCTCAAGACACTCATTTGTTGGGAGGTACTCCAAGAGGACTGAGATGCCCGGTCCCCTTTTCAAGAATCTGATAGGAGCAGACCAAGAAACTTGATGCTGACACTCCTTATAATCCTCCACCTGGAGGCTCACACTCTGCCCACAACCAGCACTGCAAAGATTTTGTCTGTCTGGGCAGTAACTTCAGTAGGCACAAGCCTCCATTCTTTTCAAATTATATAAATAGAGCAAAAAAAAAAAAATTCTGGCTTCCTTCTGTCTGTCCTTCCTAGTTTCCCTCTCCCTTCCTTTTCCCTCCTCTTCCTTCCTTCCTTCCCCCTCTCTTCTTTCTCTATTCCCTTCTTTCCTTCCCTCCTGCCTTACTCCTTCCCCTTGTCCATTTCCCCATACTCCTTTTCCCATCTGTTCCATGCCTCTCTGACTTTTCCCTTCCCTTTCTCTTCTTTCGTCCTGTTGGGTCCCCACAACTCCCAAAAGCAGATGCTCCCCACACACCAGGAGCTCCTTGATCCTGGGCACTCACTGTGGAAGTTCGTGCATCCTGCCAGCAGGGAAAGCCACCTAATTAGCTGTAAAACATCATTAAAAAACAGATCTCCCCTCACTCAGACAGAGGGAGAGAGAAGTGGAGCAAGAAAGGAGAAAATCATTAAAGAACCCCCCAAACCAAGCCACACATGTAGAATATGGAATGTAAAAAGTCAAATTTTAAACTCACTCTATGTACATTTACTCTGTCCAGAAAAAGCACAGGAGCAGCCCGATGCCCACAGCTGCCCACAGCACAGTAGGTCAGGCACTGTGCTTTTAAAATCAGTCAGCAAGGAAGGGCAGAGGAGGAAGAAAAGAGTGTCATGGAGAAAGAAGGGCAAAGGGGTAAAAAAGAAAGTTCTTGTCCAGAGAGCAGGTCCACTGTTCACACAGAGTTGTCCCTGGTTTCCAAAGAGCCTGTTCAGGAACTGAGACTGGGCAGCGCTGGCTGCACGGTTGGCAGTTTTCACTTTCATCTCCTTGCTTGTCCTTTGCTCCTGCACCCAGAGTCATATAACCAGTGTAGTCCACAGAGCACCAAGCTTGGGGGGGGCCCACAGTTGTAGTTTAACACTCTACAGTCTCAGTCTTGGAATTACTGACAATTGTATCTGTGTTGGTGTTTTGTAAGTAACATCTGAGGGGACAATGGGGCATTGGAGGATGGGGGTCCAGGGGACCTCAAGAGGGCTCATGTGGCCTGCTTCCTGCTGCCTCCTCCTCCATCTCCCTCTTCCCACTCCCCTGCCCTGTAATTCTCAGTCCTGCTTGGCCCCCCTCTCTTGTAAGCCCAGTAACCACTGCCACCCTCTCCCCCAAGCAGGGGTCTGGACATAGAGGTGGAGGATTATAGTCAGGCACCCCTATCCTGCCGCATCTTAAAGCAGGATGCAGCAGTTACAGTGCTGGTGGATAGTGGACAGGAGACCACAAGACAGTGAGGGGCAAGCCTATTGCTCACCTGGTCCATTACCTAGTATGGAGGTTGCAATGCCCTTGGTAGTACCTGTCTGCCATGAACTAGGGACACCACCAGTGGTAAGGAGAGATTCTCCAGGGCCTGCCCCAAGTCCCGGGCCAATGTGTTGGTCCATCAGCTGGTGGGAAGGGAGATCTGAGAAGTCATCAGACCAGAGTGAATAGCCTATGAGGGTCCTGAGGGTCCTGTGCCAGAGGAAGTACTCCCTGCCAGCTGGCTCAGCCTACTCAGTGCCTGAGAGATATTTCTCTTCCTTCCAGTCCTCCTGAGGCTGTGTTTGTCTTTTCTGGCCACCTTAAGGCACCCTCTAGAGACAAAATACAGACTGTGCAACTTCTGTAATTGCACAAACAAGTTAAATGCCCTGGCATTTGTATTTTTAAAGCTGGCATTGTGCAATGTAAGAATGAACAGTAAAACTAGTGCTGAGAATTTAGATCTTTTCTTGTTATGTACTTAGAATGACATTAAATAGCAACCTTTAAAATTTTTTGAGAGAAAAGCCACAGGACAAAAAAATGGGAAAAGGTTTATATTTGAGTATATTTAGCGGCATGTTTTTCTGCTTTTTGAAGTTTTTATTTAGCATTGAGTCTGCAAATGATGTAGCTGATCCTGCCTGCACCCCACTTGCCCTTGACTTAGAGAAGATCACATTTGTTCTTATGTAGTGTTAGAGATGAAATTCTAACCTTGAGAGGGAAAATATTTCCAAGTCTATAGCTGTAGGTAATTTCAGTCTTACCTACAGAATACAAAAAGAAGGAAACCTAAAATTAAAAGAAGAGAGAGATATTTACATCCAGAATCACTGTAGGGGAAAAAAAATAATTTTCCCTTTGCCCCTCTGAGTTCTTAGCTGGGAGAGACCCCTAAAAGAAAAGAGATAAACAAGTAAAAAATAAATACATAGGGACTTACTAATGCATATGCTTTGTATATATATGAGATATACCCAGAGATATGAGCAGATCTCAGAGAGGTGGATGTGAGTTCAGTCTTAAATACCATTTTAAGCTGAAACAAAGAAAAGTGTTGGGGCGGGGGTGGGGAATCATGGGAAAGAAAAATACAGTAAACAAGGGTAAGCTTGCTATGCAGTTTAGTCAGTATTACCTCCATTGAGAAGTCTCTAGTGCTTTAGAGCCATCTCTTCCTATTACAGAGAGGAGGGAGACACTTATGAATGGAGATTTCTTTTATAGATGTAAATTTCCATTATAAGAAAGTAACTTCTACTCTTCAGAGCTTCTCCAGTATCTTCAATTATCTCAAAATAATCAGCTTGAACCATTCCTTCTGCTAAAGAGGTACATTTTGGAGGGGCATACTCAGTTTTCTATAGTACCCATCACATTTTTAGGGTCACCTCACTGGTGCCCAGGGCAGTAAGAGATGCACGATGGGGTCAGTTCGTCAACTATGAGAGACCTTCTTCAACAACACAGATTCTTACACTCCACACAGATTGTATTTCCAGCATATCGCAAATGACCTACATCATTTGAAGATGTAGTGTTAGAGATGAAAGACTCCTATCTGAAGACTGGCGCCTTTTAAAGAGAATTAATAAGCTTACAGTGTCTTATAACTTGAGTATGAAAAAAGGGAATAAAACGGAAATTAGTGCAGAAAATAGCATTTCCATAGCATCATTCATCTAAGTACAATGTGTAAGACTGCATTCTAAATTCAATTTTGAAAAGAGAAAGCAATTTGGTTCTTCCTCCCAGGTCAAGAAAACTTAATTTATAATAAAGTGAGGCATGAGGCACAGTGGTACACACTTGTCATCTCAGCTACTCGGGAGGCTGAGGCAGGAGGACTGAAAGTTCAAAGCCAACCTTGACAACTTACCAAGATCTTCTGTTAAAATAAAATTAACCTGTAATCCCAGCACTTAGGGAGGCTGAGACAGGAGAATCGCAAGTTCAAAGCCAGCCTCAGCAACAGCGAGGCACTAAGCAACTCAGTGAGACCCTGTCTCTACATAAAACATAAAATAGAGCTGGGGATGTGGCTCAGTGGTTGAGTGCCCCTGAGTTCAATCTCCAGTACCAAAAAATTAAAAATTAAAAATTAAATTAAATTAAAAGGGCAGGAAATCCAGCCCAGTGGTAGAGTACTTGTGTAGCATGTGTGAGGCACTACATTCAATCTCCAGTACTGCAAAAAATTATAATGAAATAATAATAAAAACAATAATAAAGTGAGGTTCACTATGGTTTATGAATTTCTCATAATTACTATCTATTGACTTATAATGTATCCACCCAAACACACCTTTCTCTGCACTCTCCTGAACCTCAGTAAGCTCTTTAGGCAGGCGTGGGAGGTTAATGTATTTCCTGTGGAATTGTACCATTCTCCTTGATCAGCTTATCCCAGCTTTGCAAATTGAAAAAAATTCATTCCTGGCATCAACAGCCTGTTAAATTGGTTCTGATTAATAATTGAATCTTAAGACCCTTTCAAGACAACATTTACGACAGATTAGTGCAGGGAGGAGAGTAGTATCATGCAGCACCGTCATGATGGAACAGACTGATGACCTCCACTAGAGGTTAAATGCACAGAGTCCAGACTCTGGGGGAGTTTAAATCCTTAGAAAAAGCCTTTATAAAAATGCACAGAAACAGCTCTCCTGCAGACTGGTGGGCCTACCACTTATTTCCTAGTAATATACTTTTAACACTGATTTAGATACATTCTTCTTGTACTTAGAGTGTGACTGCAGGTCACAGTCTTACAGTTCACATTAAGATCTCTTGGGTTTTGAATTATTTATGATGGCATTGCAGAATATTTTTTCCTTTAATCCTGAAGGAGATAATACAGTCCCCCTGAAATGTCAGATGAGAACCAGATAGGCTCCTAGCTTAACAATCCACAGGAACAGCCCTTATGGATGGTTTGCAGACAGATGGGTGTCCAAATAACTTCAGCTCTTTATAGAAAAATCCTTTGAGTGTACCATGCTTGTACAACACCAGAACTTGCCTGGGCCCAGGATCTCCCAGCCCTATTTACAGATAAAGGTAATTTCTATCCTATTATTCTTTCACCCATGGAAGAAAAAAAAAGGAAAACTAAAAGAATAAAAAGATTCTTACATTTAGATGAATGCCCATCACATTTTTAGGCAACCCCTAACATTTCTCAAAGGAGGCCTGGAGGCTCCTGAAGTACGGGATCAGAACCATCCTGGAGCCGGGTATGGTGGCGTACGCCTATAATCCCAGCACTTTGGGAGGCTGAGACTAGAGAATCGCAAGTTCAAAGCCAGCCTCAGCAAGGGCAAGGTGCTAAGCAACACAGTGAGACCCTGTCTCTAAATAGAAACACAAAATAGGGCTAGGGATGTGACTCAGTGTTTAATACCTGGTACCAAAAAAAAAAAAAGAACCATCTAGGGCATTGGTTTAAATGTCAACATCCCTTCCCAGATCTTCTGATCCTGACTCTCAAGGAATTTTTGAGATAAACAAGAGGTGCTTATGTAGCATGACTTGAAAACCACAAACCTCCTGGCACTTTCATTAATTTTAGTGAATTATTATATTTGCTAAACCTAAGGATTCAAAAATTCTATTGCACAAGTAAGAATCTTTAAATCACTTCTTAGTGAGGCTAATTTGTATGCTTTCTTATTCCCAGAAGTTGATAGCAAATGTCTTTCCACATTCCTCTTTCCAGTTAGTGTGGACTGAGGATGCAGTGTGACCAGGGCACTGTGGAGGTTCTGTGAGTGAGTCTTCAGAGCTTCTCTGTGAACACTGAGGCCCTGTGTGCTTAGCATACATTGGAAAACCTCAATCTGCTTTGAAGTGATAAAAAGTCAACCTTTGAGAAGATTAGGAAGCAAGGTAATAATAGCAGCTAGGAGACTCCCAATTCCCTTGTAATATTATGGTTTTGACAGATGCCAGAGTCTTTGCCTAAAGTCCCTCATTTTACCCTCATAGTAACCTATGAAGAGGGTACGAGTATTGTTCCCATTTTACAGGTGAGGACGCCATAGCTCAGTGAGGCTATTTCACTAGTTAGTCAGCCATGGAGCAGGGCCTCCCTCCTGGAAGTCTGCTTCCACAGTGCAGGCTCTTGTTTGCCACTATTCCAACTATCACAGAAGTTTTCCTTTTCCTAATAAGGCAGCACCAGAAGGTGATGCTATCAAATTCAAATGTTTTGTAATATCATGGGGCCTCCTAATTTCTATTCCAATGGCAATCCATTTTATATTAAATTCATGAAGTATACAATACATACCAGGCCTTGTGCCAGGCTCTGGGGATACAAGATGAGCAAATGATGCCTCAAAAAGCTCCCAGTTACTAAGAACTTTGGTCATGTAGTCCAGATGTAGAACATAGAACTCCTAACTTCCATACCAATTTTGAGGCTGGTTAGCTGCCTGGCTTGCCTTACTTAAAAAAAAAAAATATTTTAAAAAACTGCCAAAAAAATATTCAACATGCTGCATTATTGTGATGTCAGTTTCACTCTTTTTACTCAAGCAAAACCTTTCCTGGGGGCAGTGAATTTGGAACTGAATCCCCTTTGTCATGACATCTGGAGGATTATAATTTTTAAACACCTTCCAGTAAGTCCTTTTCCTCTTTTCTGGATGCTTGTTAAATGTACTGAGCTCCCAAAACTGGCACCCTCAATATAATCCTTAATAAATAAAAGAGTGAAACTCAGCACACGAGCAACAAGGTGTTTCCTAGTGGAAAATTCTACAGGAGAGAAATAGTGTGTTGTTTGTAATCATTACTACACAGCTGCTTCTGCAGCAAAGTCAAGTTAAAATAAAGCTGGTAAATTCCAGCTGTGTCCCAGGCTACTTCCTGCTATGAAAGCTGAATTCATACCAGAATATCTCACTGTCCATATGAAAGCTGTGTAAAAATATCTTGAAGACCCTTTGAGCTGCCCTGATGAAAGCTAGCAATGCAGATTTCTTTGACTCCAAACCAATCAATAAGTAAGAATTTTTTTTCCTCAGTCCCTTGAATGTTACAGGTGTTCAGGGAGTGATAGGGGTTTCCCAGGGGCAATATAGCTGTAGGGGCTCAGTTCCTGGTTGTGGGACCTGTAGCAGGCTCAGATTCACAGCAAACTAAAATTTTCAGGCCTCCCCACTCCTCACTCTTTGATCCCCGAAAGCAGAGATACCCCAGGAGATCCCCTCCCAAACATTAATAGACAGTGTCTTGCCCTGCCCTGCTTGGACTGTATCAAGTACCTCAAGGTATGTCCCACCATCTTAAAAGCCCTCAGTCCAGGACCACCACCAACACCCTGTGAGCTTTCCGCTTTCATTCCCGTGCAGTTGAGCATTGCTGGAGAAAGACTCTAAACATGGTGACACATCTGCTACCCCTTCACAGTCTAACCTCCGTGTGCGCCCCATCACTTGGCATTTCTTTCCCTCCCTCCTTCTTGCCCTCTTCCCCCATGTCCCTTCCAGTAATGGCTCCAAACTTCTTCTCTTTGCCCAAACCTGCAACACACTTTCACGCTCTGTGAACCCCACCGGAAGCTCTGCCAATATAAAACTCATTCAGTGGCAAATTCTCCAAATTCCTCTCTCATCTCTAATCCTTTTTTTTTTTTAAACATTTTTTTAAATGTTTATTTTTTAGTTGTAGGTGACAGAATATCTTTATTTTATTTTTATGTGGTGCTGAGGATCGAACCCAGTGCCTTATGCGTGCTAGGTGAGCACGCTACCACTGCGCCATAATCCCAGCCCCCTTTTTTTTTTTTTGGTACCTGGAATTGAACTCAGGGGCACTCGACCACTAAGCCATATCCCCAGCCCTATTTTGTGTTTTATGTAGAGACAGGGTCTCACTGAGTTGTTTAGCGCCTCACTATTGCTGAGGCTGGCTTTGAACTTGTGATCCTCCTGTCTCCGCCTCCCAAAGTGCTGGGATTACAGGCATAAGCCACCACGCCCAGCTATCATCTCCAATCTTTTTAGTTTCACCTTTTCCTCCTTCATCTCTCTCTCTATCCTTTTTCTATTACAGGACCCACTCTTCCTCCTGAGTATTTAATCCAGACCCTCCAAAGATTAGAATTCCTCAATTGCTTTCTTTTCCCCACACCAAAGAGATTTCTCTCATTGGCATGTTCCCTCACCCTGTAAATGTACCTTTCACACCTTAAGCTTTTCTTTCCTTTCTCACATTTTCACTACCAACTTTTCATTTTAAAAAATCATTATTTCCACACCACCTATATATTCTTTTTGAAAGAAAATACTGGGAACATTTCCAGCATTCAAAATAGTAATAAAGGGATATAGCAGAGCACAGTATTTTAGTACAGTGAAGCTAGTGCAGTGGTGGAAAACAAGTCATTATAAATGTATCCAAACCTATAGAATGTGTATTGCTAAGAGTGAACTCTAATATAAACATGGTCGCAGGGTGATAATAATGTGTCAGTATAGGTTCATCCCTTGTGAGAAATGTACCACTTGTAGGGATGCTGGAGAAAGCTGGGGTGGAGTAACAAAGGGTTTATGGGAACTCTGTACCTTCTATTCAATTTTTTTTAAATACATATATTTTTTAGTTGTAGATGGACACAATATCTTTATTTTACTTATTTTTATGTGGTACTGAGGATGGAACCCAGGGCCTCACGCATGTGAGGAAAACACTCTACCACTGAGCCACAATCCCAGTCCCCCTTCTGTTCAATTTTTCTGTGCACCTGAAACTACTTTAAAAAGAAATTTTTTAAATATAAATAATGATGTGACAAACACCTGTTTACTCACCACTTGGTTTAAGAAATAAAGCCTCAGAGTTGAATTGGGGTTTAATCTTTAATCCTTCCACCAGAACACACACACACACACACACACACACACACACACAAGCTTTCTTCTCAGACTTCTTTGCAACCTTCCTTGACTCTTTTCCGTAGAACCATCTCCTTTCTTGGTTACCATGCCACTGAACTCTTCTCATTCTCATCCTACATCTTCTGATTCCCTCTTCTCTGTTTTCTCTTTTCCCCTTTCTATTTCTGAACTTTGTTTCCTATTATCTCTCTTCCCCATATTATATCCATTCCCATTCTTACCTCTCACTGACTCCTAAATCTAAATCTTCAGTCAGTATTCTACACCCAAGTTCCATCCCCAAATCTATTTGCATCCTAAATAGATGAAGCTGTCCTACCAGCACCTCAAATTGGCAAACCTCAGGGCTTTATCCTCAATCCTGCCCTGTTTGACATTCTCAACAATGACTTCAATGAAGATATGAGCTTACCAAATTTGTGAAGGGTAAAATTGTGTGGGGTATTGCATAACTGGATATCAGAATATGTATCAAAAATATTTTGGCAGATTGAATCTAACAGCATGAAATCTGTCAAAGATCAATATGAGGAACTGACCATGGTTCTAAACACCCAACCACATGGCCAGCTATGATGGTGAACACCTATAATCCCAGCTACTTGGAAGGTTGAGGCAGGAGGATCACAAGTTTAAGGGCAATCTGAACAATTTAATGAGATTCTGACTCTAAATTAAATTAAATTAGAAGGACTGGGAATGTAGCTCAGGGGTAGAGCATTGCCTGACATATGTAAGACTGGGTTCAATCCCCAGCACCACAAAATAAATAAACACCCAACCACACAATCAGAAGGAAAGCAATTAGATAGGCTCTTTGTAGCACTGTGTTATACAATACCAGTAGCAGGCTTTAACACAGACCAAAGAGGAACTGTCTAAGTCTGTGCTGCAGAAGATGGAAAGTACCTTTTGGGAAGGTGGCCAGTCACTGAGGAAGGTTTCCAAGGTCAATGGAGATGAAGAAGGAAATTCCAGCTTCCTCTCTTTGAATCTCTTCTTCTACCACTGAAATCCTTGCTTATGTGTACATGCCCCAATCTGAATGAATGATATAATGCTTTAAAAATGAAAAACTCATGTTTGTTCTTATAGCCACAGACAAAAAGCAGTCAGAGATTTAAGAAAAATTTTTAAATTAAGCACACTTGAAATGAAAAAATTCCTTGACCTCTTACAAGGAATCCACTAAGCAACATTGGCAGACAGCATTTTTTTTCTTTTGGTACTGGAGTACTAGGGTTTGAACCCAGGGGGCACTTTAATAGGCTTGCACAACTGCAACAACTTGATTTTCTTCCTTCAGTTTCCCCATTTGAGAGAATGCACCACACTTGTCTTTCTATGTCTGGCTTATTTCTTTAACATGATGTCTTCGAGTTCCATCCATTTTGTGGCAAATGGCAGAATTTCATTCTTCTTTAGTTCAAAACACTCCATTGTATATGTATACCATATTTTCTTTATCAGTTTATCTGTTGACAGATACCTACGCTGATTTCACATCCTAGCTATTGTGAATAATATTATAATAAACATGGGCATGCAGGTATCTCTTTTGTATGTTGATTTCATTTCCTTTGGATGTATACCCATGAGTTGTATAGCTGGATCATAGGATAGTTCTATTTTTAGTTTTTGAGAAACCACCATACTGTTTTCCATAATGACTGTCCTAAGGTACATTCCTACCAGCAATGCATAAGATTCCTTTTGCATCAAATCTTTGCCCACATTTTTTTAATTTTTTGTCTTTTTGATAATATCCATTCTCACTAGGGTGAGATGGAATCTCATTCTAGTTTTGATTTGTATTTCCTTAATAGCTAGTGATATAGAGCATCTTTCATATAGTTATTGGGCATTTGTATCTCTTCCTTTGAGAAGTGTCTATTCATATTATTTGCCCATTTTTAACTGGATTTTTTTGAACAATGAGCTTTTTAAAGATTCTATTCATACTACAAAGTAGTTAAATATGCTCAGAGTTTATTAGAAACATTAACTAACCTTAACTGAAGGGCATTAAAGATCTAAGTAAATGTTCATGTGTGGAAAGATTCCCAATTTTAAATATGTCAGTTCTCTCTAAATTATGAGTCTGTAGAGACAAGTCTATTCTAATCAAAATCTCTACAAGTTTTCTCATAACTTGACAAGTTGATCTTAAATTGATAAAAAGGAATGAAGAACCAAGAATAAACAACACATTTTTTGGACCTGAATAGACCAATAGACCAGAATCCCAAGTCATACATATTTAGAGAGATGGTATATGACATAAGTGGCATTAGAAATTTGTGTTAAAAAGTGAACTTCTTAATTATTATTATTTTTATTTGTTCTAATTACTTATACATGACAGCAGAATGCATTTTGACTCATTGTACACAAATGGAGCATAACTTCTCATTTCTCTCGTTGTAGATGATGCAGTCACACCATTCATGCAATCATACACATACATAGAGTAATAATGTCTGTCTCATTCCATTATCTTTCCCACCTCCATGCCTTCCTTTTTTAAATTTTTTTTAGTTGTAAATGAACACAATATCTTTATTTTATTTATTTATTTTCATGTGGTGCTGATGATCGAACCCAGTGCCTCACATGTGCCAGGCTCTACCACTGAGCCGCAACCACAGCCCCCCATGTCTTCTCAGTTATTCTCAATGAACAATTATTATCCAAATGAAATAAGGAAGGTTAAATTATATGCCTGCTTAATATCACACACAAAAACAATTATATATGAAAATATGAATATGAATATGAAATATGTATATGAAAATTGTATATGTATGTAAAGAACAAATTTGTAAACCTAGAAGAAATACAGACTATTGTTATATCCGTAATGTAAATATATATACTCTGTGTGTATTTATAGATATATTTTTTTTCCTCAACAAAACAGGAAAACATAAGCCATAAAGGAAATCATGATAGATTTAACCACATTAAAAGTTTAAATTTCTACATAACCAAAGATACCATAACTGACTTAAAAGATAGTCCATAGTCTTGGAGAAGATATCTTCTAGGCATTTAATCAGCTAAGGATTGTACCCAGACTTTATATAAAGAACTTTCACAAATCATTATTAAATTAATAGAAAAGTGAATAGAAAATTCATCAAAGAGAGCTGGAGTTGTAGCTCAGTGGTTGAGCGCTTGCCTCACATGTGTGAGGCACTGGGTTTGATCCTCAGCACCATAAAAAATTAAAAAAGGTATTGCGTTTATCTACAACTAAAAAAATGTATAAAAATTTTTTAAAAATTCACCAGAGAGAGCCAGGCGCGGTGGCACAAGCCTATAATCCCAGCACTTAGGGAGGCTGAGACAGGAGAATCGCTAGTTCAAAGCCAGCCTCAGCAACAGCGAGGCACTAAGCAACTCAGAGACCCTGTCTCTACATAAAACACAAAACAGGGCTGGAGATGTGGCTCAGTGGTCGAGTGCCCCTGAGTTCAATCCCTGGTACCAAAAAAAAAAAAAATTTACCAAAGAGGAAATCTAAAAGCCAATAAAGATACTCAAATTTGAAGTCTTCAGGGCACATAACACTGTTGCCTAATGGCAGGGAGGGCTGATTTTTAAATAATCTAGTGCTGAATAATGAGTGGACCATGAGATGTGCTTACTCATAGCTATTATTTGTTATAACTCTGAGTACAAACCAATGATTTCCAAAGTCCCTTTTTATCTGAAGCTAATCAAGCATTTTACTACTAGTAAAAGAAGTTAATAACATTCTAGGTGTTCGAGTATGTGCAAAGAGCTAAAAAGACCTATAGGTTCCCCAGGACAATTCTCTAAAGGCAGCCCTGGGGATGACCCTGAAGGGTCTACCCCTGGGCCTTCCACTCCACCACCCTCTTCTTGCAGCTTCCTGGCAAAAAGCATCAGTGTTTTTTAATCACACATTTCAAGGTTAGCAATAAGGGCCCATTCTAGCCATAACTACCAGCAGTAAGATGCATGCTTGATGCCTAGAATATAAATTATTTATAGAAGAAATTCCAAGCTCTGCCAGTGAATGTCTCAGTCTTCTGGCATCTCTCTGTTCTTGCTAAGAACTGGAAAAATTAAATCAAATATTTAAATAAGTTTATATCTCCTTCTGTCTCCAGGTTTGACAGAGGCACATAAAGTATGCTAAGAACACAGCCTGAAGTAGACAGAAAATTTAATCTTCTTCATTTTTATTTTTCATTTTCTGGACAACGTTTTTACTAACCCAACTACCAGAGGCAATGCTGTCTCTGACTTTTCTCTGACGGTCTTGTGCTTGCCACTGTCATATATAATTAGGTTCTATTTATAATTTTGTTGTTATTGTTGTTGATATTTTTAAAGTAAAACATAAAGAAGATAATAGGACACAGTAGGAGCATCCTACATCTCATTGTTGATAGTCTTGATTTCAATATAATATAAACCATATATTTTAAATTTATATTAGTTGTATTTCAGCAAGAAATTGTGTTTCAATTTCAGCAAGATTGTGTTTCAGCAAGAAAGAAAGGAGTAACCAGGTACAGTACCCAAAACACTTCACTCAACTAAGAGAACAGAAGACAGATCAGAAGAGCATAAGACATACCTAGGTTTGATATTTAGCTCTTTGGCTTACAATTTATACAACTGTGGGGGGAATTAACCATATTACATTTCTCATATACAGTTCTGATGTATAAAATGAGCAATCATACCTACTTCAAAGAGTTTTTGTGAGCCGGGCGTGGTGGCGCACGCCTGTAATCCCAGCACTTTGGGGAGACTGAGACAGGAGAATCGTGAGTTCAAAGCCAGCCTCAGCAACAGTGAGGCACTAAGCACCTCATTGAGACCCTGTCTCTACATAAAACACAAAATAGGGCTGGGAGTGTGGCTCAGTGGTCAAGTACCCTTGAGTTCAATCCCGGGTACCAAAAAAAAAATAAGAATTTTTGTGAGCATTGTGCTTGTATCAGTCAGACCCTAGCAGGAGACAGATGACACCCTCAGATGGGGTAATCTAGAAGAATTTAGTGAAGCAGATGTCTACAAAGGAGACCATTGAGGGATGGTGAGACTTCCCAAGTTAGCAACAACAGGGAACCATTCCCTAAAGGGAGTGGTTACCAAAACTGAAAGAAGGAAGGCTGAAACTGCATAACACTGACTGCAGGAGAGGCCATCTGACAAGAGCAAAAAGATGCATCAAAAGATGCAAACACTCTTCTGTGGCCCTGAGGAGAGAAAATACCCAAACCTCTTTTTCCTTCCATTCTCCATTCTCTTGCTAGCTTTTCTATTGACTGAAACCCAAGGGCAAAGGAGCCCAGACGGCACAGTCTAAAGATGCCCGCCTTGGGGCTGGGGTTGTGGCTCAGTGGTAGAGCGCTTGCCTAGCATGCGTGAAGCACTGGGTTCGATTCTCAGCACCACATGTAAATAAATAAAATGAATAAAGATCCATCAACAACTAAGAAAAATATTTTTAAAAAAAAACAACCCTATTAAAAAAAAAAAAAAAATGCCCACCTCTCAGGCAGAGGGCCAGGTGGAAAAAGGTAGAGAATGGATCAGGAGATGTCATCAGAAAACACCAAGCAAAGTGTTTAGTAAATTTTAGTCTTCTTCCAGCCGGGTATGGTAGCGCACGCCTATAATCCCAGTGGCTCTGGAGGTTGAGACAGGAGAATCGTGAGTTCAAAGCCAGCCTCAGCAATGGCAAGGCACTAAGCAACTTGGTGAGACCCTCTCTCTACATAAAACACAAAATAGGGCTGGGGATGTGGCTCAGTGGTCAAGTGGCCCTGAGTTCAATCCCTAATACCAAAAAAAAAAAATTTTAGACTTCTTCCTCATCAGCATTTCCCTCATCAAGCAGAGCTGATCTATATAAATTGGAAATTGTTTTGCCACTCATATCTTTTTCAAAAAGTCTCTATTCAAATGGCATTTGTTATCTTATTTGATTCCATAGCACTTTATTAGGTAAATAGGTCAAGTGTATTATTATACTGAGGCTTGAGAGATTAAATGACTTTACAAAGACCCTAGAGGGTTCAGGCTATAACCTAGATTCATCAGACTTGTGGGATGTTCCAGAGATACGGAAGGTGGAAAACATCATTTTGAAGATGAAACTTTTGAGGAAACTAATAGATCTTAAACATCATCACCATCCACATACTCCTAGAAGGCAGAAAGTTACACTTCCCAAAAAGGACTGATCCCAGTGTTAACAAGGATGTGTATGTATAGTATATATGGTTAGGTGTTTATAAACATATCATTTAAAGGCAATAAAAGATAAATGTATGGTTCATAAAAGAGACAGAAAAATCAAAACCAAAGAATGGAATATAATTCAAATATACTAATCATAAGAATTACTCTAGTGCTGTGGCATCAAATTTGATTCTGAGCTTCTTGACATCAATAACTTATACAATTCTCTTTGTCAGGAAAAAAGCAACATACTATTTTATGAAGGAAAAATGAGAGAGCTATTCCTAAAAATGAATTCAAAAACAAATATCTTATGGTGGAACCTTCCTTTTTACATAGAACATTGAGTGACACAAAGGATAGTTTTATAACTAATAAAAAGAAATGTTTTCCCATGGCCAATTCTTGAAATCAGGGCTAATGTGTAAGTACATACATCTCAGTAAAGGTGATTCCAGGAAAAGCTAAGGTAGCAGTAGGCATCCTGGGGTTCCAAGATGGGCAAAAGAGGCCCTTAAATAACCCAGGGAATAACCTATGGAACCAACATAGATGCTCTTCAACAGATGGATGAATAAAGAAAATGTGGATTGTATACACAATGAAATATTACTCAGCCATAAAGAAGAATGAAATTATGGCATTTGCCAGTAAATGGATATAACTAGAGGCTATTGTGCTAAGTAAAATAAGCCAATCCCAAAAAACCAAAGGCCAAATATTCCCTCTGAAATATGGAGGCTAACACAATAAGGGGTGGGAAAGGGAAGAATAGAAGTACTTTGGATTAGACAAAGGGTAACGAAGGGAAGGGAATGGGGATGGAGATGGGAAAGACAGTAGAATGAATTGAACATAACTTTCCTATGTTCATATATGAATATGCCACCAGTGTGCATCACGTACAACTACAAGAATAGGAAATTATACTTCATATATGTATAATACATCAAAAACATCCTACTGTCATGTATAACTAAAAAGAATAAATTTTAAAAATTTAAAAGAAAAAAAGAAGTCAAGGAAGAGGAAGACTTCTTCCCTTTCAAGTGATCTTTCCTGAATAGCACTCAGGCTGCCTTTGGCTGGCACGGACGCTGGAGGCCACTCTCTCCTTTGAGGCCTGGAATGAGTGCTAGTGCCCCACATGACTGATGGAGCAATGTCGTGGACTTGGCTGAGCAAACCCACATGTGGCAGGGCTGGGCTGCCTGCAATGACGCACATCATTGCTGTCCTCGCTCCTGTGGGTGCAGGTTAGAGCTCCCTCTTGCAAGTGACACTGCTGTGTCTCTCTCCCACATCTTGCAGTGATTCATTTTCAAATGTAGAAGAATAAAAGGAAACAAACTGATTTATGGTGAACCTTCCTTTTTACATAGGACATTGAGTGACTGTCCCCTCCTTTGAGCCTATACCTCAAACACAATTTCCCCAAAATGCCATAGTAATGCAGTAGCCTGTCAGCTAGGAAAATCAGGCGCTCGCCTTTTGCTACAGTTATAGACCAGGGCTAGTTACATTCCCCAATCCTCTGGATTGTAATGAAGGGAAATGGGATGAAACGCACTTCAGTTTAGACTTGAAAGGAACTAATCTCAGGAGCTTTGCTACCTCCAGGCATTTCAAAACATTACCTCTAATCTTTACCACTCACTTTCTGGGTAGGTGGTATTATCTCCTTTTTATTTTTCAGATAAGAAAATGAGGCTCTGAGATGATAAGCAGTGGCCTAGGGACACATTGATAAAGTCACATTTCAACTCCATGTTCTCTGACCTCAAGCACCATGCCCCTCAAGGCAGCGGAAGTCTTACTGCTTGATTTCTGATTTGGAGAAGTGTAGATCTGGGACACCTGTGTATGAGCTGCTGGTCCTACTGGGCCCCAAGTCCCTGTCTGGATATGGATCCAACTTTCCCTCACCACTGCAAAGTTCAAAGCTACATCTGGATCTGCTGGACCCTGGGACCAGCTTTTCAGCTTTATCCATCCCTTTCCGCCACTTCCATTGGCCCTTACAACAACCAGAGAAGACCTGGTGCTGTGGCTCAATTCTGTAATCCCAGCTGAGGCAAGAGGATTCCAGGTTTAAGGCCAGACTCAGCAACTTAGCAAGACCCTGTCTCAAAATTTTAAAATAATGATATAATAAAATAAAAACTAGGGATGTAGCTCAGTGCTAAAGCTCCCCAGAGTTCAATCTCTAGTACCAACCGTTGAGGTGGAAGGATAACCAGAAAAACAGAGCAGATAGTTAGCACTCCTTTTCTAGGAGAGTCAAAGAAGTAAAACTGTGGTGCTCTGCACTCTCCAGCTGCTCATGTCAAAAATGGGAAAAGAACTCAGCTGGGACTTCCCAGTCTTGTGGTTTGCCACAGTCCAGGACAGCATATGGAGAAAGATGCTGTGTAACTGAGAAGCAGCATCTGTAAATAACCTTAAGTTATCCTGGATGTGGACAGTGGGGCCCAGTCATGCAGAGCTGCAGTGATGGCTACTGCCCTTTGTATTTAGATTAGTGAACCTTTTCTAATTAGTGATAGAGCTGAACTTCCAAACACATACAAAATAATTAAGAATAGCAGTGAGGGCTGGGGTTGTGGCTCAGTGGTAGAGCACTTGCCTCACATATGTGAGGCACTGGGTTCGATTCTCAGCACCACATATAAATAAATAAAATAAAGATCCATTGGCAACTAAAAAAAGATATTAAAAAAAAAAAAAAGAATAGCAGTGGCTTTGTGGTATTGATGCCAGAGCATATTTTTTATTGTTTTCTTTGACCTCCATTTGACTTATCTCTCTTCATCTTAAATCCTATAAAGTGAACCATGCAAAAGTGATGCCATGGTGTTGATCTTTTGAGGGAGACATTTTAGACTTAAATGTATCTTGAATTTCATTCTGGACAAACAAAATTAACTCACCTGTTTCCATTTTTGTTTGTTGGTTGTTTTTTTCTTGTTAATTTTTTTTTTTTTTTTTGGTACTGGAGATTGAACTCAGGGGCACTCGACCACTGAGCCACATCCCCAGCCCTATTTTGTGTTTTATGTAGAGACAGGGTCTCACTGAGTTGCTTAGCGCCTCGCCGTTGCTGAGGCTGGCTTTGAACTCGCAATTCACCTGTCTCAGCCTCCCTAAGTGCTGAGATTACAGGCTTGCATCACCGCACCCAGCACTTAGGGAGGCTGAGACAGGAGAATCACGAGTTCAAAGCCAGCCTCAGCAATGGCGAGGCGCTAAGCAACTCAGTGAGACCCTGTCTCTACATAAAACACAAAATAGGGCTGGGGATGTGGCTCAGTGGTCGAGTGCCCCTGAGTTCAATCCCCAGTACAAAAAAAAAAAAATTCAAATCCCACCATTTACCAACATGTAGTCACAAGCAAGCTGCTTACACTCTCTCTAAGCCTACTTGCACCTCCAGGAAATGAAATAGTAATATCTGTCTCATGGGGCAAAGATTCCAGGAGAAAATGTATGAAGACTGTTAGCATAGACCCTGCTTGGCAAAGGCAAACAAAATGTCAGCTACTAATGTCCTCATGGGTACCATCGTAAGAGGGGATTTCACAGGACTTTATTTTTTCATTTTATTTTGTTTATTCTTTTTAGGTATACATGAGTGTGGTGTATTTTGACACGTTATACATACATGGAGTATAACTTATTCTAATTAGGATCCCATTCTTGTGGTTGTACATGATGTGGAGTTACACTGGTCACGTATTCATATGTGAACACAGGAAAGTTATGTCTGATTCATTCTACTGTCTTTCCTGTTCCTATCCCCACTCCCTTCCCTTCATTCTCCTTTGTCATGGAACTTTTAGCCAGGTGGCTAGTCAAACTGGATAACTCTCCTACCCCTAAAGTTGAGGCAGGAACTTCCTGTGACAGCAAGAGCTTCACCAAAGACTGGAGGCCCTCCATAGAGAAGAAAGAAGCTCCAGGCAGTTTTCCCCGTGTACTCTAACTTCCTCTGTGGCATTAAGGAGGTTACCCCAAGGCAGATCTAAATAAACCAGAATACAGGATCTGAATTTCTGGAGGACTCAACCACTCAAAATCCACTCAAGTGAAAAATGTATAGCATCCTCCAAAACATCCTAAAGAGAAGGAAAGGATCTCAAATGTAAGTATAATCTCTTACCCTCACCAACATGAAGGAAGGACAGTCATGAGAGGGTCAAGGTCAAGGTCAAGCAAGGAAGGGCTAGAGCACTTGACTGAGGGTCCACCTACTGGACTTACTGGACTCAAATACTCACAAGGGTAGGTAATCCTTCACTAGCCAATGCAGGTTGAAGCATTGGGCTGCTTCACCTTCTCAGAAGAAAGTAAAGTCGGTTTATGTGCATGTGAATAATTCTGTCAGGCTTATTTGGTTTTTAATGAACTTCCTCAGAGGAATATATATCAAGTAAATATGTTGTTAATAAGATTATTTTAAAAGAAAAACTGTAGCAGAAGACCCTGTTAAGGGAGGGGGAAAAGCCCAGGATGTTAATTTTTAAACTCAGATTTTTTTTAAATTTATTTTTTTAATTAATTTATTTAAATGCATTTCAAGTCATAGTACATATATAGAACTCAGTGTTTCCATTTCTCTGGTTGCAAACCAGATAGAGTCACACCATTTGTGTCTTCATACATGCACCTAGGGTAGTGATGACGATCTCAATCAACCATCTTTACTTTCCCTTTTCCCTCCCTCCTCCTCCCCCCTGCCCCATCCAGAGTTCCTCCATTTCTCCTATGTTTAAACTCATATTTTTAACAATATATGAATGTGATCATACACTCCCTTGCACACATTTTGTTGCTTTCTCTATACATTTCCAAAGGGAGTTTATGCAGTGGCAGCAACGTGCCTTCTTGCCATGTTTGTCTTGACAGACTGGGTAGCAGAAAGGGAGTCCAGAACCCTGGCTAGACCTTTTAGTCCTGCCCATTATACAAAGCTGGTCTTGATTATCCTCGGTGTTACAGCAAAGTCTGCTTGTGCTTTTGTAAGGGGAGAGGGAAAGTCAGACAGGGAGAGCAAAGAGTTAAGCAGGCAAGTAGAAATCCCTGATGAAAACTGGCCCAGGGATCTTCTCTCGCTGCCACGAGCACTATTGGGGTGAATAGGAGGTAGGCCTGGACATGTGAATGTAGTAGGACTCCCCAGAAAAGTTATCTATAAATAGCTGGCAGCTGGCGGAGTGTGGTGGCATATGCCTGTAATCCCAGTAGCTCGGGAGGCTGAGGCAGGAGAATCTTGAGTTCTAAGCCAGCCTTAGCAACTTAAGGAGGCACTAAGCAACTCAGCAAAGCCCTGTCTCTAAATAAAATATAAAAAGGGTTGGGGATGTGGTTCAGTGGTTAAGTGCCTCTGGATTTAATCCCTGGTACCCCTCCCCCAAAAAAAACAACTCGGCAGCTGCTCTGATCTTGCTCCCTTATCTTACTCCCTTAATCCTTCTTTGTTTATTAGAATGCTCAAAATATTAACCTTACTCTGGATATTAAATTAAATTTGGACAAATCATAACTGATGCCCATTAACTATACTGAAGAGCATTTCCTCTGAATAATACAATTCACAATTGCATATAATTGCAATTCAATTAATTTTTTTTAAATATTTTTTTAGCTGTAGATGGACATAATGTCTTTATTTTATTTCTTTGTATGTGGTGCTGAGGATCGAACCCAGGGCCTCACGCATGCGAGGCAAGCACTCTACCGCTGAGCTACAATCCTAGCCCCTCAATTTAATTAATTTGCTTTAATTAATAGTTGACTTACATAAAAAGAGACGGGGGGAGATTTTCGAGAATGTCTTTCTGCTGATAGTGTTTTCCTGTCTAAAGGAAGCCCTTCCCTATGAAGATCGTTCCTTCTCCTCTTCAGTGAGTTGGATGTCAAGGAGCTGTCAGGGTCACATCACATCCCTGTTCATCTCCGTTCGTTTATCACCCCAACCCCTCAACATTCAAGCTCAGCAGTTTGATGGCTCTGGTAAAAGATGATCCATCTGGCAGATCCATCTGGCTGAATTAATTCATAGTAAAATGTTGCCTGACTGAGAATATCTTGTTACATTCCTTCCAAATAATCCTATACAGTACAGCTCCATCTTAACCAAGAACTTCCAAATTTTAGACATGTTTAATGGTGAGGAAAATATTAGTTGCTACAAGCAGAGAAGATTTTTCAGACTTCAACAAGCCCTTTATAATTCTTTAAATTACATGACAAAACAACAACAAAGTAACTCCACACCCACAAAAAGAGGCAGGATTCCATGCAGTCACATATTAGTTCAATCTTTATTTCCGATATTTACTAATCACCACTATGATCTAGCACCAAGTACCAAAGATAAAGACATACTTCAGAGTTACAAAGTACTAAAGATAAGATAAGAGGGACCAAAGAAGTCTGAAGTCAGGCAAGGCACTCCCCATGCATTTTCCAACCTTGTCCAAGACTAACAGGGCAGTTTTGGCCAGGTTTCTTTTCTCAACATTCTAACTAATGTTCTTTCATTTCCAAGGTATACATCAAAGAGCTCATATTGGAGGAGTCTTTAAAAATTGATATCAATAGTCACATGAAATAATGTGCTTCCTAAAGCTGTTTGGTCTTGGATGAAGCTTAAATTAAGTTTTTTCCTGGCAGCTGAGTAGATGATAAATTGTTATTACAAGTAATTCTATTTTTAGACCATTAGTGCATTGGCAGACAGGCTGTTAAAAATAGAAGCAGACCTAGTACTAGAGTTCAGAAGCTCTGGAGTTTTTCCTTACTGATTAATGAAAATATAGCTGATTCTCCAGATTCTTCAACCATTTGGAAGAAAGAGGTGCGCTGCTGTGATTGGTTCAGAAATTAGTATATGATGTGTCACTGTAAAGGAAGCTGAGGGACACGGCTCTCACCAGAGTTTCCTCAATTGCTAAGATACTGGGAATGAAATCTACCTGTTTGATCAGGCGGAAAACGTGGTATTTTAAGAATCTTTCCTATTTCCCTCCTGGGGAAATTTGAGATATGACTCAGTTCATTGTTTCCTCTGCGACTTCTCTGCATACCCGGCGAGTGGCCACCAGGGGGCACCAAAACAGTCCATTTCAGAGATAAGTGTGACCCAGCTGCGTCCCTGAAATCCACCCCTCAGCTTCTGGGTGACCAGACACAGCCTTCCCGCCCAGCTTCATTATCTTGACTTTGTTGTCACAGTGTAATACAGTGGTTGAGTAGAGGACTGGCCTCTTTAGTATGCAAACAGGAAGAGGACCTCCCTCAGAGGGAGGTGATAAGCATTAAATGGGCTAGTGCCTGGAATATTTTTAAAAACTTAATGCCACATCTGGTGTGTGACAAGTGCTCAGGTCCTCAGCACAGCCTGTAAGCCTGGAGTTGTAGTGGGTCAGGTACTGACACCACCACAGAGAAGGCTTTAGCTTCCATTCACTTCTATTCTGGGCTTTCTTCCTCCTTTCTTTCTCCTTCCATGGGGACACCCTGAGACTTCTGTTGGTTCAAAAGTCTTCATTTGGGTGGCTTGCCAGGCATGTCCTCAAGAACGTCCTGAGAGCCGGGCGCGGTGGCTCAAGCCTGTAATCCCAGCACTTAGGGAGGCTGAGACAGGAGAATCGCGAGTTCAAAGCCAGCCTCAGCAATGGCGAGGCGCTAAGCAACTCAGTGAGACCCTGTCTCTACATAAAACACAAAATGGGACTGAGGATGTGGCTCAGTGTTTGAATGCTCCTGAGATCAATCCCCAGTACCAAAAAAAAAGAACGTCCTGAGATCCCCCAAATTCTGTCCAGTCCTCTCTGCCTCAACATTTTCCAGTGCAGCTCATAATCCCCCTACATTAGAATCTCCTGAAACTACCACGTTGGAATTTCTGGGGACAGGACTTAGGAATTGGCATTTTAATGAGTTTTCTAAGCCAATCTGATACAGCTTGAGAATCTGCTATATTCTTAGTGAGAATTTTTTAAAAATAGAATATAGTGGAGACTGATCTCAACCAGCTGTTTAGGAAGGAAATTAGCTGATTATCTGACTGAAGTGATTCACACTGAACTGCGAACAAATAAACTCCCCTTTCAGGAGAATTTGCATGCTGACATTTTGCAAGCCTTAATGAATTTCCAATTAGTAAATGTGTAGGATAGATATTTAAAGAAAAACCACCTAATCTGTGTTCCAAGGTGCAGGGGAAGCCTTTATATGCACATGAAAAGCAAGGGATCGTCAGCTTAGCAGCCAATTCCTCCTGCTCTACAACCACCTGATACACGTCCCAAGAATTCTGACTACTGAGCAGGAGAAGAAAGCACGGAATGGAAAACAAATAGGAAAAATGGGATATTGAGCAAAGGTTACAAGACAGCAAAGGGGAGAAGGAAGAGGAAGGTGAACCCCCTCAAATGTCCCCAGTTACTCATCAGCAGTAATCATGTGTATAGATGTAGCACAGACTGATGAACAAAGATCCAGGCTGCTGTCTTGTTTACTCTCCTCCAGAAAAGATCACAACTGAAACTTTGATTTTATTTCTTTGGGTTATTTTTAATATGAAGCTGCCTGGTTAATGGAGGAGGGAGAGTAGCTCCTTGCTCTTCCTTGCTGCTCCCAGACCCTTTCTCTTCCCTCCAAGGGTGGGTTCCTTCTCATTCTACAGCTTCTCCATGAATTCTTCCAATCTTGTGGTTTTAAATACTATCTCTACAACTGATGACCCTCAAATATGTGTCTCCAGTCCCAGGTCTCCCTTCAGTTCTAGATCTTTGTCTAATGGCCTATTCTGTATCCATGCTTGAACACCTCACTTTTCCCTTAAAAAACGTTTCTCCCCTGGGACTAGGGTTGTGGCTCAGTGGTAGAGTGCTTGCTTAGCATGTGTGAGGCACTGGGTTCGATTCTCAGCACCGCATACAAATAAATAAAATGAAGGTCCATTGACAACTTGAAAAAAATATTTTAAAAAAATGTTTCTCCCTCCATGTTTTCCATCCCAGTAAATAGCACCCCACTCACTCAAATGAACCAAAAATTTGAGGATCATCCTAAGTTTCCCCCCCACAAATCACATATACATAAACATGTGAATGCACTCCTCAACCTATCACCAAATCCTACTGGCTGTGCCTTAAAAATGCATCTTGAACACTATAACCAATCACCTGACATTAAAGAAATGCATCTTGAATCTGACCCCATCACACTACCTCCACCAGGACCGTTCTGATCCAAGCCAGCATCACCTCTCACCCACACCACTTCATTGCCTCCTAACTGTCCTCTCTGCCTCCACTCTTACCCCTTACCTCTGGTTGCCACATTGAGCCTTCTGCATCATAATTCTTGTCCCCTCCCTCCCCTGTGTCCCACCCTTGACATTAAGAGTAAGCACAAAATGCCTTCCCATGACCCAAGAGTCCTACAGAGATTGCACCATCCACAGTGGCTCCATCTCTGATCTCCAGCCACCCTGGCTTCCCCGCCTTCCTCCCGCCCTGGCCTTTGCTGCTGCCTCCACCTGGAAGGTGGACAGCCCCTAAATCTCCTGCTCCCTTTGTTCATTCAGGAGAACCTTCCCTGACCACTTGCTCCTAAATAGCAGCTGTCTTCCTGCCCCAATGTACTTTTTCTTCATAGCACTTTACACTACTTATTACACATACATTTGTATATTCTCTTTCTGCCCATTTGAATTTGAGCTTTGTGAATGCTGTGACCTATTCTCTTTTGTCTACCACTGAATCTCCATGCCTAGAATGGTACCCAGCACATCATATGTGCTCAATATGTGCTTGCTGAATGAATGGAACAAAGCTAAGAAAAAGCACCAGCGTACGTAAAGATGTAAAGGACGGGGCTGGGGTTGTGGCTCAGTAGTGGAGTGCTTGTCTAGCACATGTGAGGCATTGGGTTCAATCCTCAGCACCAAATAAAAATAAAATAAAGATATTCTGTCCACCTACAACTAAAAATTAAAAATTAAAAAAAAAACAGAAAACTCTTTAAAAAAAAGATGTAAAGGACTGTAAAGTTTGCATCTAAGCCTTACTTAAGAAGAGCTAGAAGAAAGAATGTAGTTGTAATTCCTTTCTTTTACCCTCTTGGGTTTTTTATGGGTTCCTCCAAGAAAAGCTATGTTCCTATTTCATTCCAATAAATGGTCATTTTTGGAGTTCTGGACTTCCTTTTTGCACACATAGAAAAACTCTTCTTTATTCCACACTCTAAGTGCTCAAAAATTATGCATTCACAATTACCAAATCATGAACTTGGCTTTTACCCATTTACTGTACATAAAACACAGCTAATGAGATTAGGCAATAGGAAGCTTTTCCATTGCAAAAATTATATTAATGGAGTCTCCCAAGGGCTAAGCTGCGCTCTCTGAAAGTTAAGCACATTCCAGAAATCACATTACAACTCTTTCAGTCCTCCGTGGGTCTCTGAGGTCAAAGGAGGGAAAGACTGTTGTAGCTTTACAAAGCAGCTCACTTACTCTCAACATTTAGCAGTGGATATGGGAGAATCTGCTTTGTGACTTTCTTCCTGTGTCTTAAAGAAGTCCATGGTATTTTTCTCTTTTAATGCCAAGTTTGTCATGTTGGCAGCCATTTCCTCATAAATGTTACCCACAAATATAGGCATTGAGTTCCACCAGTGGCCATCAGCATTACCTCCACAGCACACAGCAAGAGGCAAAATGGCTCCCTCGTAGGAAATAATTGCAGTGAAGGGTAGATGACTGTATAATTCGTTATGTAAGAACATTATCTGAGTGTGGGTTTCCCCATTGCAGCCTTCAAAACAAGGACTCAAGGGTAAGTAGTTTGTTTAGGAAAAAATTCCAGAAAACAAAGAGGATGAGAGAGTAAGCTGAGACTGGAAGGCCAGTCTGGAAGGCCTAACACACCCTATCATTAAAGGGTGTGTTATTTCCTTGTACTGTTTTCTGTTACTATAACAAAACACTTGAGACTGGGTGATTTGTAAAGAGTAGAGGTTTATTTAAATCACTGGTAAGTCGGGCTGGGGTTGTGGCTCAGCGGTAGAGTGCTTGCCTTGTATGTGTGAGGCACTGGGTTAGATCCTCAGCACCACATAAAATAAATAAAGGTATTGGGTTCATCTATAACTAAATAAAATACTTTTTTAAAAAAATCACTGGTAAGTCCAAGAACATGGAACTAGCATCTGGTGAGAGCCTTCTGACTACATCATAACATTATGGAGGGCATCATATGATGAGACAGAGCAAGCATGCTAGCTTGGGTCTCTCTTCACCATCTTACCAAGCCATCAATGCCATTGTGGGGTCCCCACCCTCATGACTTACCTAATCCTAGCTACCTCCCAAAGGCTCCAGATACCATTAACGTCTGAATTTGGGATTTAAGTTTCCAACACATAAACTTTGGGGGGACACATTCAAGCCGTAGAAGTTATCAAGAAAGTCATTACTTGAAAACTTTTTTTTTTTTTTAATATTTTTTTAGTTGTAGATGGACACAATGTCTTTATTTTTTTTATTGCTTTGTATGTGGTGCTGAGGATCGAACCCAGGGTCCCACGCATGCGAGGCAAGCGCTCTACCGCTGAGCTACAATCCCAGCCCATTACTTGAAAACTTAATCCCACTGGGGAACTCAGTGAAGAAAATTATATTTATACATTAATTCTCATCAGTCATTGCCTGAGGATGGCTGGGGATAAGGAACATTGATTTCCCAACACTTCCAGAGTACCCCATGGGTAAACAGAGAGGAGTCTGGTGGTCTAGTAAAAAGATGCACAGAGACTGACAGTCAGACATTGGCAGTGGGCACTGAAATGGTAAAGCCCAAAGGGAAAATGACGGAGAGCCAACAGCCTCTGCTGTGAGCATTGCCTTTTCCAAAAAGCATTTCCTCAGCATGAGTATTCACCCATAAAGTCATCTTGCATATAAACAAAGCTTTATGGGACAACTCTGGAAAGATTTCTATGAGAACTAAAATGTCTAGAAGCAGGTCAACTTGGTTCAGGCAGAGTGGACTGGACCAATTGGTGATCTCAGAGTTGCTTTGTGTTTTTTTATAATACACTCAACAACTTCAGAGTCAGACAACTTATAAAGAAAAGCAGATCTGGTGTCCCTGACTGGAAAAACCAACCCTGGGAGCTGGCACTTCCTCTATGGGGGCCATCAGAAGGACAGCTACCTGCTATGGCTCTTCTTCATAGAGCCATTCTGTCCACTCTTTCTGAGACCAAAAATCTCAGACATATGTATGTATATATACCTGCACACTTCAGGGACCTTGGCACTGGAGACATAGCATTGATTTAGTTGTTTTCATATTCAGGCTTATCTTTAAGACACCTCTCCCCTTCAAACAAACAGTAGTAAAAATGTAAGATAGAGAAGTATACATATTCCACAGCAAACAGGGCCTACTGTATGCAAGGCATTCTACTAAGTCATGGAGATACTGAGGTGAAGTGCCCAGTCCTTGTCCTTGAGATATGCCCAATGTCAGTAAAGAAGATACCTTGTAAGCAGGTATCATACAACAATGGAGTCATTGCTACATACATGAATTGTATGAACAATCATGTGTAGGGTGTTAAAGGCAGAGGACTTAAACTACCCTTGGGAATGTTTGGAAAGCACTCAAAAATGGCCATTGGATTTTTTTTTTTTTTAAAGCAGATGGTTTTTTATTTTTATTTTTTTAAATATTTTTTTAGTTGTAGATGGACACATATCTTTATTTATTTATTTTTATGTGGTGCTGAGGATCGAACCCAGTGCCTCACGCATGCAAGGCAAGTGCTCTACCACTGAGCCACAATCCCAGCCCCGGCCATTGGCTATTTGAGATGAGTTTAAATTTTCTAGGAAAAGGAAGAGGGAGGTTGGGAGGTTTCCCTCCAAATTGTTTTCATTGATTAATCTGCTATAAATCCCCATATTAACTTTTTTTTCTCTCCTGTACTGAGAATTGAACCCAAGGGCGCTCTACCACTGGGATGCATCTCCAGCCTTTTAATTTTTTATTTTGAGACATGATCTCACTTAGTTGCTGAGGCTGGTCTTGAAGCCATTCTCCTGCCTCAGCCTAATGAGTCACTGGCATTACAGGTATGCACCACCCTGCCATGTCCCATACTGACTCTTTTTTTGCATGTGTGTTATTGGGGATTGAACTCAAGTCTCCATGCATGCAAGGCAAGCACTCTACCACTGAGCTAATCCCCAACCCCCACCCCTTCCATCTTGACTTTTAAAAAATCAAGCTTATGTCAAATAGTCATGGTAAAGGTCGGGGAAATAGAACAGTCATGTGATGGCTTCACCTCAAATGGAGACAAGTTGAATCTGACTGAATTCAGAGAGGAAACCAGAGAGGTACAGGTATGCATGTCATTGAAACTCATAAGATGGAAAGAGAAAAATGGCAAGGAGGAACAGTCAAATCCTTACTTTTCTAGAGCAGACTCAACATACATTATCTAAAATTGATTAATTAATAAATAGGGTTATATTAAGACATTACCTAGACTCCCAAAGTAACTACCGTAATAAAACTGGAACTGTTGAAAGAGATCATCTAAGGGAGTAGAGCTGGGTATGAGAAGGAATGAAATGGGTGGCTATCACAAGATTACTTGTATAGTTTGGGTCTTTAAAATTATATGTTCAAGCTGGGCGCAGTGGTGCATGCCTGTAATCCCAGAACTTTGGGAAGCTGAGACAGGAGGATTGCAAGTTCAAAACCAGCCTCAGCAATGGCAAGGCGCTAAGCAACTCAGTGAGACCCTGTCTCTACATAAAACACAAAATAGAGCTGGAGATGTGGCTCAGAGGTCAAGTACCCCTGAGTTCAATCACCAGTACCAAAAATAAATAATTAAATAAAAATAAAACTATGTGTACAAATTACCCTGACAAAGTAGAAATTTAAAAATTCAAGCTGGTCCCTGGACGCAGTGGCACACTTCAGCATTTCTGAAGGCTGAGGCAGCCTTAGCCTCAGCCTCAGCAACTGAGCAAGACCCTGTCTCCAAATTTAAAAAATAAAAAGGGCTGGGGGTGTGGCTCAGTGGTTAAATGCCCTGGCATTCAATCCCTGGTACAAAAAAAAAATCAATCTGGAACACACTCTGTAATAAATTATACCATTTCAAAATTATATTCAAATAGTTATTAGTGAGTTATCCTAATTATATTTTCCCTTAGAAGTGTTCTTTCTTTCCCTCTTCTCATTTAGTCTTGGAATGAGGAAACATCTAAAAGGAGGTGCAAAGCAGAGTAGAGGCCTCGAGTGGGCTCTAAGTAGTCACCAAGCATTAGCCCTGGTATCCTAACCTTTGGTCCATCTCCATCGCCCACATTATAACTCACTGTACAGCTCAGTGGGAAAAATGCCTAGTTGCTGCCTTGAACAATAATCCTGCCCCAGAGCTCCTGGCTCTGTTTATATGTGGAACTGCATGTTTATGTGTGGAGCTAAAACTCAGGCCAAGTGGCTGTGTGTATCCCTTTAGAATAGTGAGTCCTGCCCCTGGATGGATTCTGAACACTTGCCTTGGGAAAGCCTCAGTGCCCAGACAAACTGCTAACATGAGGAAATGATTCCTGGCCAGAGACCACCAGGGGAAGGCTCTTCTGAAACTGCCTTTAGCTGACAGCGGCCTGCTGGGGGCTGCACTGACGCCAGGTCTAGGTGCACAGTGAGAACCACCCTGTGCTTTGTTCATTCACTTTACCTGATATAGAGACTGAAGGCGGCTCCTGGGAAGGTGCTGTCAAGGGAGCAAGGCCCGTGAGTGCTGCTTGTACTTTCATGCTCAGGCTAATGAGGACAGGACCATGGCACCAGGAAGCCCACCAGCTGTGCCCTCATGTCCCTCACCCCAAGCTTGCTACAGAGTAGGTGGTTACTAAAGGTTGGATTTTTTATTCTTCCACCTCAGACAACTTCTATTTCTACCATCGCTACTGACACATCTATCATAGGATAAAGAGAAATATGGCTGAGCCACACAGCAGATCTGGGTGCCTGGCTTATGTGCCCTCAGCTTTCCCCTCATGTAAGAGTCATCCAGTTGCTAAATTCAGGGTCTAATTAGAATTAGAATGGTCCTTTTTTTTTTTTTTTTTTTTGCAGTGGTACTGGGGATTGAACCCAGGGGCACTCTACCACTGAGTCATCCCCCCAGCCCCTTTTTATTTTTTATTTTGAGACAGGGTCTCATTAAGTTGCCCAGGCTAGCCTCAAATTTCCTGCCTCAGCCTCCTGAGTAGCTGGGAGTACAGATGTGTGCCACCCTTCATTGGTATTCTCATGCATTTGCCCAGAGTTATTCCCCTGAATCATAAATAAAATCAAGGATTGGTTAGAGTTGGAAGCCTTCCTAAGAGCCAGAAATCTGTTCCCTGTTTGTGTAAGAAGAGTGCCCTGTTACAGTGAACAAGCAATGGACAAAAAGAGAAATGGTATGTGCTGCTGGGAGCATTATTCACCCCTATCTGTGACAGCCACCAAAGGCAAGAATAATGAAGAAAAGAGATATGGTATAGACAGGTTGATGGGAAATGTCTGGAGGGGACAGCTCTTACAGTAACTTAACTCCTGCCCTGCTCTGCCTTGATCCTGGGATCTCACTACACTCATCAAATCACTGAACACAAGTTAATCCTGCCTCCAGGAGTCTAAGAAAGAGAAATTGGAAGTTACTCTTTTCTACATTATGACTTTTCTACGTTATGACTTCTTCCAGTCCTTATGAAAGAGTTATTTCATAATCCTCTGCACATTGATGGAAGATTTTCTTGTCAATGTCCATTAATTCATTTAAGAATGTATTGAGGGCTGGGATTGTAGCTCAGTGGTAGAGCACTTGCCTCGCATGCGTGAGGCACTGGGTTCGATCCTCAGCACCACATAAAGATAAATAAATAAAGATATTGTGTCCATCTACAACTAAAAAAATATTTAAAAAAAAAAGAATGTATTGAGAAAAGCACATTGTATGCATATATGAAAATGTCCCGGTGAGACCAATTAATTTGTACAATCAATATGTACTAATAATTAATTTTTTTAAAAAAAGAATGTTTGCTGGGTGCAATGGTACACGCTTATAATCTCAGGGACTCAGGAGGCTAAAGCAGGAAGATTGCAAGTTTGAAGACAGTCTCTGCAACTTGAGACCCCATCTCAAAATAATAAATTAAAAGGGCTGGGGATGTAGCTCAGTGGTAGAGCAGAGCACACCGGGGTTCCATGACCAGTACCACACACACAAAAAGAAGTAGTAGAAGTAGTAGTAGCAGTAATAGTAGTAGTAGTAAGGGAGGAGGAAGTAGAGGAGGAGGAGAAAAAAGAAATGCACACATGGTTTAGTTTGCCCTTTGTCATGCTCAGTTTTTAGACCATTTCCTAATCACTCGCTTAGGGAAGCCGACACAAATCCAGGAAGCCATTGAAAATGGTACAATGTTTCACTTCCGTTTCTTTCCAAAGCATTTAATTTTTTAAATAATGGCACATTTTCCCCTAGTTATGAAAGTAACACTTGCCAGCTTTCTACAAGAAGAAAAACCAGATATTTTTCTGAATATCTGAATGTTTCTCAAAAAGTGAGAAATGTCCTAAATCTTCCATTCAAAGCTGAATTATCACTATGTGATTTTTAAAAATGGAATCACATTATGCACACTATTTCTTACTCTGCTTTTTTTGTTAATGTCATGGATGTCACTCATTTAAGACAAAGCTATCCACGCATTTTAAATGGTTATATAAAAGTACCACAACTTTTTAAACTTTTTAAATCTCTTATTTAGGACATTAAAGTTACTTTTAACTTTTTCTCCTGTGATAAACAATCTCATGCATACAACTTTGTCATATGGTTATCATAGTGTATTCAGAGCATGTTTTACAAACATTTATTAAATGCTATTCTTTGGACTTCAAGTTTACAACCCAATATTAATTTGAGACCCCAGTCTCTCTGTGCAAAGCAGAGAAAGAGAGTGTAGACAAGCCCATCTCAGTACTCAGACTTATCTGGAAGAGGACTCAATGTAAAATGCTCAAGAAACCAGCAGAAGCTGGGCATAGTGGCACACTCCTGTAATCCCAGCACTTTGGGAGGCTGAGACAGGAGAATCACGAAATTCAAAGCCAGCCTCAGCAATGGTGAGGCGCTAAGCAACTCAGTGAGACCCTGTCTCTACATAAAACACAAAATAAGGCTGGGGATGTGGCTCAGTGGTCGAGTACCCCTGAGTTCAATCCCTGGTACCAAAAAAAGAAAAGAAACCGGCAGAGCTAGCTCTTATCTGCCTCTGCCTCTTTTTATCCTTACCATGATGTGGCTGTTACTCAGTCATGATCATTGAATTCATTTTCTCATTGGTGAAATGGAATTAATGGGCTAGGATTGTAGCTCAGTGGCAGAGCACTTGCCCACCATCTATGCAAAGCCCTGGGTTCAAATTCCAGCAGCACAAATAAACAAAGTGGAAATAATTATATTGCCTGCCACTTAGAGGTATTTATAGAGATTGAATAACATAATGTACATTAAGTGCTTAGCACGGTACCTGGCTGCCACTTAGTGCTCAGTAAAGGGGTAGCTATTGTCCTCTTAAAGAACCCTTAAAAGAGGACTAAAGTCCTAGTCAAAGATCTTGCAGCAAACAAGGAACACGGCTGATTTCTAAATTTTGTGGAAAGATGTCCTTACCAGGGACATGATTTAACTCAGAGTATGATAACATCCATCAAACAGAAAACAATCCTCCATGGGGCTTTACCCCAAATGTAGTTGTAAGTTTAGCACTTGGATGTCATCACTGGCACTTATAAAATCCTCAAGTGCTTCATTACAAATAATCACTAAGAAATTACATGGAAATCTTTTTTTACTCTTTTTTAAAATAAGAAAAAACTTCATAGGAAGGTCTTAGAAATATTTTTTCTCATTTCTACCCTATCTCTTCCCATAGAGGATGAATGTCAAAGGCTAAGCTTATTCCTCAAAATCACTCTATAAAATAGGTGTTATGTCCACTTTCCAGACCAGACAAAGCCAGGGTGAGCACAACTTTTCAGTTCTCTGGTTGAACATGATGTAACATTGCACCATATGTGCAATCATACAGTCCTTCATGACCTAGGGTAATGATGTCCATCTCATTCCACCATTTTTCCTGTCCTCATACTCCTCCACTCCTGTCCCTCCCCTTTGCCCAAAGTTCCTCCATTTTTCCCCTGCTCTCCACCCCCTTATGGATCAGCATCCACTTATCAGTGAGAACATTCGGCCTTTAGTTTTTTGGGATTGGCTTACTTCACTTAGCATGATATTCTCCATCTCCATAGGATGGTTCATATTGATTCAGTGAAAAATTGAGCTCTGTATATGTACTATGACTTGAAATGCATTTAAATAAATTAATTTTAAAAAAGGAAAAAAAAATATTGATTCAGCGGCTCGGGAGGCTAAGGCCGGAGGACCATGAGTTCAAAGCCAGTCTCAGCAACTTAACGAGGCACTTAGCAACTCAGCAAGACCCTGTCTCTAATAATATATATTTTTAAAAAGGGGCTGGGATGTGGCTCAGTGGTTAAGTGCTCCCAGGTTCAATCCCCAGTACCAAAACAGAAACTTTAAAAAATATATTGATTCAGGTTCCAGAGGGACCCTGAGGTCTGCACATTCCCAAATACACAGATAATTGAGATCAATTTAGCAAGACCATGTCAAAATAAAAAATAAAAAGGAGTAGGGATGTGGCCCAGTGGTAAAGTGCCAGTAGGTTTGTTTAATCCCTCGCATGAAAAAAGAAAAGAAAAACAATTATAAAAACATTGTCCTTGGCCATACAGCATTTATGAAGTCCAGTTTCTGAAGCAGGGTTCCCTAAAGCCATAGGATTTGCTTCTAGTTATTACCAAAGTAGCTTACTGGAAACTTTCATGCACCTCAGGAAGAAGCTATTTGCATATTTTGGATAGTTGCTAACATACAAAATATATCCCAGGCCAAGGTTGAGAGGCACCTGGTTTCTAGAAGATTCTGCTGTAAATGTTGAAGTCTTTCTTTATTATCACCCCAGGATAGAACCAACTCCATGGCGCTGACCTTTCCTTCTCTGAAATCCTAATCATCTCTCCCCTAGGCCAGCTGATCTTATCCTCTACTGTGGCAGTTAGCCTTCCTATCTCACCACAGGTTTCTAATGCTTTAAGTCAGTGTGAGAGAACTGGCAAATTGGCAAGATTTGTGACATTGTAAAGAGGAGGCAGTATGGGGTAAACAGTAGTTTTCAAACTAGATTCCCTCAATGTTTAGCTGTAGTGGTGCAACATGGACGAGGGGCAGAGGGAAAGGCCTGGAAGGGTGGAGTTCTGAGCTCCTAGTTGGAGCAAATGCACTCAAGTCTGTTTTGCATTCAGAATTGGGATTCCCAAAAGATTCCCTTGAAAAAGTTTTTGTAGGGGGACAAGGAAACACAACTGGAAAACCAACACAGAGTGAACCCCAATCTAGGTCAGAAGAGCAAGGTACTAATCCAAGCTCTTCAGCTAACTAGCTGGGTGACTTTGGGCATATTGTTTCATCTCTCTGGGTCTCAGGATTCTTACCTGCAAAAACCAGGTTGGAGCTGGGTGTGGCAGCACATGCCTATAATCCCAGTGGCTCAGGAGGCTGAGACAGGAGAATCACGAGTTCAAAGCCAGCCTCAACAATGGCGAAGCGCTAAGCAACTCAGTGAGACCCTGTCTCTACATAAAACACAAAAATAGGGCTGGAGATGTGGCTCAGTGGTTGAGGGCCCCTGAGTTCAATCCCTGGTACAAAAAAAAAAAAAAAAATAGATTGGAATAGTTGCTACCTGTTTTAGTAGGCTAGGACCACCATAACAAAATGCCATGGAGTGAGTGACTTAAACAGCAGAAATTTATTTTCTCACAATTCTGGAAGTCCAAGATGGAGGTATGGCAGGGTTGGATTCTCCTGAGGCTGCTTCTTGGCTTGCAGGTGGTGATCCTCTTGCCATGTCCTCACATGGCCTTTTCTCTATGCACACACACCCCAGGTGTCTTCCTTTTCTTGTGCAGACACCAGTCCTGTAGGATCAGGTGCCTACCTTCAGACCTCATTTAACTTTATTTACTTCTTTCAAGGCCCGACTTCCAAATAGAGTCACATTGGAGTCAGGGTTCCAACATGTGAATTTGGGAGACATAATTCAGTCTAAGGGTAAAAGGACACAATGGAAACCAAAAACAGGATGGGAGAAGTTCGGGAAATGTTTCCCAAGGAAGCAAATTGGGATGGGATGTGAAACTTTAAGCAAGCATTCTCCAGTGAGAAAACTGGAGGAAGGGCATTTCCCAGGAAGAGCAAAGGCCCAGAGCTGCACCCAGCTTTACATAATGCTCACAGCAGCTCTGTGCAGGAGGTGGGACATATCTGCATTTTACACATGAAGAAACTGGGCCAGGTAACATGCCCAAGGACACAGAGCCGGTAAGCAATCAAGTTGAGCCACACCCAGACAGTCCAGCTCCACTGTCCCATATCTGAACCATTGGGCTATCATGTCACAGGGAAAAGTAAATACATGATTTGCTGGTTAACATATATGTATAGCATTTCTAGAATGAGGTGATGCTACTTAAATCAATCTGTATTTTAAAAAAAATACTGTCGACATTTATTGCACTCTTTCTATGTGCCAGGTTTGCACACTAAGTCACAAACATAAGCATCATTTCAATCAATCTTCAGAAAAGCCTTGGGAAGGGGTACTCCCATGTTTTGAATGGGGAAATTGAAATACAGATAAAAATAAATTAAAAAATAAAAAAACACTTCTCTGCAGTTACCCAGCCAATCATGGTGAAGATAGGGTTTTAAGAGAGAACAGCTCCAAATATCCACACTTAACTACTAAACCGTGCAAGACATATTATCAAGGAGGCTGACTGACTCTCAAGATGGTATTGGGGCTGAGGTTGTGGCTCAGTGGTAGAACGCTTGCCTAGCACGTGTGAGGCACTGGTTCTGATCCTCAGTGACACATAAAAATAAACAAATAAAATAAAGGTATTGTGTCCATATAAAACTTAAAAAAAAATACTAAAAAAAAAAGATGGTGTTGGAAGAAGGGAAAAAAGCTGGTGGACAGAACTTGTTAGAGAGAGCAGCTCAGGCAGAAAAAGAGGAAGGAACAGAATCCAGAACAGCCAACTGATACAATGTTGGTGGTCTCCAACATAGAAAAGAGAGGAGCTGAGAGTGTTACCAAGTGTGCATTGAGCCGAATTAGAAGGGAAATAAGTCCTTTAATGAGCAAGTGACTGGGAGCAGGCTAGCACCTCAAAAAACTCCCAGCACCTGAATTTTGGAAGTACAGAGTTTATAAAGGCAAAAAACACGAAAACTGCAAGGATATAGGTCAGAAAAGACCTTTTGAGATTATACATTTTGATTACATGAGAGAATTATTTTGATTATACATTTTAGAGTCATTTTTGTTATACATCAGGGCCATGGTCAGGGACATGGGAAGGTCCTACTGTACCATCAATATAGATACAGCTGTCAGGAGGCTGAAAAGAAAGCATTTTAAGCAAGCATAAAAAGGAATCAGGTCAGAACAAAAGGGCGTTACTTTGGTTCTTTTACATTTCAAGAGGAAAATGTGTGAGGCTGAATATTCAATGGCAACAAACACATATGAGTTTATTATATGAGAAGCCAATTCATATTTGGATTTCATGATGTACAATTTCATGTGTAGTAATACTCAATGTGGTTTTCCTCTTATTTCTGTTTTTTGGTTTTGTTTTTATTTTTGTTTCTGTTTTGTTTTTGTTTTTGGGTTTTGTTTGTTTGTTTTGGGTACCAGACATTAAACTCAGGAGTACTTGACCACTGAGGCACATCCTCAGCCCTATTTTTGTGTTTTATGTAGAGACAGGATCTCACTGAGTTGCTTAGCGCCTCACTGTTGCTGAGGCTGGCTTTGACCTCATGATTCTCCTGTCTCAGCCTCTCAAAGTGCTGGGATTACAGGCGTCTGCCACCGCGTCCAGCTGTTTTTAATGGATTGTCATGACTACATGGTGAAGTCTTAGAGCATGATCTAATTTATGAAATGAAAAATTTAGGAGAAGTCACAAAAGTCACTTAGGCGGGAAAGGCACTTTCGGATACCCTGATTTATCAGTTCATATGACCTGCACTGAGGATACTATACTCACCCTGCCTTCCACCTATCTCTTGGAATTCAGCAGTGAATACCTTTTAACCAATGGGAAAAATGGAGCAGCTTCAGGTCAAAACTGGACAGTGAAAGTTATTAGAATTCATCAAGCAGCAGCAATACCACATTCACAGTGTGCATGGGTGAGGCCTACCACGTATTCTTGCTTTTCATAGATTCCACAGTCTTCCTTCATGGGGAATGAGAGCGGGGAGAAGAGGAAGAGATATTCATGAATTAATCAAAATTCCTCCTCATGAATTACTTCTGAGAAGCGTTGTGTCTGTTGTCAGACTCTTAACTGTCCATTGCCTACAGGAAGAGTATGAAATCGTGGAGGCCTGAGGCTTAGGCTTTATGTTGCTCCTTCCCAGCAAAGAAGCTCTACCTAAGTGGTCAGAACAGTTTTAGCACTTGTCCACTTATCCTCCATTTCCTATGTTGAAATCAGCCCATAAGACCCCAAAGTAATTAGAAGGAGATAGAGATAGAGATAGAGAGATAGATAGAGAGAGAGAGAGAGAGAGAGAGAGAGAGAGGCAGAAAATACAAAGAGAAGGAGAAGAAGAACCACCACCTTGGGAACAAAGGAGGAAAGAAAGTGTCCCCCCACTGTCTCAGGTGGTAACTTTCACCCACTTAATGCTAGAAAAAGTTACTATTTTTTATTTTTGGTACCAGGGATTGAACTCAGGGGTACTCGACCACTGAGCCACACACCCAGCCCTATTTTTGTGTTTTATGTAGAGACAGGGTCTCACTGAGTTGCTTAGTGCCTTGCCATCACTGAGGCTGGCTTTGAACTCAGGATTCTCCTGTCTCAGCCTTCCAAAGTGCTGGGATTATAGGTGTGTGCCACCATGCCCAGCTGGAAAAAGTTACTGCTAAAACCAAGTGATAAAGCCTGGCACAGTGGGCATGCCTGTAATCCCAGTGACTGGGGAGGCTAAGACAGGAGGATAACAATTTCAAAGTCATCCTCAGCAACTTAGCAAGGCCCTAAGCAACTCAGTGAGACCCTGTCTCTAAATAAAATACAATATAGGGTTGGGGATGTGGCTCAGTGGTCAGTGTTCCTGAGTTCAATCCCCAGTACCAAAAAAAAAAAAACAAATGATAAAAGCCAAGCATGATGGCACACACCTGAAATCCCAGATGCTTGGCTAAGGATAGAAAGTTTAAGCCCAGCCTGGGCAACTTAGTGAGACCCTGTCTCAAAATAAAAATACTGTGTAGCCCTCTGGTTAGGGTAAGAGGTGTTAGAAAATACAGAAGGGCTGGTAATTGAAGTATGACTTCCTTTCTAGCTCTCTCCTGACCTCATGGCAGTGAGGAACTGCAGAGTGGGTGGATGAGTGGGCAAGTGGCATGCAAGTAAAGACCAGCAATGACAATAGACCTAGGTCTTCACCAAGTCACTGACCAATTACAAACAAACAACTACAATAAATTCAGCCATCTATAAAGCTAATGTTGATCAATCTGCAATCTGAGTCAGTATTAGACCTTAACTCAGACCAAAAGGATGTTGTGAGCAGTTAGTCCACATGTGGGACAGATGATTGCCCAAGGACAGAATATAGATAGATCAAGAAGTGGAGGTTCAGGGGGCTAGGATTGTGGCTCAGTGGTAGAGCGTTTGCCTCCCATGTGGAAAGTACTGGGTTCGATCCTCAGCGCCGCATATAAGTAAATGAATAAATAAAGGTCAATCAACGACGAAAAAAATTAAAAAAAAAAAAGAAGAAGAAGTGGAGGTTCAGGTTGAGGTGTTGCTCCTCTAGAAGTTGTGTGTCAGGAAGAAAAATGAGTTAAGAGCAGTAGCTCATTTTCTAACCTATGAGAAGTGTGCCATAATCTATTTAATACAACGAACCTAACCCATTGTCAAAGAAGAGGGCATTTGCCCACTATTCCAAGTATCTATATAACAAACTACTCCAAAAATTAGTAGTTTAAAACAATAACCATTTTTATTTTGTTTCACAATTGCCTGGGACAGCAATTTGGAAAAGATTCAGCTAGACAATTCTTCTACTCCATGTAGCATCAACTAGAATCACTTGATGGCATTTGGCTGTTGGCTAGGTGGTACTGAAGGATCGAGATGGTTTCACTCACACAAAGGCCCCTTGGCAGGAACAGCTGGAAAGCTGCACTCAGCTGGATCCGTCTCCTGCTTCACAGAGCACCAAGGCCTGTCCATGTGGTCACTCCAGAAAGGGAATCAGATATCACAATACTCAAAAGATGCTCCACATCACTAATCAGAGAAATGGAAGTCAAGAGCACCATATCACTTCACACCCTAATGGGTAGAATGGTACTATTTCTTAAAACACATAAAATGACAAGTATTAGTGAAATTAGAAGAGGCCAAGACCTATACTGTGCCCTGTTGGTGGGATTGTATAATTATGCGCCCACCGTAGAAAACAGTGTGGAGATTCCTCAGAAAAACTACCATGGGATGCAATGATCCCACTTCTGAGTAAATATCCCAAAGAACTGAAAACAGGATCTATTATATTTGCATACCTATGTTCACAGCAGCAGCACCATCCACAATAGCCAAGGGATACAAGCCACTCAAAGGTCCATCAACAGATGAATGAATAAACAAAATACAATATAGATATACAATGGAGTATTATTTAGCCTTTAAAAAAAGGAAATTCTATAATACTACAACATGAGTGAGCCTTAAGGACATTAGGTTGCATGAAATACGCCAATCAGAAAATGATAAATACTGTGTTATTATACTAATATGAGATACCTAAAATGGTTAAATTCATAGAAACAGAAGGTAAAATAGTGGTCATGAGGTGCTAGAAGAAAGGGGAATGTGGAGTTAGTTGTTCAATGGGTAAAATTTTCAATTTTGCAAGGAAATTTGTTGCACAGCAAAGTGAATATATGAATACTATTGAATAGTACTGCACTTAAAAAATAGGTAAGATGATAAGCTTTATGTTTTGAAGTTTTTAACCACACACACACAAACTGCTGGGACTCTTAAAGCCCAGATTCAAGGGGAAGGGAACATAAACTTTACCTTTCAATTAGAATGACAAAGAGCCCATCCAGACTGGTTGCAGTGGTGCCTGCCTATAACCCCAGCAACTTGAGGCAGAAGGATTGCAAGTTTGAGGCCAGCCTCAGCAACTTAGACACTGTCTCAAAATCAAAAAATTTTTAAAGGGAATTTGGGGATGTAGCTTAGTGGTTAAGCACCCCTTGAACCCAGTACAAAAAGTAATAATAATAAAGAAAAAAAAAAAAAGAATGATAGAATCACAAAGAATCTGCAGCCATTTTAATCAGTCACACCATTATGGAGTACATCCTGTCTGCAGCACCTGAGGACCTCCACAGCAAGATTCTTTCCAGAGGACTGTGTTCCACCTCCCAGAAATGAAGAGTCTCGAAAGTCCCTGTTCTAGGTGGGTGCTGGAAACAGCAGAGCGAGAGAGAATGGGAAAGCTTGTTTAGCCAATGAGAAAAATTGGCCTGGAGCTCCTCCCCTACTTATTTTCACAACAAAGATTCACTGGCCATTCTACCAAAAGCCTGACTGTTCCTATCAAGCCTTTTTCTCATTCAACAGTGCCTAGTCCCTCGGCTATCCCCTCCGTGGGGGCTCTAGACCCTAATTGGATAGGTCAAATAGGAATATTCAGCAGGAACCAACCACAGGAGACCTTTCAACATCAGTAAACACATAGAAAATTCAACAAAGTAGCACTTAGATAGTCCAGACAATGCAGGCATTATAAATGCTGCTTTCATGAGCAGTGATTCAAATGACAGCTTCAAAAAGGACTTGCAAAGAGACCCTTGGAAATGGAACATGGGCAACTGAGAGCCCATGACATGTTACAAGGTCAAACTCTACTGAACAAAGATCCAAAGCAGCACTGAATGACTTATTTATTCAGGCCTGCTCTGTACAAACCTGAGAGAATGTGACATCTTTTAAATTGCCTCCCCTGATAGGCAATATCCTTGGTGCATGGAAAATGTTAGCAAAAGTTCTAAAAGGAGCAGAATACTTTACAAGGCAATGGTTACAAGGGACCCACGCTGCGACTTCCACCCAGTTGTGCCAAGTGCCCTGATGTCTCACAGTCTTAAGAGAAAAGGAGGGATGGCCACATCTGAAGAGGAAAATCCTGCCTTTTATTTCCTTCCACCCACTCCACATATCTATTTGAAGAGCTAGCCCTTGCCAAGCCTTCAGGTGGAAAACTGTCTACTGCACATGCCATCTATAATGCTAAAGGCATTCCAATTTTACTTTCCAAGCAAAGTATCTTCCTAATATTATATGGGGACTGTTTGTGTTCTGAGCACCACTGGAACTAATATCGTGGTTATTTTTAGTCTAGCAGTCTGCAGAACTCTCACATGCCCTGGAGTTCTTGTTGCACTGTGGTGTCATACATAGGAAGAAAAAATACCCAGTGGTAGCGGTATCTAAGTAACTCAAACTCAAGCAAACATTCCCAGCAAACCTCACAATGAGCAGCCTGCTCTCAGGGGCAGGGGCAGAGCCGTTACCAGAGCGAGGTAAGCCAGGTGCCTACTTTGCAAAATTTAAGGAGGCATTCACCCTGCACCTGCATGACCCTATGAGTAACCCTCCTTAAACCTTGAGCCCTTGGCTCAACCTTAAACCTCCTCTGCTTCACCCTAGTCAAGTCTCTGCTCTCTGGCTTGATGCTCCCATTTTTATATTTGCTCTTCAGCTCCCTGTCCACCATTGATACCATGAGCGGGGAGTATAGTCCCAGTGTTAAGAATTATCAACAAAGAGAGCTTTAGGAAGAAAGGGTTGACCAATCAATGTCGATATTATAGTGAGGGACCAAATGGGAGATTTGGTCAAATGGAGGGCACAGGAGACCCAAGACCTGAGCAGATCCAAGAAGGGTTATTAATAAATGACCTGCCCTAGTCAGGTATTGGGTTGTGGGCCCAGATTATGGGGGTTGGGGGAAGAACTCTTATGAAACTGGACACAGATGTTCCATTCCTACAAAAGGCTCAGAATCTTCCCAAGAAGGCAGCTACTTGGCAGGAAAATCTCTTTTCCTCCCAGGTATGGGCATCACTGCTCTGGGGGAAGTGAAGCCCTTCCAACATCTGCTGCTCCCATCCCAGCCCACTGAGACTGTTCTCACCCTGTCTGGGGTGCAGCATTAGATACAAATACTTCCTTCCTGGCAATTTTCGTACTTCTCCTTCATTGTGTGATGCCATAAAGCCAATCCAGGCAGCTTAGAGCTGGGGAAAGAGAAACAGGGAGTCTCTTTTGTGGATGCCAACAAAGTATTCACATCAAGCTGGGCGCAGTGGCACAAGCCTGTAATCCCAGCACTTAGGGAGGCTGAGACAGGAGAATCACAAGTTCAAAGCCAGCCTCAGCAACAGGGAGATGCTAGGCAACTCAGTGAGACCCTGTCCCTACATAAAACACAAAATAGGGCTGGGGATGTGGCTCAGTGGTCGAGTGCCCCTGAGTTCAATCTCCAGTACCCCCAAAAAAAAAATTATTCACATCAAAGCAGGGTTTTCTATCATGAAATTAGGAGTATGTGAACCTCAAGTACATGGATACTACGTTCTTACCAACCTCTCCTCTTCATCACACACACATAGCCCTGAGCACTTCCATAAGCACCATCTCCTAGCAACATTCATTATCCATTTCATACTCTCTTTCATGTGTTTATGACCCCCTCCTATTCTTCCCTCTTCCCCATCCTTAGCTAGTGCTTTCACAGTCTTACTGGAAAATCCAGACATTCAGCTGTGTGAGTTTTAAGTAGAAAAATGCTCAGAGTGAAGAATGCCAGAATGGAAGAGTCATGGACCCACAAATTTGACTTTGGATTCCATCTGGCAGGAACATCTCCATCAGAGCAGAATGGACCACTCAAGGTTGAGAACTGCCCATAGCACTACGTGAAGTCCATGGATTGCTTATGTTGCTTTTAATATTGTCTGAAGAAAGCATTCCTTTCCATAGGGCCTCTGCCAGCATGACTCAATTTCAGAGAATCATTATAGACCAATCATCATTATGACATGATCGTATTTCAATTACCCCCTGTGTAGTCAGAGTACATCAAAGTAACTATGAGTCCTCCTGCTGAGACAAATTCGTTAAGATCATGATGTGCATAAGATACTTTAAAGTTTGATGGAAAACTAGGGGAAATATTGAAAACAACAGAATCTTTCAGAGGTTTCTCTAGCACACATTCAGAAACCATAATTTTATCGTGTATTTCAAAGTGCTGTATGATGCAAAACCAGAGAGCCTATTTCTCTTCAGCCCATATCTGCCACACCATGGCCAACTAGGTGCATTTACCTATCCTCAAAATAGATAAAGTAGCCATAAGCCCTGATCAGCATTGCTAAAGTCTACAAAAATCATCTGGTCATGTGGACCCAGACATAGTCCCTAATCTATTGGGGGGGGGGGGGGCAACCATCCCCTGAGAATTTGTTCTAAAGAAAAAAACTAATAAATAAATCTTGATCTTGCAAAGATGTGAATTATTTATAATAATGAAGTAATCAAAACCTACATCTATCTGACACAGGTAAAAGAGTTGAGAATGGAATATTGAGCATGGACAGGAAAAGAATGATAATAGAATGGATATATATAGCCATTAAATTGATGCTGATGATGTAGCCAGGCACAGTGGCACAAGCCTGTAATCCCAGCACTTTGAGAGGCTGAGACAGGAGAATCACGAGTTCAAAGCCAGCCTCAGCAACTGCGAGGCACTAAGCAATTCAGTGAGACCCTGTCTCTACATAAAACACAAAATAGGGCTGAGGATGTGGCTCAGTGGTCAAGTGCCCCTGAGTTCAATCCCCAGTACAAAAAGAAAGAAAGGAAGGAAAGGAAGGAAAGGAAGGAAGGAAGGAAGGAAAAGAAGGAAGGAAGGAAGGAAGCTGATCATGTAGACAGTGAAAGTGTATAAATTATTTAAAATATAATATTAAAATGTTTAAAATGTAATCTATAGGGTGTAGCTCAGTGATAGAGTGTTTCCCTAGTATGCATGAGTCCCTAGATTTAATCCCCAGCACCACACACACACACACAAAATTGTCATCTATAGTATGATTCCAGCTGTATAAAACAAGTGTGTATTTACATAAGAAATAGAAAAAAATATGAGAAGAAAATAGTTGATACATCAAGGTGATTGGACTTACAGGTGATTTTCTTTTTTCTTTCTTTTTTTTTTTTTTTTGATACCAACGATTGAACCCAAGGGTACTTTACCACTGAGCTACCTTCCCAGTCCTTTTTATTTTTTATTTTTGGACAGGGTCTCACTAAGTTGCTAAGGCTGGCCTGGAATTTGTGATCCTCCTGCCTCAGTCCCCCACATTGCTGGGATTACAGGAGTGCACCATTTCTTGTGCCCAGGAAATGATTATTGTGATCTCCCAGTAATCATTTCTTTTGTAGCTGTTTTAAGTATTGAGTATAAAATAAATAAAACTTGGGCTGTGTGCACTGACACACACCTATAATTCCAGTGACTTGAGAGGCTTAAAAGTTCAAGGCCAGCCTCAGAAGGCAACTTGGTGAGACCCTGTTTCAAAATAAAAATAAATAAATAAAAAGAACTGGGGCTGTAGCTCAGTGGTACCCTTGAGTTCAGTCCCAGGTACCAAAAATACCTACATATATACATAACTTGGATATAAAAGGAAAATACTCACCTGAGACACCTTCCATATTAAAAGGATCATGATGCTTCAGATCATTCTACATTTTTTGCTCTTTCAAAACAGCTGTGCTTTTGACCCAACAGAGGGAATATGTGGGTTGTAGGGAAGGTTCCTTGTGGGAAAGACTGTGCAGTGTGTTTTGTTTTGTTTTGTCTTGTTTTGTTTTGTTTTTGTTTTTGTTTGGCAAGGTGGGTACCAGGGATTGAACTCAGGGCACTCAACCACTGAGCCACATCCCCAGCCCTATTGTGTATTTTATTTAGACACAAGGTCTCACTGAGTTGCTTAGTGCCTCACTTTTGCTGAGGCTGGCTTTGAACTCGTGATCCTCGTGCCTCAACCTCCCAAGCAGCTGGGATTACAGGCATGTGCCATGGTGCTCGGCTGTGCCACGTGTATTAAACACATGTTCCAATAAGGAACAGAATTCTCAAACATAAGGCTTCTTTGGTAATAAATCTCTAGTGCATTGAACCGTTCGTTAGTGTTGTTTTTCCATAGTGAATTTTGTGCACAAAAATCTTGCTGACAGAGAATGCTACTTTTTTTTCCCTCTCCTTCTAATCCTCTCTCTCTCTGCCCTCCCCTTTCTGCAGTTCTGCTAAGCCAATATTCTCTAGAATGAGCACAAAACAAATCAAAAAACAGCTAAACAAATCGAGTAACAGCTTTTGTACATCAACATCAAGAAGGAAGATGCTTGGGAGAGATCAGAGTCCAGTGATGAATATGGACAAGAATGAAACATCCACTCGTGAAAGCACCTTCTAAATCTGGATCTGCAGAGATGGGAGTGATTTTCCGGAGAGAGACGTGATCATGGACTAAACACCAGCTCACTGGAAACTGTCATTGAATAAGATCAGATAACATTCATGAAAAATCATATTCAGGAAATATTTTAAGGAGGAGGAATATAAACGTGCTAGAATTAACATGTAAAATACATATGTACTGAGGTTTGTAAACTGTCCTTTTTTAATCAAACTGAAAACAAAAAGCTTTAATCTTTCAATATCGTAAAAAAAGGGCAGTTAGTTCTAGATTATTCCTATCTCAGTAGCCACGAGGCTGATCAAGTGTCATTTATTGAGGAAGCATCTTAGGAAATGCCTCTGACCTTTGGTTCTCCATCTCTACTTTTCCTTTATTTCACTGTGTAATTAGTTACAACCACTCAGTTACTAAGAAATTTAACGCTTCAAACTTTTTACCAAGTCTGTGTTCAGTTTAATCTGTCTGTACAAGTTATTACTGAGAAAGTGTTTCTGACGTATACTATTACTCTGTCGAGCTGTATATTACAGGAAGTACATCTTTACATCATAGTTTCCCAAGCAACATAGATGTCCCAATCTTCCAGGAAACGGCATCAAGGAACTCTGAAAAACATAGAAAGCTCATTTTCACCTTAGATGCTCACATGTAATATATAGGCTGCTATCAAATAAACACTTTTTTCTAATTATCCCTAGTATATGCATAGGAATTTAATATACTTTATAAATAGATATCTAAAATATCTTTTTTTTCTATTTCTTTGCCATAAATGCCATCAGAAATCCATATCCTTTATTTCCTTTATTGACAGGTATTCACTTTTTTTTAATTATTTCATTAAACCTATTTCTAAATGATAGTAAAGTGGTACTAACAAAATAAATAATAATTTAATAGCCTTAGAAATAAATGACTATATACTTACACAGGTCAAAGAAACTTGGTAGGAATAAGTTACCTTTTTATTAACGTTGACTTCAAAAATCCTCAAATTTTCTTTAGTTGGCTGAGATTTGGAAGTGGTTACAGCTAAGCGGTTGTCTTCAACAATTTTTTGACCCCAGGTCTCCCCCACCACAGCATATTGCCCTCATAACATATCCTGCCACTATCCAACAACAGAGAAATATTTAATATTGGAATAGTCAATTACTTGAGAAAGAACACAAGCTCAAACATACATGCAGGGTTACTCAGTGGAAGCCAACCTATGTTCTGACAGAAACACAGATGTATAGAATGCCTTCATTCATGGGCTCACAACTAAGATCCACTTAGCATGTATCGCTAGAACATCAGAACTGATGTGGATCAGAATTGACCTCTCTTACCCTCTCTCTAGGACCACATTCATATTTTAGCCAAATGTTTCTGGTACTGGTCATCTTTTCACCACGAACAGGATCATCTCTCAAATGGCTAAAAGTATATTATAGGTACACTGAAGTAGGTAAAACCCAATTCACAGAGATGTGGTTTTCTTAAAGAACCAAATTAAGGGAATATACTAGTGTCTATAACTAAAGTATTAGTCATTCTGGGGGGTTATTTGTTGCTTTAAGTATGAGCTGTCCTGTTGCATTCAGAACACCTTACTTACTAAATTTAATTACACACAACTTTTCAAGAATTCATCTTTTATTTAAAGGGAGGTATCTCTCTACTTTATCTATGATAAAAGCAGAAGGTAGTAGCCTTCTCTAATCTATGTAAATTACAGGTCCCATCAGGGGTCCTACATCACTAATAGTGGTGTTAACAAAAATGAAAAAGTACTTCCTATCCACATGCAAATATTTTTTAAAATATCTTTGCCATAAAACCTAAGTGTAATTTAGCATCACACAGTGCTATGAAGATGGGTCATTGATGATGTACCATTTGTACATAGACAATACACATGTAAATCACTAATTGTTAATTAAGTATAAGAAGTATGTTTTTATCTTTTTAAAAGAAAAGTAACTCCCTTTCTCATTCTGTTCTGTTGTATTACGTCCAAAAGTTGTGTGTAATTTTTTTAAGGTCCAGGAAATGTAAAGAAATTTGTTGGAATATCTGAATTTCTGTAAAAAATAAAAATAAAAATAAGATTTTGTTACTTAAAGGATTACCTGGTGATGTGGTACATATTTGGTACATTCAGTTTCTGACTTTGTCCAGTGTGAGCTGATGGTTTGATTCACATAACTATCTTTAGAAAATCTCCTTGCTACTACATTGCATAATATTTGCCAACAACAGACATTTAATTTATTAGCTATTCAGGACCCTCACGTAGAGGGCATACTCAACATTTCCAAAGCCTCTTCTAGCCAAATATAGACATATCTCCAGCCAATTCTTCATACACCCAGTGGAATGAAATTGAAAAATAAGTAAATAGCTGGACTGTTCAAGCAAAACTTGACCTAAAATATCCAATTGCTCAATCTCCTCCACACCACAAATTGAAAATAGCCACTTGTTCTTCAGACATGAACGACCTTGTGCAATAATTCACACTGAGTATATAGTGTCCAGATGAATTTCAATCCCACATGCTTTGTTTACTGTAACTCTAAACCTCAGCATCTTTATCTGTAAAATGGTTAATAATACCCAGCCACACAATATTGTTGTGAGGAAATAAATTATGGTTTTGTGCTTGACAGGTAGGAGATACTCAATGAATGTTAATTCCTTATCCCTTCCCTACCTATGTATGACATTAAACGAAGAAACAAAGACTCTTCTCTCACAATGCTGAAGATAATTAGAGACATTTATGAATAGATATTGAAAATTCAAATGTATACAGAGGCCATGTAGATAAGTAAATTAACAAAGCAAGCTGGACTGAGATAATAAGAGATGATCGAACTATGGAGCATGAAGAACCTAGGTCTTGCCTAAAGGGAGTACATAACCAACACTAAGTTCTAATCATTCAACAAATATGTATTGATCCCTACTATGTGCCGAGAGCTGCTTTAAACCAAGAGAGGATAGTGGTACTCAGACTCAGTCCTTGCTCTCATTATTTTATATTGTAGAAGGGAATTCAGATAACAAACAGGCTAATGTCAGCTAAAAGTAGGTCCCTAGAGAGAAGTATAATGTTATAAAGAAATGGGGAGGCTGGACAGGGATAGGCCTCTATAAGAAGGTAGTATTTAAAATGACACTCCAATGATAAAAAGGAGTCAGTCACAGCCAGGCGCAGTGGCGCATGCCTGTAATCCCAGCACTTTGGGAGGCTGAGACAGGAGTATCATGAGTTCAAATCCAGCTTCAGCAACAGTGAGGCGCTAAGCAACTCAGTGAGACCCTGTCTCTACATAAAACACAAAATAGGGCTGGAGACGTGGCTCAGTGGTTGAGTGCCACTGAGTTCAATCCCCAGTACCAAAGGAAAAAAAAAGGAGTCAGTTATGTGGGAAAAAACAACAGTGGGGGAATGTATGGCAGACAAGGAGCCACTGTTGTAAATGTACTGAGGCAGGACTGAACTCAGTATGCTTGAGGCAAGGTGGCAGGTAGACAGCAATGTGTCTTGAGCCAGGAAGGAGCTCTGGGTTTTGTAGGCCAGGATAGTTGGTATTATTATTTTTTAAGTGTGAGGAAAAGTCATTGGAAGATCTTAAGAAGGATCTGGGCAAGCCAGGCGCCATGGCACACGCCTGTAATCCCAGCACTTTGGGAGACTGAGACAGGAGAATCGCGAGTTCAAAGCCAGCCTCAGCAATGGCGAGGCACTAAGCAACTCAGTGAGACCCTGTCTCTACATAAAACACAGAATAGGGCTGGGGATGTGGCTCAGTGGTCGAGTGCCCCTGAGTTCAATCTCCAGTACCAAAAAAAAAAAAAGAAAGAAAGAAAGAAACCCAATTACTCCATGTCAGGTAGGCAATTGAATGTAGAAGTGTCGTGTTCTGCTGGGTGTGGTGGTACCCACTTGTGTTCCCAGTTATTCATCAAGCTGAGGCAAGAAGATGAAGGTTTGAGGCCAACCTGGCAACTTACCAAGACCCTGTCTCCAATGAAAAAGAAAAAAAAAATTGTAAAGGGCTGGGGGTGTAGCTCAGCGTAGATCACTTGCTAGAAACCCACATATAGTAGTCAAAGAAAATAGGTGGCATTTTATTTTTTTTATTTTTTATTTTTTTAATTTTATTTAGTTGTAGATGGACACAATGTCTTTATTTTATTGCTTTGTATGTGGTGCTGAGGATCGAACCCAGGGCCTCACGCATGCGAGGCAAGCGCTCTACCGCTGAGCTACAACCCCAGTGGCATTTTAAAGATTTCAAACTGAATGTAATAATTTAGGGAGACTATGCAAATAAAGAATAAGACCCTAGACCAAGTCCAGAACATTCTTTCAAGGTGGAGCAGAGGACAGAAGACCAAGAAGGATCATAAACTGGGATGTCATGAAATACCAGAGTGGGGAAAAAATTCAAGAAGTGCAGTGATGGTCAAATGCTGCTGAAAAGTCAAGACAAAAACAGAGAAGTGACCACTGGATTTGAATCTGTGGAGGTTACTGGTGATAAGAGCAGTCTTAAAGAAATAGAAATATAAGCAGCGAATTGGGAAAAAAAGTTGAGACTGAGGAGGTGGAAACAACTTTTATAAGTCAGTCATTGCAGTTCAAATCTGAGAGATCATGCCTGCTGGATTTTCTAGTTGCTCTGCAGATTTTCTACCCCCCGCACTGGGGAGGTGACACCAGGGACACTCTACCACTGAGCTATATCCTCAACTTTTTTTTTTCTTTTTTAAATTTTGAGACAGGGTCTCATTTAGTTGCCCAAGCTGTCCTTGAACTTTCCAGCCTCTTGTTTTAGCCTCCCAAGTAGCTGGGATCACTGGCTCGTGCCAATGAGCCTAGCGCCCCTTTTAGTCTAAAACACGTGTCCACCAGTTAGTTCGGAAGGTTGCAATATTTGGAGAAGGTGCACCTCCACTAAAATGGGAAACGCATTCAAGGGAGGAGATAGTGTTTGGAGAAAAACCCCATCAGGCACTACAGCTGGTTTTATATGTAATGATTACAGTGCCTCAACTTGCAAGTACTTAAAAAATGGGAACATGCACTATTCCTGAATTGGTTTTCTTGCACTCTGATCTAGAGTCCTTGGGCAATAAAAATGACCACATACGTGTGTGTGTGTGTGTGTGTATGTGTGTGTGTGTGTGTGTGTGTGTATTTCTCACCAGCTATGTCTAAGTTTTGATGCAATGGGAAATATTTTAAAATAAAGAAAGCTTCTTCTAGCTGGGCGCGGTGGCTCACGCTTGTAATCCCAGCACTTAGGGAGGCTGAGACAGGAGAATCGCGAGTTCAAAGCCAGCCTCAGCAATGGCGAGGCACTAAGCAACTCAGTGAGACCCTGTCTCTACATAAAACACAGAATAGGGCTGGGGATGTGGCTCAGTGGTCAAGTGCCCCTGAGTTCAATCTCCAGTACCAAAAAAAAAAAAAAAAAAAAGAAAGCTTCTTCTAAAATGACTGAAGCCAGTGATAAAACAGGAAGAAAAATCTTTAGAAAGCTCAAAGGAAGGTTTCCCAGTTTCAGTTAATGGTTCTCAATTCTAGCTACTTTGAAATTTAGATTTTATTCTGCAGGCATTGGCAAACATTGAACGTTTTTGAACAAGGTATAATCCAAGTGTGATTTTAAGAGGATTATTTCTTTTATGGTGATCAGGATGGAGTCAACCAAGGTTAGATTAGAAACAAATAGGAGGCTCTTCCATTAATGGAACTGGAGACTAAAGGGTGAAGATTGAGGCTGGGCATGGTGGTGTATGCCTGTAATCCTAGGAGCTCGGGAGGCTGACACAGGAGGATCGCGAGTTCAAAGCCAGCCTCAGCAACTTAGGGAGGCCCTAAGCAACTGTCTCTAAATAAAATACCAAAAAAAGGGGCTGGGGATGTGGCTCAGTGGTTGTGTCCTTGGGTTCAATCAATGGTACCAAAAGAAAAAAAAAATTAAAAGATGAAGATTGATTGGGTGTGGGGGATGCTAAAGAGAACAAGGATGATGCTTGTGTTTCCAGTCTACATTATTAGAAGGTTGTTGGTGGAAGTGAGCAGACATTTACTAGAGTGGTGAGAGACAAGGGTGTTGGGTGGGCCGACATGATAAAAACAGTAGTAGTCAATATTTGGGTAGCACTATATAGCCTACAAGATATGTCCATATCTTCCTTGTTACCCCCCACCACCACCACCACCAAAAACCCTGTGAGATATTTTTATGCCTTTTCTACAAATAAGGCTCCCAGGCTCAGAGAGTCTCCCAGGCTCAGAGAGTCTGCGTGAGCCCAGAGGTCACAGGGAATGGTCTTGACCTCAAACATTCTCGCTCTTTGCTTTGACAAGGGCTATCAGATATATTTTGACTATTGGCATTCAATGTGAAAAGGTGGCCTATGTTTTGCTTTCAGGAGTAATGTCCTCACACTTCAGCTTCTTATCAGGATTGGCTAGTTTCCACTTTTTTATTTTTTAATGGTCTCCCGCAATCCTTCTAGAACAGACTAATAATTAACATATGACAACCAGAGCAAAAATAATCAGTTTCTAAATTTTCCATTTTGAAATCATCTAGCATCCAGGTATAAGCATATGTCCTCCTCTGAAATAAAATATTATTTCATCTAGTCAGGATTCCAGTTAGATTGCTACAATTCATCCTTTGAAAATCAAAACTTGAGATAAGTAAATGAATTTACCTCACCTCTCAGTGCCTGCTAACCACCCTCTCAAAGAAAAAGCTGGGAGTTCCCTTCTAATGAGCGAGATCTATTTCATTATTTCACCCACAAGTGAATAGGTCCAGGGGCTCAGATGTCAAAATAACCTGTAAGTCAATCCTAACTCCACAAATTACTTTAGCACTGGATTTTTCTCTGGTGTTGACTGAAAGAAACTTCCCCTGAAGACTAAACTGGCAGCTATATTTGTGATTTCAAACTAAAGACTTGCTAAACCAAGCTGGTTTTAGAAGGTTGTTGGTGGTATATTGCTGATGTGAAATTTCTCAAGTCAATATGTTTACTTAAAACCTCACCTTCCAGCTGGATGTGGTGGCACGGTGGCGCAAGCCTGTAATCCCAGCATTTAGGATGTGGCTCAGTGGTCGAGTGACCCTGAGTTCAATCTCCAGTACCAAAAACAAAAAACAAAAAAACTCACCTTCCTCCAAAGTAGGAATTCCTGAAATTTTAGAAGCATCTTTCCTCACAAAAGTCTTTATAATTTACGGTTCTTCTGCCTAACAAAACTTGAGAATATTCTTCTAGGTCATTAAAAGCCATTCTGAATTAAATATAGTTGCCTTTATTGTGTCAAAAATGATGAAGGCCAGCCTCAGCAATTTATGAGACCTTGTGTCAAAATAAAAAAGACAAAGGGTTCAATCTTCAGTACCAAAAAGAAAAAGGGCGGTGGGGATGTAGGTCAGTGGTAAAGCACACACCTGGGTTAAGTCCCCTATTACAAAAAGAAAAAAAAAAAAACCCACAAAGGCGAAGGTTGTTTCCTAGAGTTTACTTACCATACAAATTTCAAAAACACTTGAATATTTTTTAAAAATTGATTTGTACTGCCATCTAGTGATACATTTCATTGAAAATTTCAACACTACATTTATGTATAAAGTCCACTGTGTTACCTATAAGAGCAATGTAGTATTACATTTTAAATAGCTTACATTTGCAAATATAGAGAAAGGACTAGTTCCCTCATATACTTTACAGACTAATAAAGAAGACTTTTAGCTGGGAGCAGTGGCACACACCTGTAATCCTAGCACTTCGGGAGGCTGAGACAGGAGAATCGCGAGTCCAAAGCCATCCTCAGGAACAGCAAGGCACTAAGTAATTCAGTGAGACCCTGTGTCTAAATAAAACACAAAAAATAGGGCTGGGGATATGGCTTAGTGGTCGAGTACCCCTGAGTTCAATCCCCAGTACCAAAAAAAAAAGACTTTTAATAGAAATATGGAAAGAGGTTCCCAACAGAGAGCCTCATAAACCACAGAGACCATTGCCTTTTACATTAGGTCTTTTACTTAAATCTTTGGTTTTTACTCTACTCCACACGAATAGCTTATTTATCTTACATAAATAAATGCAATCCTGGCTGATAAATTTAATGGTTTGCAAAAGGCAGAATTGTGTAAATCTATGGAAGCTAGCATGATGCTCTGTGGGTTTAAGGCCTAACTCAGAAAGTGCAATCTGTTTGCTCTTGAGCTAGTTATGTGACATCCCCATGCCTTAGTTTGCTAGTCTGTAAAACCTGTAAAACCAGGATGATAACAAACCTACCCCACAGAATAATTTAAGACACTCCTACCACAGAGACTACCACAAAGTAAATGTTAAATGGAAACACAAGGTACCATTATATAGGTAGATCACAATAAGCCTAATTTGCATAACTCCTTGGGATGCTGGGATAACAGGGAAGTTCTGTGTCCCATTTCACTGGCAAAAAGATCCTTGGACACAATGAGGATCAAGGTCAGGTCTCTGGACACTGAGATTACACTATGATCAAGAAAATCCACTTCTAGATATAAACCCAAAAGAATAGAAAACAACTCACACCAATATTCAATATTCATAGTAGCATGATTTACGATAGCTAAAAAGTGGAAATAATCCAAATATTCATTGACAGGAGAATGAATAAACAAAATTAATATATATACACAATGGGATATTATCCAGTCTTAAAAAGGAGGCCAGGCAAGGTGGTGCACACCTGTAATTCAAGCAACTCCAGTGGCTGAAGCCAAGGTATCACAAATTCAAGGCTAATCTCAGCAATTTAGCAAGATCCTGTCTCAAAATAAAATGGATTGAACCCTCAGTACCAAAAAATAAAATAAGGGACATCCAACAACATGGATAAACCTTGGAAACATTATGCTAAGTAAGCCCAACACAAAAGAACAAATATTGTATAATTATACTTACCTGAGACATCTAAAATAGATTCATAAACACAGAAAGTAAAATTACCAGGGGTAAATAAAGGGGGAAATGGGGAGCTAGTACTTCATGTATATGGAGTTTCCATTTGGCACAGGTGAAGAGCTCTGGAAATAGGGATGATGGTTAAACAACAACATAATGTACTTACTGGCACTGAATTATACACTGGCCACACATTCCTCCTCCTCACTCCCTTCACCTTTGTTATATGCAAGTATTGGCTGGGCAGCACAGGGGCACCTCCAGGAATAGGGATAGTAGAAGGATGGACCAGGAACTCAAAGAAGTTCCTCAACCTTCTGCACTCCTACACTCCTTGCCCCCATACACACACACACACACACACACACACACACACACACACACAGGAACCTTTTTAAAATTACCCTCTGACATTTAGAGGGAGTAAAAAGAAGCAACACCCTGGAATCCTGGAAAACTGTCAGGACTTGTTCAATGATTGTGCTTTGATTCCAACCTGAGCCTTTATTTCCCCCATGGCTGTCTTGGTCTGTCTTCTTGTGCTTTTAAAAGAAGAAAAATATCAGAAAAGTACAGGTGACTCTAATTTACATTTGTGTGCAGAGCAAGGAGTAAATGTGGACACTCTCAATGCCTATTGATTGATGCTAAGAAACAGCTTTAATGAACCAGTGGACCAAAAATAAGCCAGATCCAGAAACAGCTGTGGCTCTAACCTCCAGCAATGGACTAAAAATCCATGAGACAACTCAGCAGATGGAGAACTAAAAGCCTGTTGTTACAAGCTCACTACCCACAGTAAGTAATCTTATGTGTTAAAAAAAAAAAAAAAGGCCAGGGAAAAAGTGCCTTCCCTAAAATCCTACCAGGAAATAGTCACCTTGGAAAAAAATTATTAGCCCAGCTTTTAAAAAACTACCATAAAATCAAGCATACATTTTTAAAAATGTATAATCCAGGATTTATTGGTCACCTATTTTCAGATACTATACTGGGGGAAATATTGTATATAATATTTATTGCTACATAACAAGTCACCCCAAAGCTCCATGACTTAAAATGATAATTATCATTTATTATCACTCACATTTTCTGTGGGCCAAGAATTCAAAGAGAGCATGGTGAGGATGGCTTACCTCTGCCATCCCTGAGGTCCCAGGATGTCTGGGACCTCAGCTGGAAAACTCAAAGGATGGAATCTGGAATCATCTGAAAGCTGTTCATTCACTTGTCTGACAGCTGACACTGGCTGTTAAACCAAGAGCCAGTTGCAACACCCACATGTGGCTTCTCTATGTGGTCTGGGCTTCCTCACAACATGGTGGTCAAGATCAAAAGGCAGGCATCCCAACACAAAGTGAAAAATATTGCCTGTCATGACACCCCCTGAATATCATGCAGTATTCCATTGCTTAGTGAAGTTCAAAGATCTGCCCAAATGTCTTCTAAGGAGAGGGAATATAGATCCCATGTCTAGTGACACAGTAAAAGTGCATGTAACCAGGCATGGTGATGCTTGTCTGTATGGTGATGCTTGTCTGTAACCCCAGCAGCTCAGGAGCCTAAGGCAGGAGGATTACAAGTTCAAAGCCAGCCTCACAATTTAGCAAAGTCCAAAGCAACTTAGTGAGACCCTGTCTCTAAGTAAAAAATAAAAGGGCTGGAGATGTGGCTCAGTGGTTAAGAACCCCTGGGTTCAATCCCTGATTTAAAAAAAAAAAAAGGAAGAAGAAGAAAGAAAAAAAGGAGGAGGAGGAGAGGAAGAGAACATGTAGGATTTGTGTATACATACATATTGGTTTAGCCATCTTTGGTGTGGCACAATTGGCCACATTATGCTTTATCTCAGTTAATCCTCACTCCACAATTATTAAAAAAGGAAAACCCGGAGCTGGGATTGTGGCTCAGCGGTAGAGCGCTTGCCTCGCATGTGGGAGGCACTGGGTTCGATCCTCAGCACCACATATAAATAAATGAACAAATAAAAATCAATCAATAGCTAAAAAAAAAAAATTTAAAAAAAAAAGGAAAACCCTATGAGGTAGATATTATTTTATTATCAGTCTTAAATAATTCCTTATTACAGGAGCATTGGCTTCTCTGCTCCTTCTCTATGCAGGTCTGGAGCTCAGGAACAGACTACATAAAACTGTCATGTCAGCCTAGACAGGACCAAGTACACACAGCCCAGACTAAAAAGAATAAACCCGAGTCCCCACAAAATGGCCAGTGCACTTGGTGCAGGGAGTTGTCACCACTTGGACATTGTCCAGTTGGCCCTAAAATCAGCCTGACATTTCGGTGTAGCCAACCAACCTCCAAGGAGGCCTCCAATGATCCTCCTGGTCACACCTGTGTGACTCCTCCCACACTCTAAGAGGGCTGATTTATATAACCAACAGCAAATGGCATAAATGATGGTATTTTAAAATACTGTGGTTTTTCTCATGGGTTCCCTCTCCCTCTTATGGCTCACAAGGGAAGCCAGCCATCATATTGGGAGAACACTCAGGCAGCATGTGGAAAGGCCTACACAGCAAGGAACTGAGACCTCTAGCCAATAGCCAGCAAAAAAGGTAGGTCTCCAAAACCCATAAGTGAACTCAAAAGTGGATTCTCCATCCCAGGGAAGCCTTGAGATGACCAACTGCAGTGAAGGGCCTGACTACAACCTGGAGAGACACTGTCAGAACCATGCACAAAGCTAAGCCACATCCAGATTCCTAGCCCTCAAAGTAGCTCATCATTGGGTAGGTTTATTTTGTTTTGTTTTGTTGCTGCTTTTGTTGTTTGTGGTACTGGGGACTGAATACAGAGGTGCTCTATCACTGAGCTACATCCCCAGTCCTTTTTATTTCTTATTTTGGGACAGGGTCCTGCTAAATTGACAAGTCCAGCCTCAAATTTGTGATCCTCCTGCCTCAGCCTCCAAGTCACCAGGATTACAGGCATGCTGATATTTATTATTTTAAATTGCTACACGTAGGGTATTTGCTACATGGTACTAGATAATGAGCGGAGACTCTGTCTCAAAACATAAAAAGGGGCTGGGGTTGTGGCTCAGTGGTAGAGTGCTTGCCTAGCATGCATGAGGCACTGGGTTCGATCCTCAGCACCACATACAAATAAATTAAAAAATAAAGGTATTATGTCCACCTACAACTAAAAAATATATTAAAAAAAAAAACATAAAAAAGGCTGGAGATGTAGTTCAGTACTACAGTGGCCCTGAGTTTAATCCCCAGTAACCCAAATAATAGTAATAATAATTACCAGTGTGGTAGAAAGAACAAAAGAACTAAGGGTTGAAGACAAGCACTGTGTTTAAATCTAGGCCCTACCACTCCCTGAGTAGATGGCATGGCTTTTCTGAGGCATGTCTTCGTCAGAAGTAAAAGTGGGAATGATAACACAGTCAAGGTTGTGTGAGGTTCAAAGGAAAGAAGTTAGACCAGGTAATATTTCTCTTCTTCCTTCTCAATATTTTAAAGCTGTGGTTAAGAATTCCCTACTTGCTTTGTTGATAAAAATAGTAATTGCATAACCTGCACTGTAATGATAATAATAGTGTAGTTAACATTTATTCATTTCTTATTACACATCAGACAATGTGCCAAGCACTTACATTTCAGGTACAAACCTCCTCTATTCTTACTCCAGCTATACTTTTATTCTTTCTATAAACACATTAGAAAGATTATAACATTAATAGTAGCATATAATATATTTAAATTTTGTTATACAAGCATGATAGTTGTAAATCCATATCAGTTTATTGTAAAATCAAGCAGTTCAATTATTATACAAACATAGATGGACATGGTACCGCTCACTTGTAATCCCAGCAACTCTAAAGGCTGAGGCAGTAGGATTGCAAGTTCAAACCAGCCCCAGCAAACTTAGTGAGATCCTGTCTCAAACAATCCCCAGTACCAAAACATTATCTACATATATTAAACAAACATGCTGAACATATACCTACCATACACATATAGTCAGTCGATAATCCAAAGACTATTTATATATTATTATTATTATTAGCTCATTTCATCTTTACAACACTATAAAGTAGTGCTCTACTTATTATACCCTTTCTACAGAGGAGAAAACCAAAGTTCAGAGAACTTAAAGAACTTGTCCAAGATCATATAGCTAGTGACTAGCAAAGCTGGGCCTTGAACTCAAGCAGTCTTGCTCCAGACACTGATCTCTTAACTGCTGTATTAAACTTCAGTGGTTAATTAGTAACACATTTTTCACTCTATTTAACGTTTTCTCAGAACCTAACCAAATCCTAAGCCACTTGAACAGTAATCTCCTAGGAAAGGTAAACTGATTGAAAATCAGCTAAAGTTAATATTAAGTTAACTGAACATTATCGGAATAAGTCCCGAAGTAACAATTCTTAACCTTTAGGAGTCACTCTCTTCTTTGAAAATCTGGTAACAATCAGGGCTCCTTTCCCCCCGAAAAGACGTACATAGACACACAAATATAAACATGAGCATAGAAGTGCAGGAATTGCCCAGAAATCAAACCCAGCCTAGGGCATGCTAGGCAGGCACTCTACCACCGAGCTACACCCTGAGATTCAAGTTACCACTTTTGCCTAAACTGGCCTCAGCTGGCAATCTTCCTGTCTCAGCTTTCCAAATAACTGTCTCACAAGTTATATAATTGTCTCCCAAGGTTTTTGCTTGTCTGTTTGTCTTTTGGTATTGAGGACTGAATCCAGGAGTATTCTACCGCTGAGCTACATCCAAAATTTTTGTTTTGAGACAGAATCTCTCTACGTGGTCAGGCTGGCCTCGATTGTGATCCTCCTGCCTCAGCCTTCCAAGTAGCTGGGATCACAGGCATGTGCTATCCCACCCTCTAACAGTGGTCCTTTCACTTCCTAAATATAGCTCTCATTGCTCTAAGGCCTTTTTTTTTTTTTTTTTAATGTTTTTTCTCTCTTCTCCCCTCTCTCCTTCCCTAACAAGGTAGTGTTATCTTTTCTTCCCCTAGTTAATTGTCCTTGAACATACCCACTACAGGAAGGAGATGCCTGCTAAGGATCTAGGAAGTGAATATCTCCCAAATTAACAAGGGAATCCTAAAACACCATCAGGATACCCTGGGACCCCCTACCACAGCACACCTTTAAAGTTCCTTTAAAACCCCCCTGTCCCTCCTGATTGATAACATCACAGCCTTTGGGATAAGAGTCCCCTGTGTTTCTCCTTTGCTAGCAAAGCAATAAACCTTCTTCCCTTTTCTCAAAACCATGTCCTCATTATTAAATTGGCATTGATTGGCATTGAGGACAGGGATCAAGCTTTCAGTTACAACCCCACTAAGTTATCAATTGTTGACCTCACAATTTCCAGAGCCAGATAAAGCCCCTCCAGTGCAAATAGTCTGGGGTTTATACCCAGGACCCCCATTCACCCCCACCCCATTAGCACAGATAGGTATTGGTAAGGAAACTTCTCTGCCCATAAGCCTGTGTGCATTTTATTGAATAAGTTTTGAATCCTTTAGAACCACATGGTCTGGGAATGTGGATTCCTTTGTTGTGCCAGTTGAGAAGGATAGGACTGTGGGTGGGGCCTTCTGGAGAAAGCCTGTGTGGCCAGCTGGTGTTGCTGCTGCACCACATACAATCAGGTGCCACTGGGATGCGGAGAATCACTTCCAGCCTAGGGGCCAGGAAACACACATACACACACACACACAATTAGGCTAACCCAAGTCCCATCCCCAAAGAGTCTGGCCCATGTGTACTAGAGAAAGTCAAAAGCATAATAAACAGTTTTATTTCCCTTATTCTTAGTTTAGCAGCAATGTTTTTCTCCTCTCTAATTTTCTGCTATGCAAAGAACAAAACACATACGTAATAAAGCATATTATTAGGGAACAAGTTTAAGAGCCAGACATAGGTTCAATCCTAGCTTCACCATTTATTAACTCTGAAAATGTGAGCAAGTTCCTTAGTATCTCTGAACCTCTGATCTCTGCCCTAGAAAACGTGAACACTTGTGCTTACATTGCAAAATTATTGTAAGGATTAAATAAGACAATACACCTAGTTCCTAACACATAAATACTTAATAAAAGTTAGGGCTGAGAGTTTAGCTCATTGGTAGAGTGCTTGTCTATCGTGTGCTTATCATGTTTGATCACATGAAAAAAAAAAAAAGACCAGGCAAAATGGTGCCTGTAATTCCAACAACTCGGAAGGTAAGGCAAGAGGTCGCAAGTTCAACATTGCAAGACCCTGTCTCAAAATGAAAAAATAAAAAGGGCTAGAGATGTACCTCAGTGGTAGAGCACCCATGAGTTCAATCCCCAGCATTAAAATGAAAACAAAACACTTTAAAAGTTGCTATAACAAGACCCCAGACCGCAAAGTGTTTCTGGCTATTAATTCACTGAGATGAATAGCCCCCTTACAGGGGTATGTCTAAGTCCTTAAATATCAAGGGAATAGAGAAGAGATCTGTACATCCTAATCCTTATAAGTTAGAAGGCATAACTGCTTCTTTGGATTTCTTACAATCCCTGGTACAATGTTTGATGAACAATAGATGACTATTGGCAGGCACATGTGGAAGTACCAAAAGGTACTCTGGTAGAGCCAGGATCACCTTAAGAATGAATCAGACATTCGGGGCTAGGGTTGTGGCTCAGCAGTAGAGTGCTTGCCTAGCACGTGCGAGGCACTGGGTTCGATCCTCAGCACCACATAAAAATAAATGAAATAAAGGTATTAAGTCCAACTATAACTAAAAAAAAATTTTTTTAAAAGAATGAATCAGACATTATTACCCTATGTACATGTATAACTATATGACCAGTGTGATTCTATATCATATGCAACCAGAAGAATGAGAAATTATACTCCATTATATATGATGAATCAAAGTGCATTCTATGGGCTGGGGTTATGGTGCAGTGGTAGAATGCTCACCTAGCATGTGTGAGGCACTGGGTTCGATCCTCAGCACCACATAAAAATAAAAAAAATAAAGATATTCTGTCCACCTACAACTAAAAAATAAATATTAAAAAAAACAAAGTGCATTCTACTGTCATGTACAACTAATTAAAAAAAGAAAAGAAATATCAAGTGGAGCTGGGCATCCTGGTGCATGTCTATAATCCCAGCTACTCTGGAGCTGAAACAGGAGGATCTTGAGTTCAAGGCCAGCCTGGGCAACATAGTCGGACCCCCATCTGAGAGAGAGAGTAAATATCATGAAAATAAAAAGGGAAAGGTATTTAAGATTAAAAGATACTAAAGACATTGTTGTGACACAGTACATTCTAATACATGAAATCTTTTTTTTGGTACCGGGGATTGAACACAGGAGTACTCGACCACTGAGCCACATCCCCAGCCCTATTTTGTGTTTACGTAGAGACAGGGTCTCACTGAGTCGCTTAGCGCCTCACCATTGCTGAGGCTGGCTTTGAACTCGTGATTCTCCTGTCTCAGCCTTCCAAAGTGCTAGAAGCACAAGTGTACACCACCACACCTGGCTGTAATACATGAAATCTTGATTGGCTCTTGGTCTGAAAAAAAAAACATTAGAAGACATTTTGGTGCTAGTACAAGAAATTCAAATATGGGTAATTATTAGATAAACTAGGGAAATATTATTAGGTGTAATAGTGGTCTTATAGATGTTTAAAAGAATGTCCTTTTATTTATTCAGTTATTTTTGGAGCTGTATTCTGAAGTATGTAGGGATAATTCAGAAATGGTTCCAAAATTACATTCACATGTACAAAGAATGATACTTGACAAATATTGATGAGTATCAAATTAAGGTGAGAGTAGTTACATAGACGGGTATATATTCTATTGTATGTTTGAATATTTTCACAATAAGTACTTAGAAAAAGAAGATGCTAGGAATAACTCTCATAGGAACATGTTCTTTATGTGTACCAGAGAAAAGCCCGAAAATTATCCTGAGTACACCAGGCTGAGAGCAATGAACTTCTCATGGGATGAACTGTGGCTCCCCCAAAATTCCTATGTTGTAGTACTAACCCCCAGAACCTGAGAATGTAACCATATGTAGTGACAGAGTTGTTTTGCTTTGCTTTTGGATGGGATCTCCATATGCTGCCCATAGTGGCCTTATACTCAGGTTCAAGTGATCATCTACCCCTGCCTCCCATATAGATGGGACTGCAGGTATGTCCCATGACCCAGCTTGGAGAGAGGATCTTTACAATGCAGCTAGCTGAGGATGGTAGCCCATGCCTGGAATTCCAGAGACCTGGGAGGCAGGAGGATCACAATTTCCAGGCCAGCCTAAGCAACTTAATAAGACCTTGTCTCAAAATAAAAAATAAAAAGGGCTTGGTGGTTAAGCATCCCTGGGTTCAATCTCAGGTATCAAAAAATAGAAAGGAGAACAGTGAAGGAAGGGAATCAATGGGGAGGGAGGAGGGGAGGGAAAGGAGAGATACTTAGGAATGAAATTGACCAAACTATGCTATGTGCATGTATGAATATGTCACAATGAATCCCACTTTTATGTATAATTATAATGTAACAATTAAAAATTAAATAGAAGGGAGAGCAGTAGAATAGAGGAAGCAGGTCAGGGAAAGGGAGGAGAGGAGGGAAAAAGGAAGTACAAGGAATGAAATGAAGCAAATTATATTATGTTGCATGTATGAATATGTCACAATGAACACCACTATTATGTATAATTATAATGCGCCAATAAAAAAGTATAATTAAATACTGTCATATTGTGTATTAGGTTCCAACCTATGAATTTGGGGGGTGGAGGTGACACAAACATTCAGACCATAGCTCGCGAACTAATACAGAACTCCTTTTGATTTGCCACCCAAAAGCCCAGGGTTCTTTCCCCATACTCTCACCCAGCTGTGTCCCCCCAAAACTGCAGTTGGGGTAACTGCAGTCTACACTGGGTAGAAAATGCCTGCAAGGCCCAGCCAACCTGGGACACAGAGCTCGGGCTCATCTGAGAGCAGTTGCCCGAGCAGGTTGTGGCACACCAACAGGAACACACTCCTGGGTCCCAGAGCACTGCATGTCTGAACATCTGCCATTCAAGTCTAACTCATGTTGATCCTTTACCCTTCTTAAGTACCTTTTGGTTTTCCTTTCTTAAAAGTTAATAAGGGGGGCTGAGGTTGTGGCTCAGTGTGTGTGTGTGTGTGTGTGTGTGTGTGTGTGTGTGTGTGTGTGTGAAATCTAACTATAAAAGCCCTGAAGTTAATCATTTTTATTTTATTTTTTAGTTATTGATGGACCTTTATTTTATTTATTTATATGTGGTGTTGACAATTGAAACCAATGCCTCACACATGCCAGGCAAGTGTCTACCACTGAGCTAAAACCCCAGTCCTGAAGTTAATCTTTATACTAACTGACAATGACTATTTTCTAATACTTAGAAATAAAATTAAGGTTCAGGTGGTATGCAGCCATATTCAGTTATTATAATATTTAAATAACTTCAGACTTGTTGATAAATACCACTGCTCCCCCTCATCACCTAGCCCCTCTCTGGTAACTCCCACAAGTCCAGCAGCTAACTGGTTAATACTTGGAACCCAAGAATCCTCCAGAACCTGCTGCAGCACACTCTTGACCTCCACTCTGAAAAGAGGGATGCTGTCTCTGCCCTTACTGGTTGTTTCACCCTTTTCAAATTCTTCTCTGTTTAGTGTGTTCCCAGCACTGGCTGTCTCAATTCTTTATGACACATTATCTCACTGCAGCTCTAAAACATAAACTATAAATATTTCCTTTTACATATGAAGAAACTGAGATTTAGAGAAAGTAATTTGCCCAAGGTCATGTACTGGAAAGGAGCAGTGTTCTTAATCACTGCTACTATTTTCCACCTCACCCCCTGGAATTGCTAGGTCAGAATCCTTTTATCTCCAGGAAAGGAGAAAGCCACACAGTAAAGAGTTCAGAGGCTGCCCAGGGTTCTGGGCAGTCTAGGCGTGCTAGGCACTCCCCTTTTCTCTAGGTAAGATAAAGACACAGAGAGTACTGCTAAATCATAAAAACTCACAAATGAAAAGCAGTCCTGCAACTAAATGAAACTGCATATGGTTCCAGGGTCTCCTTACTGTGAAAACTATGGGAACTAAAGAGATCCCTTGGGCAGCATGAGGCACAGCAGGACTGAGCACGTGAGTAAGGCCCACTGTAGCCTTTCAGAGCAGAGTCGGAAGTCCTCACAGCTTTCTGAGGAACACCTGCACACTCTCCTAACTCCTCCCCAGCCTCTGAAAGTGTTGCTGCAGGAACCTGACAACCCAGTCCCTCCCTACCAGCTTACTGGACACCCACTCAGTGCATGCAGGGAGGCCCCCTCATTTCACCCTTGCCCTGGCCCCTGATTTCCTGCTGACCTTCAGACTTTGCCTTTGCCTTTCCCATGGCACTTAACCCCTGTGTGACCTGAGGACTCTATAACCCTAAAAACCAGTCCTGCTAACCAGCTGGCCTTGGCACAATAGCACTTGGAAAGCAAAGTCATGGGACTGAAACCAGAAGAAAACCTATTCATGAGAGAAGCAGCTGGCAGCTGAAAAACAGAAGGCGAGAGAAAGGAAGGCCAGTTCCTACCTCCTACCGGACCTGATTAACTGGGGATTTCAGAGCCAGTCACTCAACCTGCCTAAAACCCCCTAGGCCCCTCTCCTAATGAAGGCAGCCATGCTTATCACATCTCCGCCACCACCACCCCCCTTCCCTGCAGGGCTCAGAAGGGCAACCCCGCTGACAGGAGCTTTGAGATGGAAAGCAATAAGGAGAGGAGAGCCCAGGACAAAGCAGGCAAGGCAGCCAAGAGTACGCTTCCTCTTAATTCCACTCTCCAATTAAACACCAAAGAAACATTTGTGAGGACATATGTTATTATTAAATAATTTTATTCTTTTTAAATTTTACAAGTATCATATATTTTCATTGGAAAAAAATAGAAGACAGAAAACTCATCTATAACTAAGACATAATCACTTTCAACATTTAATATACATATGCTCCCCACCCCCCAAGCACTGGGGATTAAACGGAGAGATGCTCTACCACTGACCTACACCCCCAGCCCTTTTTAAAAATTTGTGACAAGGTCTTGATAAATGGCCTCAGTCTCCCATATTGCTGGAATCACAGGTGTGTCCACTGTGCCTAGCATATACATACAAATTTCACAACAAAAAACAAGTGAAGACTATCCATCTCTCACCTGGCAAGTTTGAGACCAGCCTGGGCAACATACTGAAACTCTGTCACTATGATTTCCCCAGTTGCACTGTAGGCATCTTCTCCCAGCCATGAAGTGAGAGTTTCCTGCCAGGTTAGTTTGGAACTGGCTATCACACTTCTACAGCAAGGGGGCTGAGGCAGGGGTGAGAAGGAAGACGGGGCAAGTAGATGAACACATACATTCACGCACGCTCATGCAGGCGAGCTCTAGAGCCTTTGCATGTAGGAGATGAAAAGCGTTCATAAGGAGACAAAAGGGAGAAAAGCTAGGACCTACAGACTGATTACAAGTATCGGTGCACCATGTGACACTAGATGCCAGTGTCAGGAGAGTCCTGAGAGTGCTGAGCCAGCTTTGGACTGAGGTTAAGTTGTTGAATACAACCTTTTTTTTTGGCGGGGCAGGGGGGGCGGGGGGAGCGGAGTTGCTGGACATGGAAGCCAGGAAAGCCAGGGCACAGAGAATGCTAGATGAGCACTCTACCCCTGAGCTACACTCCCAGCCCCAAATGCATATTTTTACTCCCTTCCCACAGTCTCATTTTCCCCAGTTTTCACAATAATATTGCTTTAAGGTCCTTCTCTTTTTCTCATTTCCTCACTGTGATATCAAGAACACTCTTGAGACAAAAGTGTGCCCTTAAATGATTCAGATAGAGGAAAAAAGAACCCAGGGGGGAAGTGGGAGAGGACCACTCCTGCTCTTGGCAATTAAAAGAGAGGCAGGAGGAAGGGGAGGCTCCAGTCTCTGCTCTCCTGCAGGGAGTGAGTGAACCACATCCTGGCTTTCCCTCTTCCCTTCTCTTAAGGGTACCCATCCTCTGCAAATCACCCAGACTTCAAAATCTTCAGCTTTCTTTGTCTTCTTTTTCTCACTTCTAAACAACCACTCTGTTGTCAAGCTCTGTGAGCTCTTTCTTCCCCAAAGCTTTCCCACTCCCATCCCTCCCTCTGCATTTCCATAGCAACGTCCCTAACTCAGGGACATTTGAACAAGTTCTCCTGCCTCCTGTTGGCCTCGCTTCCTCTTTAACTCTGCCTAGCCCATTCTTATCAACACCTACTCCACTTATGATCCTAGGAGATGTGGCGTAATGCTGCCTTCCGGCTGGAAAAGTCCCAATACTTTTTGCCTAAAAAATAAAGCCTAAGGAATTCCATTTGCCTAAGGAATAAAGCCCCATTTCTCTAGAAACTCCCACCACAATTAGGCATTGTCCTGCTCTCCCTTTTCTCACCTTAGCTGCTTCTGTTCACATCCCGAACCTGCTCAGAGATCCAGCCTTCCCCCAATGCTTTCCCTGGAATTTCACCCCTGAGGTGCCCAGCCTTGCTAACTTTTACCTTTGGAATCAGAAAGACTGTTCAAAGCAAATTTCCTTCAATATGTCAGTTATCTCCCAACAAGAAAGCATTTTATCTTCTTTAACTTTATTCTTTGCACCTTTCAGTGCCCTACACTTTATTATCTATAATAAAGGTTAACATCTTATCTCTCCTACTAGATTACAGTTCCTAAAGGGCACAGGCAGTTTTGTTGGTCTGCAGCCCCAGGAAATTCTGAGTTTATGTGAGCTCTGCTTCGTAGTAATTACCTGGTAATTACCCTGGCAGCTCAATCTGATACATACTTAAAGACAGGTCCCTGGAAGGCTCAGAGGCTCACTCACCTCCTGGATTCCCAGGCCTAAGAACAAAAGCCTACATGTGCTTCAGGAGTTTCGGTTGTTGTGATGGGTCAAATTATGTTCTTCTGAAAATTCTTATGTTGAAATCCTAACCCCTAGTACCTCAAAATGTGATCTTATTTGGAAACAGGGTTTATAACAAGGTAATTGAGTATATATGAGGTCATTAGTGTGTATGCTAAATCCAATTTGACTGGCATCTATATAAAAAGGGGACTTTTGGACTTACAACTAGATATGCATAAAAACATGCACATGAGGTGCCATCTACAAGCAGAAGAGTGCAGGAGGCCACCGGAAGCTATAAGAGAGGTATAATTGTTTGGATGTGAGGTGTCCCCCAAAAGCTCACATATGAGACTATGCAAGTTCAGAGGGGAAATGATTGGGTTGTGAAAGCCTTAACCCAATCTGTGAATTCATCACCTGATGGGATTAACTGAGTGGTAATGAGACAGATGGGGTGTGGCTGTAGGATTTGGGCACTGGGGGCGTGGCTTTGGGGTATATATTTGTATCTGACTAGTGGAGTTTCTTTCTCTCTGCTTTCTGATTACCATATCAGCTACTTCCCTTCGCCACACTTCCACCATGATGTTCTGCCTCACCTGGAACCCCAAGGAATAGAGATGGCCTTATATGGACTAAGGCTTCTGAAATCCTGAGCCCTTAAACTTCCTCCCCTACATTTGTTCTGGTCAGGTCTTTTAGTCATAGCAGTGAAATCACAAAACAAACAAAGAAACAAACAAAACACCAACCAAAGTGTTGGCAGCGTTGATCCCTTCTGAGAGCTGTGATAATCTGTTCCCAGCCTCTTGTTTTAGTCAGCTTTTTTGGCAATAAGAGGGATTGAACCCAGAGCCTCTCTCATGCTAGCGAGGCAAGCCCTCTATCACTGAGCTACTTCCTCAGCTCCCCACCCCTCCTTTTTTTTTTAATTTTTATTTTTTAAGTAAAGAGACAGAGTCTAGCTATATTGCTCAGGCAGGTCCTGAACTCCTAGACTCAAATGATCCTCTTGCCTCAGCCTCCTCTGTAATGGGGGTCACACCACCATCCTAACTTGTGGTACTTGCTTAAGGTAGCCCCAGCAAACTAAAACAGCTGAAATCCTGAGAAACATGTGGGCCTCCACAATGAGGCCTGTTTCAAGGCTGAGGCCATGACCCTGGGAGGGCAAAGCCAAGGCTCTGAGATGCTCTAAGAAGAAGAGTCACAGCAGCCCCCAGTCTGCAAATAGTTCATGTTGTTACAGAGCTGGGGCCTTCCGAGAAACTGAGGCAGCATGAAGACCTCTCCTTTTATACCTTGATTCTTTTTTTTTTTTAAATATTTTTTAGTTTTACATGGACACAGTGTCTTTATTTTGTTTACTTATTTTTATGTGGTGCTGAGGATTGAACCCAGTGCCTCACACGTGCAAGGCAAGTGCTCTACCACGGAGCCACAACCTCAGCCCTATACCTTGATTCTTGAGACCAAGTCAGATATGTCACTCAGAGTAACAGTAATGAGTTTATTGAAAGGATATAAAAGGGAAAGGGGACACTCTGAATAGAGAGAGTGGATATCCTCAAAGAGGAGAGGGAAAATGTGCCTCTCCTGCACTTCCGTTTTATTGCGGATCCCAGAAAAGTTTCCACAGGGTCCTGCCCAGGTCCACCACTTGACTTCTGACAGCAAGATGACATCAGACTTTCAAGTCCTCACTGTCATGGCAAATCTAGGTTACCTTGGCCCATGCTGACTGGTTCTTATAGATTTTGTGGTTAGAAACTATGTGGTTAGAAGGAACTATCCTTATCTCCCAGAGTTTCAGGATCTGGTTACAGAGGTCTCCTGGGTTCCTCCCATGGACATTATCTCAGACCTGCATTTTTTCTGCAGTTAACAGATAGTTTGCTGAGGAATGTGACATATCCTGTCTACTTAGGTCAGGCAGGGCTGCAGGTAAATTACTTCTTGGAAAAGAAAGCATGTAGGGGTCAGCACAGTGGGCCCATTTTATAGAATTATTCTCTTAACCTCAAGTTCCCACCATTGACATCTGTCTGTCCCCTAACAATGTCAACAGGTGAGCAGAAATGGTTGGTCATCTCTGAGGGCCATGGGCCTGTCTTTGGCCACCTGACACAGCCCTTTGAAGAGTAAATTTTGTTTCTGTATTTGGGCAAGGGGAGATGAAGAGGGGATATGTCAGGGAAACCTGCTGAAGATTATACTCTCCTTCCAGGCCCCAAGTGCTTCCAAGTAAACTCTTTAATGGAAGATGCCTGTTGCAGTGTGCACTCCTGCAATGCCAGCAACTCTGGAGGCTCAGACTGGAGGATCACAAGTCCCAGGCCAGTCTAAGTGACTTGTACTGTAAATAAACAAATAAATAAAATGAACTAAATGGAAGGATGTCATTAATCTCGCAGAGTTGTGGAGCTCTACCCTGGAAACTACTCCCTAAATACCACTTTCCACTGAAGCTCCTGGGACCTGCCATCTCCTCAGTGAACATTCTCTTCCTCAATGAACACCCTCCTCTGGACTCAAAGGAGCATTTCCTGAACCCTGTTTACCCATGTGTCTACCCACCCCAGGACCCCAAGAGATATGCAAATTATATTAGGAGGATTGATTTGATTTGTTGGCTAAGTGTAAAGGGTCCCCAGTAGAGACAGGAAAACTCATGCGTGAGGGGTTTTACGTTAAGGCAGTCTGCTAGCAGGAACTTGAAGCCAAGGCTTGGTTCAGTGTTAGACCTTTTATAGTGAAAGCAGTAGGCAAGCTGGGAGACAGGACAAAAAGCAGTAGTATAAATTAGTAATGAGCTCAAGAGGAACCACCAGCCTGGGGCTGAAGCACCAGGGTCTAACAACAACTCCCACACTATGGGAGCAAACACTGTGAGCAACCAGACTTCTGCTTTAAACCTGTGCTGCCCAGTACAATCGCTGCTGACCACAAATGGTTTTTGAACATTTGAAAGGTAGCTAGTGCAAATTGAGATGTGTCCTGATGTGTAAGTATAAAATACAGACTAGATTTTGAAGACTTAGTATGAAAAAATGAAATCTAAAGTATCTCATTCATTTTAGTAGCGAGGAGAACAAGGGATTAGATCCATGGCTTTGCCCACACCAGCCCTTCATTAAGAGTTTTCAAATATTGATTACATGTTAACCGAATACTATTTGCATTGTGTTAAATAGATTATAATATTAAAATTAACTTTTAATTTTAAATATGGCTGCTAGAAATTTATATTTTCTTTATTTTTTGTGGATTGAACCCAGGGCCTCACTCATGCTAGGCAAGTGCTCTATCGCTGAGCTACATCCCCAGCCCTAAAAATTTTCATTTTTTATTTTATTCTATTTATTTTTTGCAGTACTGGGGGTAGAACCCAGGGCCTCTCCCATGCCAGGCAAATACTCTACCACTGAGCCACATCCCCCCTAGAAAATTTTAAATGACATGTGTCTCAAATTTGTTTCTCAGATATGTTGAGGTGAGGAAAGTTTTCCCCTTTGTGTACTTTTGGGGCAAAGTGCAAATTAAACTAGTAATAGGCAGATTAGCAAGAGGAAGAAAAAAACACCCCAGATTTAATTCTTTATTTATGAGAGTTCACAAAGAAAATGATTCAAAGAGGCAGTTAGGGCCTGGCATGCTGGAGGAGCACAGCTTTAATCCTAGCTACCAGGAAGGCTGAGGCAGGAAGATCACAAGTTCTAGGGCAGCCTCAGCAACTTAGTGAGATCCTGTCTCAAAAAAAGAGCTGGGGATGGAGCTCTGTGGTAGAGTGCCCCTAGGTTCAATCCCCAGCACCACACACATGCACAAAACACACAAGGAAGCAGTTAGGGTTGGCAGCGTAGCTCAGTGGCAAAGCTCTTAGCTAGCATGTGGGAGGTCCTGGGTTCAATCTCCAGGATTGAAAAAAAAAAAAGATGCAGTTAGAATCCAGGGCTTATATACTATCCTACTGAAATAGGGAGGGGTAGGATGCATTTCTGGGAAAATAAAAGACTTCTTAGAAGGTGGGGGGGGGGTTACTTATGGGAAAAAATTACTTGTTGGAAAGACAAATGAGCCCTCAGGAGAATAGATAAGAGATCTGATAGTTCTGTGACAAGATCTGTTTGGATGTGGTACCAACTTCCTTCTTTGTCTAACAGAGAAGATTAAGGGGAGGGATTTATGACAAGCGAATTGTTTTGTGAGGCTCTGCTTCTAGGCAGATAAAGGATTTCAGGAACTCAAATGCCTTCTGCTCAGAATTATTATTATGCCACGTGGTTTATTCCATATCTGTTTAGGGAGGCCCTGCTCTAGGCACAGCATCCTAACCCTGAGGAATGATGCTCTTCTCCTGTCTATTATGCACTCAAGCCCTGAGAAGTTAAGAAACATGCTCACAGTCACAAGCTGATAAAAAAGAAAAAAATCCAAGAGGAGGGCTGGGTTTGTGGCTCAGTGGTAGAACACTTGCCTCGCAAGTGTGAAGCACTGGGTTCGATTCTCAGCACCACAAAACACAAGTAAAACAAAATAAAGGTATTTAAAAATATTTTTAAAAAAAATCTGAGAAGATGCAAAAGTGACAACAGAGAAATCTGCAAGGAAGGACCAACGAGGACAGCTTTGATTAGAATGATGGCGGTAGGCAGAAAGGAAGAGATTTGAGACATATTTTTAGGTGGTGTGGTGGTTTGAATCTTAAGTGTCCTCCACAAGTCCAGGTGTTAAAGGCTTGATTGCCAACTTGGTTGCCAAAGGCTTGGTTGTGGTGCTAGTGGGAGAGGTGGGGACTAGTAGAAGGAAGTTGGGTCACTGGGACCGCACCCTTGAAGGGGATATGGGGACCCTGGCCTCTCCCTCTCTCTCTCTTTGTTTCCCTGCCACCATGAGGTGAACAGCTTGGCTCTACCACCCACTCTTTGCCATGATGTACTGTGCCACCACAGGTCCCAAAACAGAGTCAAGCAACTATGAACAAAAACCTCTAAGACTGTGAGCCAGAAAACAACTTTCTTCCTTATAAGCTGATTTATCTCAAGTATTTTATTCCAGCAATGGAAAACTGACTAACATTGATAGAAGCACTCCCTTTCTGATGTGTGAGGAGCAGTGAGGAAAAGGCAGAAAGGATGACTCTGGGTGTCTGGCCAGAGGCACAGGCACATTGGATTCTGTGCTCAGAACCTGAGCAGCACAGAGAAAGGGGCACAGATGTGATGTGCAAACCCTAGCTTTTCCATTTCCTGAGTGCATATCTGGAAGTTATGTAACCTCCTGGGACTCAGTTTCCTCAGATGAAGAGCAGGAAACTCTCACAAAAGAGTTGTAATGAAAAAACACATAGGATTAATTCTATAAAGTGCTACCTACATGTTCATTTGTTTAAAAAGAGAAGAATCAGGATCTAGAAACATTCTTGTCCTCCCTTCTCTTTTCCATTTCCCAGGCAGCTAAATCAATGATTAGCTCTCAGGCCAGCTTCCCCAGTAAACCCATCAAAGAGAGAGTGATTGGGATGGCTAATCTCTCCCAGGAAGGCTTCTTGTCTTGGGTCACAGTTCTTCTCTCATTGAACAGTCTGGGTTGGGGCCACAAAACTGGATCAACTCTATTAATGTCAGTCCTGCCCTGGTTGGAGATCCAAAAGTAAGATCCAATTGGGCTTCCCTACCCACACTGCAAGGGACAGGGTCCCACCCATAGGCCCCAGGTGCTCAGCTGCATACCCTCACCTTCTTCACATTCCTTTCTGACCCTAATTATCCCCAGAGATTGTCTTCACCAAGACAGAATTTTCCCCATCCTGTCCAATGCCTCTGAGTGGTACATTGCATTTTATGAGAATGGTGCCCCCTGGAGTTGTACAAGATCTCTGTGAATCAAACCCAACTGCCGCTGCCTCCTCTAATCCTACAGTGTCAGGCTGATCTAAGAAATAAGTGGATAGTCTTCTCAGAGGTCTCTCCATCTCTTCCTGCTCCTCTTTCAAGTAATCCCAGGCAGGAGCCTGCCTTGAGTCCTGCTGTTCCTCAGTTGCAGTCCTAGTTTAAAGGAGATCCGAACTGAATGAGAGGCGCTTCTGCCATCCTGCCCTTGGTATTCTAAGTCAACATTGCCATCTGTTACCCTCACTAAACTAGGCAGGGTAGGTCCTACTCTTCTGTAGTCCTTATGTGTGGTGGTCTGTCAACGTTTGTGGAATTAATGAAAGTGTGTCTCTGCTAAGATTTCTACCAATAGCCGGGCACGGTGGCTCAAGCCTGTAATCCCAGCAGTTAGGGAGGCTGAGACAGGAGAAACACAAGTTCAAAGCCAGCCTCAGCAACGGCGAGGCACTAAGCAAGCAACTCAGTGAGACCCTGTCTCTACAGAAAACACAAAATAGGACTGAGGATGTGGCTCAGTGACCGAGTACCCCTGAGTTCAATCCCCAGTACCAACAACAACAAAAAAAAGATTTCTACCAATAGTAGTTAAAGCAGAGATGGTTGCCTTTTAATGAAAGAGTCTTTAAAACCAAGACAACTACTAGAGCCAAAGGATTGATTAATCTATTGATGGCATACCTGAAAGGGACCCAAAGGGAAAAGGAACCCTTTCAATCCTCACATGTGGGCAACCCCTCCTCCTAATACCTGCCCAACCTGTTGCAGAAAGTTTCATGAAGGCTGTACTGAGGCTCCTGGAAGTGCTTTCCTTCTAGCTAAGGAACAAGCCCTAGGTCATCTGGGCCACACTTCTCTTTTGGAGGCCCCTCACCTTCTGGTGAATCATTGTGGGCTTTTCCATGTCATTTCTGAATATTTGTGAATAACACCATTTCATAGCATAGCAATATAGGGGTGAGCCCATTAGGTATTTACCCTGAGTGTAGAATCTAATTGGGGATCAAAGAACTTAGGAAAGATAAATAATAGCGTAGTGCAATATTTAAAGACTTTTGATACTGGGATCCTCATGGATTACTTTGCATGGTTTTTTTGTTTGTTTGTTTGTTTTTAAAAACGACTGAATTGGGGCTGGGATTGTACCTCAGTGGTAGAGCACTTGCCTTGCATGCATGAGTCACTGGGTTCGATCCTCAGCACCACATAAAAATAAATAAATAAAATAAAGATGTTGTGTCCACCTACAACTAAAAAAAATTAAAAAAAAAAAACAACTGAATTAAAATATTATTTATCATGGTTACTGAGTCTTATGGTGCCCCCTTAAGCCCTGTGCTCTAACTGACTACTGAGTACTGAATTATTATTATCTGGATACTTATTCTAAGTATCCAGAGAGCAGAGTGCAGTAATCTCAGCTCCCATCTCTAACTGGTGCTGGCTTCAACATTGACATTAAGTATGAGAACCTCTTAAAGAAGACTTTCAGATTGATGATCGGTCTCAAGCATAGCATAGCTATGCTTTCCTTCAGAAAGATAGGCTGATGGTGGTGGGAGGTGGGCAAGTATTTTGTTCCAAAGTTTCCACTGGCCTTAAACAGCCCTTGGGCTCCGTGGTCTGATGATCAGAAGTATAAAGGTTTCTAAAAGACCTTTGATATGGTTGCCAACACCCACATTTTCCATTCTGGGAACAGTGCCACCAAGGGTCATAGCAGCCCTCCCCCACCTAAGTGAAGAAATGTCTGCCGGTGCAGCTGGGGCAGATCCTGTGAGGGCGAAAGGTTAGAAGTCCAGAGGAGTTTTTCTCCTGGCCACTTGTCTTTCTCCTCTGGTACACTCTGCCACACCCACCCTTTTGCACTTTCAAAACATGTACTCATCCCTCTTACCCGGCCTTGGTCAGAGCCAACTCACCTCTCTGTCCCTCCATATGGAGAAGGCTATCCCAGAAATTGCATGTGAAGATTTTCTTGCGCTGGTTCAGAACTTTGCCCTGGGTCTGGACTTGTTTCCCTACCCCAATTCAGTCTCTTTATTTCAGGCATGCAAGAGAGAGTGAGCTATTTTGTTATGAAGGCAGGGAAACAACCTCAAGTTCCCCTACCAGTGCCTTTAGAACTCTCTTCTAAGTAACTGGAGCATAAAATTCATCGACAAAGTCCCTTCGGGGGACACACCATCTGGGGATACTCCCTAGAAGGATAGGTTTCTGGGCTAATTTGACTACTGTTTTGGAGGAATGCAGGTGAACAAAAGGTAGTTTCCACCAGGTCAAAATGTTTTTTCCACTTCCTGTTCTTGTCTATTTTGCTGTGTTCCGGTGTAAAACCACTCAGTTTCAGAATCAGCTGAAACTTGTCAAAAGCCTGCTCCTAGGTCTTTGTCAACCCCATAACCTGGTAATTAAGTTAGATTTCATGATGCCAGTAATTTTCAAAGGACAGGTTTTTCCAACTGAATCAGCAAACAGCAGCAATGCCTGTTCCCAAATAACCATGAACTCACAGTATTGAATCAGTCTCTTAGTACTGAGCCTGAATCTCTTGAGATTTCTTTTCCCTAGGGCTGACCTGATAGAGATGGCAGGCAGAGTGTTAGCTTCAGTCCCCACAACTCCCTACTACTGACTGGCAGGTTTCTATCCCCCTCATCTGGCCCTTGTGATAACGCACAGAGCTGCTGGGCCTGAGAGAGCCCCTACAGCAACAGTCTTGGGTAGATCAGTATTCATCAGCTCTCAGAAACGGAAGTGTGGGATTGTGTTATGTTGTGCAACAAAAAGCAACCACGCAAGCAAACCCCAGATGGCTAAGCAGAGCCCATTCACCGGGGAGTTTCAAGGGGTTTGTGTCCCCAGGGACTGAACAGAGCTCAATCAGAGAACAAGTCAGCTTCCGAAAGCCTTCAGTGATGCACAGGAAGCCAGGAGGAAAGAGTCAATGGCTAGTCATCATTGATTTGCAGTCAGAACATTAGAGCTGGAAAGATCTACAAAGGTCAGCCAGTTCAACCCCTTGCTTTACTGATACAGGAACCGGAAATCCGGAAAGGATTAGAGTCCTACTGCAGTGGGCGTCAAAGCCGGAATCACCACCCTTCTGGTCTTCTCTATGTATGGCTTTAACAGTTTGCAAACACTCTTATGTGCTTTAATTTCATTTGATGTTGTGAGCAAATATTTACAGTTCTTCAATAGAAAGGCCAAATGAGGACTGCTCAGCCTCTTCATCTGGGAAGAAAATAAGAGTATTTTTCTAATGGCATTCTTGCTGGGATCAAATGATTTAACAGTTTTGGAATTCAAAAGGCTATATCCTTTCTCTCCCAAGTTCTGAGAAATTAAGTAATGGGCAAGAAGAAATAAAAACAAATTTGGGGCCAAAATATAACCTTTATCACTGATAAACTCTGTATTGGACTCAGTGGTTTATATTTGTGGGTAAGTAAACCCAGGATGCCGGTACCCACACAGGCTTAGGCAGGCTTCCTAACTGGATAATTATCCCTGTGACTAGCAGACAATGGGAGAACAAAGTCCAAAGCCTGCTCAGGAGGAGGCTGCCTGCCATAGGATGAGGAGACTGAGCTCAGTATTCCCATTACTAACCCCAAATTACCATTGAGAACTTACTCCTATCTTCTCCCACCCTCTTCACCACCACCCTCCCTCCTGGGGAGGAATGAGTCAGAGAGTAGGGAGAGATCAAAAATGGTATGCCAGAGGAGTTTCTTCCATATGGGAAGAATCATCGAGGATGAGGAGGAATCTTTTCTTTTAATTTTTCTTTTTTTTTGGTACCAAGGATTGAACTCAGGGGTATTCGACCACTGAGCCACAATCCTTAGCCCTATTTTGTGTTTTATTTGAAGACAGGGTCTTGCTGAGTTTCTTAGTGCCTCACCTTGCTGAGGCTGGCTTTGAACTCTTGATTCTCCTCTCTCAGCCTCCCAGAGCTCTGAGATTACATGTGTGCACCATTGCACCCGGCTTTTATGTTTTATTTTGAGACAGGGTCTTACTGAGTTGCTTAGGGCCTCGCTGAGTTACTGAGGCTGGCTCTGAAATCACGATCCTCCTGCCTCAGACTCCCAAGCCACTGGGATTACAGGCCTGTGCCACCGCACCCAGCAAAAATGATTATATTTAAGAAGATGGAGGAATAGGTGAGGGGAGAGAAATAGAAGCTAGACTTGACTCTCTGAATCTGCCTTATTTTCTATATTTGACTTTGGAATGAGATATATGCTTTACATAATTATAAAACAAAATTTAATAATAGCAGGGGCAGAAAGTTCTGAAAAGTTGAAAGCAAATGAATCTGATTGTGAATTGATCATTTAATTATACACAGAGGAATTATTCAAGTAAATTTCAAATACAGTAAACTGACTCTATAAGCCTCCCTTAGCACATCCTAAAGATGAATAGAAACACTGGGTTAGTTTGCTAGGACTGCCTAAAAAAGGACCACAGACTTGGGGGTTCAAACAGACATTTATTTCCTCACAGTTCTGGAAGCTGAAAATCCAAAATCAAGGTGTTGGCAGGCTTGGTTTCCTTTGAGGCCTCTCTCACTGGCATGTAGAAGGCCATCTTCTCCCTGTGTCTTCACATGGTCTTTCCTCTGCACATGTCTGTGTGCTCATCTCCTCTTCTCATAAAGACACCAGTCCTGTTGGAGTAAGCCCATCCTAATGATCTCACTTAACTTTACTCTGTAAAGACCCTAACTTCAAATTAAAAAACAAATAAAGACCCTATCTTCAAATACAATCATATTCTGAGATACTTTAGCATAATCAATTTTGGGGGAGGAGGCACAATTCATCCCGAAAACTCTGAAGAAATCTGAAATTGTATTTTATGTTATACCTGTAATATGTATAGTTTTGAGTTGTAGGCCCAGCTAAGGCCTTAGACAGCATAGAGCAGAGATAAACCATCCCTGATACCCTTCCCAAATTCCTGACCCATAATATTTTGAGCAAAATAAGAGTTGCTTAAGCTGCTGAGTTTTTGGATAATTAATTATGCAGAATAGTAACCAGGACAGAAGTATTTCTAACCCCCACTTAAAAAAAAAAAGGCTCTTCCTCTCTGTATAATTCTAACTACCAGTTTGAAGGATTAGGGAACATGTTAGGGGAACTTGATACCACATAAAAATCAGAAAAAAATATCATAACAATCCAGAATATAGAAATCTCTGCAGGACAAATGAATGAGCCTTTTCATTAACCCCATTAATAATAATGAAAGTTGCAAGAAGAAAAAAGAATGGGACTTATTAGGGTAAATAGATTTGTGGGACATAACCAAATGTCAATATGATGCATAGGCTTTATTTGGATTCTGATTCAGAAAAATGAAAACAAAAATGTTTATTATGGGAAAATCTAAACACTGACTGGACATTTACTGGTATTAAAATTGTGACTAATCTTTCTAGGTTGGATGTTATTGTGGTCATATTTGTTTAAAAAAGAAAAGAGTCCTTACTTGTGTGTGCATAGATGCACACTGGGGATAGAGTCCAGGCCCTGTTGTACGCTAGGCAAGTGCCTTGCCACTGAGCTACGTCACCAGCCCTTTTTAAAATTTTTGAGACCCAAGAGCTAAGTTGCAGAGGCTGTCCTTGAACTTGCTATCCTCTTATTTCAGCATCCCAAGTAGCTGGGAGTAAAGGCATGTGCTACCACATCCAGCAATAGTCTAGAGAAAAATGCTGAAGGATGTGGATAAAATTATTTAATGTATGGGTTTCTTGTCAAAATAATCCATGTGTTTTTGTAATGATGAACAGGACTGGATAGAGAGTGGAGAAATATAGATGCAACAAGTTGGTCATGGGTTGATAATTTTTTAAGTAGGATGATGTGTGCATAGGAGGTGTTTTACTATTCTAATTTTGTGTTTCAAAATCTACAAGACTGAGGTTACAGCTCAGTGATAGAGTGCTTGCCTAGCAGGTATGAGGCCCTGGGTTCACTCTTCAGCACTGCAATTTTTTTAAAAAAGTATACCTAATATAGATAGTCATGTGTGGTGGCACACACATGTAGTCCCAGCTACTCAGGAGGGTGAGGCAGGAGGATTGCTTGAAACCACAAGTTCCAGATCAGCCTGGGCAGAATAGCAGTCTCCAAGACATTCTCCTTTCTTGGAGCTCATAGCTTCAGCAACTTAGCAAGGACCTAAGAAACTTGGCAAGACCCTGTCTCAAAATAAAAAATAAAAAGGGCTAGAGATGTGGCTTAGTTGTTCAGCAACCCTGGGTTCAATCTCTAGTCCAAGAAAAAAAAAAAAAAAGTACAGCTGGCCTGCAGGAGATTTGCTACCTGGATTGCCAAACTGAAATGTTCAATGGTCTCTTTATGTGATCGCAAATGCCTTGATCACTAAAGTCCTCTTAGGGCCTTCTTTGATAATGAGTCAAATTTACATGCCATCCACAATTTCTACCTGTGAGTGTTGCTGTAAATTCAGACTTTCTCAGTTTGTTACTACTTAGAAGCTTTTCTGCCTTTTCCATGAAGATAACAATGTGACCACTATCCTGGGGAAGTGAGTGTTTCATCTGATTTTCTTGCTCTCATGGCAAGATCTAATTTTACCATTATAAAAATCTGTTGGAACCATATATTATATGATTCCACTTATATGAAATGTCTGGAATGGATAAATCCATGGAGACAGAAAGTAGATTAATGGTTGCCTAGGGCCTGGGGAGCTTAGAGGGAAGTGAGAATGGTGGCTTTGGGTATAGGGTTTCTTTTGGGGGTGATGAAAGTGTCCTAAAATTGTGATGATGGTTGCATGACTCTGTGACCATGCTAAACCTATTGAATTTTTTATTTTAAATGAATGATCTAAATGGAACTGTATCTCAATAAAACTCGATTATGAAAAAAGCAGAAGACATTGAGGTGACATTGAGGAGGACACATACATACATGGCTTTGCTCCAGTAACAAACCACCTTTGTCCTACTTAATAGGAAGAGTCTGTTCTCCTATCCTATCTATTCTTCCCATATACACAGTTTCTATTTTGGTCCTTTTTACAGTCTTGTTATAGTTTGTGAGCAACTGTTAAGTCAAAAACCATGGTGAGGCCTTGGTTACAGATTGCTTTTGTTTTCATCAACAGTAAACATGACTAATGTCACTATGGCTCAATTCAACCACACACGTGGACTCAGGAAGCTCTGGACATGTGCTCGGGCTGGTGGGGCCAACCAGCTGGAGAGACAGTGATTGACTAAACTTGGGCTCCTGGGCTCTAAGATGTTGGTAAAGGCTGGGAAAATATCTTCCCTAGAACTGTGGGGTAGAACATTGCTATGGAAGTAACCCTGAGGGAAAAGAGTGTTCTCTGACTTGGCCAGAAGATGAATACCAGCTGGGAATTTTTTTTTTCTTAACGTGGTGCTGAGGATCCAACCTAGTGCCTCACATGTGCGAGGCAAGCGCTCTACCACTGAACTATAGCCCCAGCTGGGAATCCGTGAAGAGAGCTGATTTTGAGCCCAGCATTTCTCTAATTAGCACCCAGCTCAGCAGCCTCCTTCTACTTTGCACTTCCCCACGCTTGATCCTCAAAGGCATACCAGGCCCTTAAAGTCAGGATGGGACCTGTGATGAAGTGACTACATGGGAGAAGGGGTGAGGCCAAGTACACAAGAATATGAGACAATTCTCCCCTGTCACAGTAACAAGGGCCTGTGATGGTAACTTTTGTGCTAACCTAGCTGGGCAATAGTGCCTAGATACTCAGTCAATCATTCTGGCCTCATTTGGTTGATTGAAGACCTGAATAAAACAAAAGGCTGACATCCTCCTCCTACCCCACTAGAGTGACTTCTGCAGCAGATCACCTTAGGACTTCATCTGCAACATTGGTTCTTCCTGGCAGACTGCCTCTGGGCTTGAACTGTAACTCTTTCCAGAGTCTGAAGCCTCCTGTCCTGCCCACATCAGATTCTGGACTTGTCAAATCTCTATGGTAGTATGAGCCAACGCCTCAAAATATCTCATTATATAAGCACACATCCTATTGGTCCTGTTTCTCTGAAGAACCCCAATACAGGCTGCATTTCACCTTCCTCAGGACTGTGTCTGGGAGCTCTGACCTCAGGAAAAGGAGACCAGAAGATGAGTTATCCAGGGACAGGAGTTTTCTGAGCAGGAGCTGAGGTCTCAGTGCAGTGACTCAGTACCCATAGCTATTGAGAGAGTAGTGTTAGAAAATGGAGATAGAAAGACCCATTCTTCTCAGTTATGCCCTTGACTGGGATGGCTTGGAGAAACACGGGTTTCCTAAAAGAATAGAACAAGTCCTGCTGTGTCTGAGGCTTGATGTAGATGATGCTTCTTCCAAGGAGGGTCTTTCTAGGCAGGTGTCATTTCAAATGTCTGGCCTTTGTGGACAAAGCTAATCAAACACTCTTCAGGTAGGGCATGAGGAGACATCTCCACATTTAGCTTCGTAAGCAGTGGAAGCTGGTTCTTGAATCTTCCCTAAAAAGTAACATTATAATTATTTTATTTCATTTTACCCTATTTTATTTTACTTTATTTTGGTACCAGGGATTGAGCTCTGGGGTACTCAACCACTAAGCCACATCCCCAGCCCTATTTTGTGTTTTATGTAGAGACAGGGTCTCACTGAGTTGCTTAGCAACACACACACACACACACACACACACACACGCACAAGAATTGAACACAGGGGCACTTTACCCCTGAGTTACATCTCCAGCCTTTTTTTATTTTTTATTTTAAGACAAGGTCCTGCCAATTTGCTGAGGCTGGCCTCGAACATGTAATCCTCCTGCCTTAGCTTCCCAAATTGCTGGGATTTTAGGCATGCACTGCCATGCTTGGCTAACATCATAATTCTTGAGAAACCTCAGACACACAGGATAATGCTTGTTAGTCAACAGGGTTCACATTATGAAATAAAAAAAATAATACCCACATAGTCATTTTTACTGCAAACTATGAAATATTTTGAAACATATAGACATATGCATATTCTGAAACAAGAGTCACTCTGGTAAAAGAAGCAAAAGGAGTTTTCTCAGTCCTTAGGAGAAAAGGATGGAGCCCTCTGTGAACAGGGTTGTATGATATGGTAGCACAAATGAGGAAGCAGGAATCAAGGCAAAGGCCAGGGTCGGCTGAAACAGGAAAGTTATCCACAAAACACACTGCTTGGTTTTTGACGACATTTCCTTTCAGTCCCACCCTGCCCCAGAGCCCAGCCAAAACCGGGGTGGTGAGTAGTCTCACCCTCGAGTCTCTGACACATGTACTGTCCACATTGTTCCTTTGGTACATTGCACGAGTTTCTGAAATTGTAAGCATTTCTGTGCAACTGTCCTGATGTTCCAGCTACATTTCAAGGCAGACTTTTTCTTCTTAGAATAAATTAAGTTGTTTTGATTGTTTTGAAGTTACTGGGGATTGAATTCAGGGCCTCACAACATGCTAGGCAACTGCTTTACCACTGAGCTACACTCCTGCAGCCCTAGACTAGATTTTGAAGCACAAAAGGAATGAATATAGGAAAGTCAATGCTTATGAAATAATTGAAGTATAAAAAGAACACATTTGTAGACTTGGATCTTCTGGAGTGACTACCTGAATACCATAGAACTGACCCCTCCTCTGCCAAAGTATAGAAGGTGGGGGACCAGCAGGCTATCACTGAAACTATTGAGCTCACAAACACACTGCAGTTGCTATACTACAGAAAAGTGCAAGTTGAGCCGGGCGCGGTGGCTCAAGCCTGTAATCCCAGCACTTTGGGAGGCTGAGACAGGAGAACCGTGAGTTCAAAGCCAGCCTCCGCAATGGCGAGGCGCTAAGCAACTCAGTGAGACCCTGTCTCTACATAAAACACAAAAAAATAGGGCTGGGGATGTGGCTCAGTGGTCGGATACCCCTGGGTTCAATCCCCAGTACCAAAAAAAAAAAAAAAAAAGAAAGAAAAGTGCAAGTTGAATCTAGGGCCATCACTTTTTGCTACTGACATAAAACTTAACTAAGCAAGCCAAGAAAAGATGGCCAGTGACCTCTGCCTTACTTCTACCTTATGAAATTCATGCAGTTGGGTGAGTTGCACATCCATAACTCCAAGGGAGTCTGGGAAATGTTTTAAACTCTTCAACATCTGCAGCACAGTTGGGTAGGAATGGAAGCTGAGTGCCAATCCATTTCAAACACAAGTGGCAAGCTGGGCACAGTGGCACACGCCTGTAATCCCAGCACTTAGGGAGGCTAAGACAGGAGAATCGCGAGTGCAAAGCCAGCCTCAGCAATGGCGAGGCACTAAGCAACTCAGTGAGACCCTGTCTCTACATAAAACACAAAATAGGGCTGGGGATGTGGCTCAGTGGTTGAGTACCCCTGAGTTCAATCCCCGGTACCAAAACAAAAACCAAAAAACCAAAAAACAACCCACAAGTGGCAATCATAATTGTTATCCTTGTGCTGGCTCAGGGGTAATCTTGTGGTGGTCGGATCAGCTCCATTCAAGATCAGTTGCAGGGGGGCTGGGGTTATGGCGCAGTGGTAGCGTGCTCGCCTAGCACGCAGGAGGCACTGGGTTCGATCCTCAGCACCACATAAAAATAAAATAAAGATATTGTGTCCACCTACAACTAAAAAATAAATATTTAAAAAAAAAAAAAAAGATCAGTTGCAGGGCTTACTCTCCCTCTCCTCCCCACTGCACTATTAGGGCCCCACCTTCCTTCTCAAGGGCTGATGAACATTCCAGGATGTTGCAAGGAGGGACTGTTCATACAGAATAGGGAGGACTCAGACCCCTTGGTTTCTTCTGCCTGTCAGACAGTAAAGTCCTGGCTGCTGTCAAGTGTAAGTCCTCACCAGCCACCTGCCAGGAGGCAACTAGCATGGCCCCTTGGCACAAGGAGTCTAGGGTTTACTCAAATATAGGCTGGCACTCCTTCCTTGCATGCGTGAGGCACTGGGTTCAATCCTCAGCACCACATACAAAATACATAAATAAATAAAATAAAGGTTTGGAAAAAAAATTAAAAAAAATATATCTTTAAAAAAAAAAATATAGGCTGGCACTCAAACCCAGCCTTTCCTCCTATCCCTGTCACCTCTCTGCCTTATCACTTCTCCTCTATATTCCCTTATTCTTTAGCCTACAGAATACTTTTCTAACCTAGTAGTGAGCTTTGCTTTTACTTCTGATATTTTTGCCTAAATCTTTTATCCATCAACCTTTTAAACTTCTGTCCTAAACCTCTGCTCCTCAGTCTTGCTTCTTCCCCTCTGTTATTTATTTATTTATTTATTTATTTATTTATTTATTTATTTCTGCAGATTGAACCCAGGAGTGCTTAACCACTGAGCCACACCCTAGCCCTTTATATATTTTAGTTTTTAGACAGGGTCTCACTAAATTACTTAGGTCTCTCTCTGTTCTTAGCTGTCAGTCATCTGCATCTATCCAGGCTTCTTCCAAGTGGAGAGATTTAAGCTACTACTTTCAGACACTAGACTGAGTAATATACATATAATAATACTTCATTGAATCTTCATGACAGTCCTGCAGAATAGCACTTTTAGTTCTCATTTTGCAGATGAGAAAACAGAAGGTTGGGGAGGTCATACTGCTAGGAATTGGTAAATCCAGAATTGGAGCCCAGCTTTGTTTGGATGTTAGTCCCAAGCCCTTCCCACATCACGATCTGCTGTCATTTTATTTTGCCTCCCTGCCCACAGGACAGAAACCTTCAGATGGATAAACAGTAACTGTGGGTGCACTGAAGAGACCCCATGTCAGATGCCAGTTTCTAAGCCAAAACTTTATGGGCCACATCACTCATGGTCAGTGGACTGTAGAACCACTGCTTCAACCCAAGGGCTCTCTTGGTCTGTGCAGGTCTGTTCATGTCTGGGACATTCTTTTTAAAAATGAGCTTGGTGGGAATTTATGGTTTCACCCTGAAAAATCCCACCAAATTCCCAGTAAACCCAAAATTGTGTAGGTTGTAGGGAAGGGATATGTTATTTTTGGCAGAAATCGTCTGAGTCTGGCAATAAACTTCTAAAAACATAATAATAAAAGCACTTCTTAACATCCTGTTTTTTCCCTTCTTTTGTTGATTTTTGAGCATTTCTTCCCAAGCAAGGAGTTATGCAATAAGATTTGAAAATGGCCAAAGTTTGTTTTATTGTTAGTTTTATTTTGTTTCTTTTCTATGTTTCTATGCACCTTATCTGCTTTAAGCTTTAAATTTAGGAACTGAAGTAACTATAAAGCACTCTGAGAATGGCCTAGAAACCATATAGGGCTGGGTAACAGTTTCCTAGAGTAAAGTGATAACTCTGAAAAGTCCACTAAGGTCCTACATGATCCCTCTCCATGGGTAGGTAATCTTTGAAACTAGGAATATGGATGCTGAGATAACTGGTCCTTTGCTCTTCATCTGAGACAAAAAGTTTCAGGTCCTTGTCTTTCTGACCATCTTCAAAAATTTTCATTCCTGTTGCACACAGCTTCACATACTTGTAATCCCAGTGTCTTGGGAGGCTGAAGCAGGAGGATCATATGTTTAAGGACAGCCTCAGCCACATAGCGGGACCCTGTCTCAAAATAGAAAATAAAAAACAACTGGGCAGTAGCTTAGTGGTAAAGTACCCTGGGTTCAATCCCTAGTACCAAAACAAACAAACAAAACAACAACAACAACAACAACAAAACAAAACAAAACAAAAAAGAAAGCAAAACAAAAACAACAAAAACCCAACCAACCAAACAGCAACAAAACTTCTTCCATTTCTTATTCCCCTGGAAAGTCAGTCTGGAACAAGAGTTAGGAGTGTGGATCTTTGAGGTAGACTGTCTCATCCAGATCCTAGTTCTGCTTCTTCCCAGATGCATAAACTAGGGCAAGTTACTTAACCTCTTTTGAGCTCAGTTTCATCTACAAAATGGGAATTATAAACCACCTACTTCCTAGGGTTTATGTGTAGTGAATAAATTTAATACATAGAGCAGCCTTTGGTGTTTAGTAAATGCTTGACTAAAGTTGCTCTTTTGTTTTTGGAACCCAGGGGTGCTTTACCACTGAGCAACATATCCAAACCTTTTTTATATTTTATTTTGAGACAGGGTCTTCCTAAATTGCTCAGGACCTCACCAAGTTGCTGAGGTTGGCTTTGAATCAGTGATTCTCCTGCCTCAGCCTCCCAAGCTGCTAGGATTACAGGTATGCACCATGCGCCCAGCCAAAAATTGCTCTTCTTATCATGAAATTGATTTTGTCTTGTGGTGTAAATTAGAATGTATAATTAGAATGTGGTGTAAACTAGAATGTGTAATGGTGTAATTAGAATGTTTGTAAATGTGAATACATTTCTGGATTCTAGACTGGTAAATGGATTCAGAAGGCCCTGGTCCCTGGCAAAGATGGGTGGTAGCAATAATTTGTTCCTTACAGGAAACATTTGTTATTCTTGCAGTTAGGATTCCTTTACTGGTCCACATCAAAGATTAGACTCAGGAGGCTGAGTCCTGGCCCTGCCATTAACTAGCTGTGATATGTGACAAGTCTCCTGTCTTCTCTGAGCTTTTGTTCTCAACAGTAAAACAGGAGGCTTGGGCCAGAACCTTGTGGTTTGAGGCTTCTTAGATCCCAGGGAAATCTCCACACACCCGAGAGTGAAGTCAGTTGAAGTATAGAAGCACAAATCCATTTTCTTTTTTTTTTTTTTTTTAAATATTTTTTTAGCTGTAGATGGACACAATGTCTTTATTTTATTGCTTTGTACATGGTGCTGAGGATCGAACCCAGGGCCTCACGCATGCAAGGCAAGCACTCTACCACTGAGCTACAATCCCAGCCCACAAATCCATTTTCTAATTGTTTGTGTCCAAAGCCTGAACCTAAAGCCAAGGCCTGCTGAGAGGCAGCATAGCTGAGATTCTGTGCAGTCTCTGAGGATTACACTCCTTAACAAACATACTATATGGGGGGAGAATGTGGTGACAAAGTGAATACTGAGAACTCTTGGCCTAGTGGTATCAGTATTTACTCGGTGTCAGAAAGAGCTATGTTCAATTATAGTTGTGCTATTTATTCTTTGGGTGACCTTGAACTAATCCTTGATGTCTCCCAGCCTCAGTTTCTCCACTCATTATAGTCATAATTAAATGAATTTAAGTCCATCAAGCCTCCAGAACAGTTCCAAAAGACTAAGTCATTTTTTATTTTTTGTTTCTTGCAGTACTGGGGATTGAACCTTGGCCTACTTACCACTGAGCTATATCCCCAGCCCTTTTTATTGTTTTATATTTTGGACAGGGTCTTGCTAAGGTGCTGAGGCTGGCCTCAAACTTGCAATCCTCCTGCCACAGCCTCCTGAATCACTGTGATTACAGGCATATGCCACCTTACTGAACCAGACTAGGCACTTAATTATCATTAATTCCTGCTATCATCAACACTCTAGCAGCATCTGCTGATGCAAAGAGAAGGTACAGGATCAGGTGAGTGGGTCAGAGCAAGGAGACTAACCCAGCAGGCTAGACTGGCTCTGGGAAAGATAACCAAGTGGGCTGAGTAGATAAGGCAAGATAGGATCTGGTTTAGGATCAGTATTTTCAGGGAGCAAATTAAGCAGCAGGAATGACTGTGGAGTCCAGATGCTGGACTAAAGTCATGAAGTGGCTCTTGAGCAATTGACTTACTCTCTACAGAGCCCCAGGCAGAGGGTTTGTGGGAGGATAGAAAGGAATGAGTGGAGCTGGTGAAGAGCAAGACAGCATAATTGAACCCCAGGTAAGGGGCAGAGCTCCAGTCCTCACTAGGAAAACTTAGGCACAAGGGCCATCTGATGAACTAGGTCACT
>CM053407.1:57961931-57999435 GCA_028644305.1 Xerus rutilus
AGATTTACAAAGTAACTTTTATTGTTTCCATTATTACAAAGTAATATATTATTACTGCAGAATGTATTAAAAATAAAAAGTAATAAAATTCTTTATCAGTAGGGTTTAGTGGCATGTTTGTAATACTAGTTGCTGGGAGGCAGAAGTGGAGGATTGTGAGGTAGAGGTCAGCCTGGGAAAACAAAGCAAGACTCCATCTAAACAGAAAGACAATGACAAAATCTTCATTATTCCAATAGCTCTCAATATCCAGAGGAAATTATTATTAATTTCTATTTTTTGGTACTGAGGATATAACCCAGGGCTGTTTTACCATTGAACTACATTCCCACCCCTTTTTGAGGCAGGGTCTTACCAAGTTACTTAGGGCCTTGCTAAATTGCTGAGGCTGGCCTCTAACTTGTGATCCTCCTGAACTGCTGGGATTACAGGTGTGCACCACCATGCCCCGCCAGAGGAAATTATTTTCATGTACATACACACTATAACTTTTTCTTACAAAAACGAGTTACCTTGTACATATTATTTCATCAAATTATTATGGTGTCTATCTTCTACATCATTAAAACTTTTTTTTTCTTGTTCAGGGCTGGGGATTGAACCCATGGCCTCTCAAATGCCAGGCAAGAGCTCTACCACAGAACCATACCCCCAGTCCTCATTTTTCTTTTACATTTTTATTGGGATATATATAACTTAAGAATTTTTGCTGGATGCAGTGGCACACGCCTGTAATCCCAGCACTTTGGGAAGCGGAGACAGGAAGCCAGCCTCAGCAATGGCGAGGCGCTAAGCAACTCAGTGAAACCCTGTCTCTAAATAAAACAAAAAATAAAGCTGGGCGGTCAAGTGCTCCTGAGTTCAATCCTCAGTACCCACTCCCCACAAAACTAAAAAAAAAAATTTATATTACAAAGAAATGTGTAATTCTATTCCATATGCCTTTCCCAATCAGTGCAGCCTCAAACATAAATACTCTAAACTTTATCATCACAGATTATACTTAAATTTCAAATGAATTTTTCCATTCAACCTCAAAAAGATGAGTTAAAGTACAAGGAAACTCCAGCTCTTCAACTGGTATGGGAATCCAATAATTTTACTTCACAGTGTGAATTGTGCTTATTGATAGTATCATTCAGACTCGTTTATGGGTCACTGAGAATAGTAGAATAGTATCTGAAGGGAAAAGGATATGGAGCCCTGCAGGGATTTGTAGAAAGCAACTGAAAACAAAATTAACAGTGGGAAGGGAAAAGTTCTAATTATTCCTCAGTATTTCAAGACTCAGTGGATCATGGAGTCACAAATTTGTAGTTTTTTTTTTTTCTCATGGGAGATAATAATCTCTTGTACGTTTAACTCTTTATCACTGTCCTATAACATCACAAGCACAGACAGCTACCGTCATTAATGGAACTTAAAAAAGAAAACCTAGGATTTCTCTTACTTTGCGGGGCAGGGTCAATGGGGGGGAGGTTGTTGTGGTGCTGGAGATTGAACCCAGAGGCACTTTATCTTGGAGCTACATCCTCAGTCCTTTTTAATATTTTAAGATAGGGTCTCACTAAGTTGCTTAGGGCCTCACTAAATTTCTGAGTTGGGCCTCTAAGAATCCTTCTGCCTCAGCTATCTGAGTCATGCCTACCACGCCCTAGGCATTACAGACCTGGGCCACAACGCCCAGCTCTCTTTCTTTTTCCAAGAGAGCTCCCTGATTTGTACCTGGCTCCAAACCCAGCTCGCTGTTCAGGAAGCAATGAACAAAAAAGGGGAGAGGTGGTTGTGGCATAGTAAGTTAAGAAACATTATGGCTTGCTGTCAGGCAAAAGCCTAAAATGCAGGTGGGAAGAGGACAGACTACCTCTTCATCTGTTTTCCATAGGGCGGAGACACGATGATGTTACCAAACTTTGGCTCTCCATCACCCCTAGATGATATTCATTCAGTACAAAGCCCTGCAAAAAAGGATAAGTCAAAGTTGAATAAAAAGGGAAATTTCCTTAGGAACTGGGAGCCTGAAAGGTTGAGAGATGCCAAACATACTGAACAGCTCTGGACAAACACTTGCTCCTGAATTACCAGTGGGAGAAGACCAAACCCATGGACATGGTCAATCAAAAGCACTTTTCATACCTAATACATTTGAGAAGCGCTTGAACAAAGAGATGCTAGACAAAACGCCAGTTTTTCCTTTTCTTTGTGGTGTTAGGGATTGAATCCAGGGCATCTTGCGTGTTAAACTTAGTGTTCTACCACTAAGCTACACCCACAGACCCCTTATTTTAATTAATCTTGTCAGATACTGGTATATACTGTTCTAAAGGCTCTGTACACATTCTCATTTGATCCATCAAACTAATCTAACAAATGAACAATGAGGTTCAGAGAAGTAATTTTTTCAATTTGTACATAGCTGTTAAAGAGTGGTGGGAAGTTGGATTTCAAGTATTTTGGTCAGTCCCATAGCAGAGCCATTATTGCTTCTGCCTTTTCTAGCCAAGCAGCATGAAAAGTAAACAGTCACTAGCCACTGTTTTTTGGGGGGTGCCTTATCATTGAGTTATAAGCCCAGCCCCTCCCCCTTTTAATTGAGATAATCTAAATTGCTTAGGGCCTTGCTAGATTGCTGAGGCAGGCCTCAAACTTGTGATACTCCTGCTTCAGCCTCCTGAGCAGCTGGGATTACAGGCGTGGGCTACCACGCCCTAGTAAAGGATTACTTCTTTTCAGCAATGGACAATGGACAGACTGGCCACCATCAGGTCCGGAAGACGGTGGCTGTGGCAGGGTATCAAAGAGACTGCTTCAAGATCAGAGAATGTACAAAGTGACACTGTGTTGCTTTTGGGGGGAGGGGGGGTAACTAGGTACAGAAAGGGTTAAACGGAATTAAGAACGAACCTGAATAACGCTAAAGCTAAAGCCCTGGGGTCGATGAGCGGAAGCAGGCCTGGTGGAAGCCCTGCGCAGCGGAAGTGCGTTTCTGGCATTCCTCCAAGATAACGCAGGCAGTGGGGGAGTTCCAGATACAAAGCTGCCAGGCCAGGATAGCTCTCCTTTCTTCCGACCCCCAAGGACAGGATCGAATTACAGTCTACTCCTGGCCGCCAGCGGGTTAAGCCCTAGAATCTTCAGGCCGCTGGAGCCCAGAATTGCAATTGCGGCTCTGCGGTTTACATGGCGCTCTCCTGGGACCCGGCTTCCGGTGCAACTCGCCTGCTCTGGGCGGCACCCCTTAGGACTGAGCAGCCTGGGCTACGCCCTGTCTGTGCGAGTGACTCCGGCTGCTCCCACTCGCCTGGGCTTGCTGCCAAGCCATGTGTTTGCCTCAGTGGCATAACCACCCACAACTCGTCATTCCAGAAGGGAGTGAAGGTTTGGCCTGCTTAGTTGTGTTCACAGGGCGGGGGAAAATAGCATCCCACCTAGAGAGCGATCAACTTAAGAGGTTTCCTTTCACAAGCAAAGTGGTTAGCAGGCCCTGCCGGGGATCCTGGGTGTGTCCACAGTTAGGATACTGGAGTTAGACCATGTACAGTAAAACGGCTATTTCCACAAAAGGTCAAAACTGGGATTCTGAACTTCACATCAGACTTGTTTCAAGAGGGCTGTAGTTCTCCCCCTTAGTGTATCCTACAAAAGAAAAATCCCTCACTTTAGGCTAATTTCTCCAAGGTCAGTTGAGGGAAGGAGTCATTCCAGCTGTAAACTACAATAACATTGGAAGCTGGAATTACATAACACTTCATCTCTTTGAAGAGGGTGCAGAAATAACTTTCAAGCCTCATTACTTGTCAGCCTCCTCTCACTTTAACACCTTGCATGGGATCCTAACAGAAGCCCATAGATAGAATCCCAGTGTATTGGGGGGAAGTGGGAAGCATCTTTGGAAATAACGATTAAGTCATTTAAACTTATTTCTTGGGAATCTGGAACCAACGTTATTGTCTTGGTCAGGAAGAACGAACACTCTTCTGTTGGTAATCAGATGTTTGGTTCATCAAGGCAAATAATTTGGTTTTATGAAAACATCAGAAAAGATCCTGATCATCGTCTTAATCCATACTTTGGCTATGTTATAAAGATGTGTTTCTTAGGTACAAAGAATCTGATTTGATTCTGAATTCCTCCATTTCCATTTTTTATTAAAATTATTTTTCAGTTATGGCCAGGTTTACAAGATACTAATGAAATTTATTTAAATGTTTTTTTGGGGATACTAAGGACCAAATCAGGTCTTGTCCAGGCTAAGCACAATCTCCACCACTGAGACAGCCCCTAAACATTTATATGTATTTATTTATTTGCTGTGATGGGACCAAACCCAGGCCCTCCTTCATGCTAGGCATGTGCTCCACCAATGAGCTACATCCTTAGTCCTAAATCTTTTTTTCTTTCTTTCTTTTTTAAAAAAAGCATTGTCAGTTGGGGCTGGAGTTGTGGCTCAGTGGTACAGCACTTGCCTTGCAAGCGTGAGGCACTAGGTTCGATCCTCAGCCCCACATACAAAATACATAAATAAATAAAGGTTTGGAAAAAAAAGTGTCAGTTTACATTGGACCTCACTATGCAGAAGTACCTTTTGTGATGTAATTCTGTATGTAGCAGCTCAAAACTGCTGTTCCTTTCCCCACTCTCCTGGTAGGACTGCACTGGAAATACATAGCTCTCTAAAAACCAATGATGGCTCACAATTTTTTTTTTTTCCAACTGTGTATGCTATGCATTATATTATCTGCATTTCCAAAAAGTATGTTAAAATACTGTCCTGCTTCATTAAAATGTCCTATAAATGAGAAGCCTAATATTATAGTATCATTTCTTCTCTTTATCAGAAGTGGAGATAACCTCTTCACTGCAGTTTCAATTTCAAAAGGGAAACATTTAGTTACCTTTCCAAAATACAGGCCTGATTTCATCTTGATTTAGTAATGTTTGTCAAACATGCACTTTAATCAGTAATTCTGATGCAGGCTGACCCCAGGACCAACATTTTAAGAACCACTGGCAGCTGGGTGTGGTGGCACATACCTATAATCCTAACTATTCCAGAGTCTCAGTCAGGGAATCACAAGTTTGAGGCTATCCTGGATAATTTAGCCAGACTTTGACTAAAAAAGAGTAAAAGAAAAAAAAAAAAAAAACAGAGCTTGGGATGTAGCTCAATGGTAGAGCACTTGCCTAGCATGCACAAGGCCTAAGGTTGCATCAGGCTTGAGTGCAACCATTTCTTTGGCTGGTTCCACATTATTCTGTAATCTATTGATTTTGTAGCATTAGCTGGAAGATATCCACAGCAGCACAATAACCCTCAGGGTGAACAATTTGTGCAAAAGTACAAATCTACTTTGGAATCCTTAAGCTTTATGATATTATGAAAAAGGAACACAGCTAAATGATGTGCTGGGCAGAAATTGTGATCTCTCTACAGAAAAACTTCACAAATGCTTTGCTGTTAGGACATTGAGGCTCTAAAATACTTCAAGTTGACTAGAGAGCCTTAGGTTGAGGGAAAAGTACTAAAGTTAGCAAATAGAGGTTTGCAGGTTCAGGCAGGGCTGGAATCAAAATATAATAAAACACCCTGTATTGCAGTTACAGCTTGCTAAATGTCTATTAGATTTAGTTGAATAAACCCAATAAGATACTCCCTAAAGACTGAGACTGATATTCCACTTCATATTTGGTTGTGTCTTTCTTTCTCCTATCAGTTCTGTACCGAGACCTTGCAAATCAATGTTGCATGGGTAGAAGAGAATCTGATCAGAGTTGCTACTTCCTAAGCATCTCTAAGAATATATTAGCTAATTCTGTCATCCTTGGAATGTGCATTTTTTATTTGTGCTTTTAAAATATATTTGATAGTAGAGTGTATTTTGGCATATTATATGTACGTGGCCTATAACTTCCCATTCTTGTACTTGTGCATGATGTGGAGTACACTGGTCATGTATTCATATATGAACATAGGAAAGTTATGTCCGACTCATTCCATTGTCCTTCCTATTCCCATCCTCTCTTGCTAAATTTTTGTACTGCCCTCACCTGCTAAATTGTTCTGCATCAGACTTGGAGGAAATTTTTAGGAAAGCCTGGGTAGCTGAAAAGAAACGACACTGTATTATATGCTAAAAAATTAAGTAAGTAGATGTTACAGGCTTGGGATACGGCTCAGTGGTAGAGTGCTTTGCTTAGCACACAGGAGGACCTGTACTCAATTGCTGGCACTACAAAAAAAAAGTTGATTTCATTTTTTTTTTTTTTAAACCATTTTCTTTCTCCCATACACAAGCAGGCAGCTTAGGAGACAACTGCCAAGAGACTTGTCGGAAAAGGAAGTATTTCTATAATTTATGCCTCAGTCTCTCCTGTGAAATCAGTAAAATAAATGATACTCATACTCATGAAGTAAATTCTCTTTTTGGAGAATGTAGTTACAAACACACAGCCTGTACTTAAAATATTTATTTACTTTAGTTTTGTGATACTGGGGATTAAACTCAGTAGTACTCTACCTCAGAGTTCCATCCCTACTCCTTTTTATCTTAAGACTGGGCCTAGCTAAATTGCCCAGGCTGGCTTGGAACTTGCACTCCTGTCTTAGCCTCCCAAATTGCTAGAATTATAGGTGTGTACCACCACACTCAGCTCACATTTAAAATTTTGGCATAGGAGTCAAATAAGGGCTAGGATGTATACATGCACACGACCAACTTTAAAATCCAATATAGCTTTGACAAATGTTTTATAAAATGGCCATATCTCACTGAAGAGCCCATCATCTTACAAGAAAACCTTACAAGTAACAAAGTATTCATAGTAATGATTATATTGCATTAAAACTTCAAATCTGTAGTGCCATCTTTGAAGGTTAAGTCTTCCCAATAAGGCAAATAGTGATTACAACATAGGCCTTGGTTCACGATTTACTTAACTCATTAACTTGTTTCTCGAATGACACTAACAATGTAGTACTTCAGAGAATGCTGTCACATCACCAACCACCTAAAACTATTAAGTGTTTACATAAATGTATAACTAAAAAGAACAAAAAAAATTTAAAAAGACTCTTACCAGAGATGTACTAAATTGAAGTTGATGTGTTTCTATATCCTGGTTGCTGTGATGCTATAGTTTGATTATATTTCTTCCTATATATTGCTAAGATATGGGTGTAAAGCCCTGTACTAATTTTAAATATACCACAGTTTTTACTCAAGCAAGGACTCTACCACTGAGCCACATCCCCAACCCTATTTTGTGTTTTATTTAGAGACAGGGTCTCACTGAGTTGCTTAGCGCCTCGCCATTGCTGAGGCTGGTTTTGAACTCATGATCCTCCTGTCTCAGCCTCCCAAAGTGCTGGGATTACAGGCGTGCGCCACCGTGCCTGCTTCCCTCCGCGTTTTAACAATCCTTCAAATATTCTTAATTTCCAGGCTATAAAAATAGGCTGTGCTTGCTATAGTTGGCATATTCCTGTTCTAGTCCTTAATAGGAAATAGGGTCAACAAAGCTTAACTTCACGCATACATGTATGATCATAGTAATTTATTAAGTGCTGGTTGTGTACTTAATTAACTTGGATGTCATCATAATGCTATCTGTAGTCTTAAATTATGAGATTTATAGTTATTTCATTAAAAATGCATGGCAAGGAGCAACTTTCAGTGTATTAACAATGTAAAATTTATTCCATGAACACCTGATTTGCTTCACTGTTTTAGAAATGGAAGGCATAACGAAGTCCTATTGGTTTATTTATTTGTTATTTATGTTATGACATGGGCTAACAGGGAAAAGAAACATCTTAAGATTATGCAAAGAATACCAAGTAGCTGCTTCTCTTCCACAAATGACTTCTTATACAGAGCACCTAGAGAGACAACTTAATCATTCATTTTAAGGATCTAATCTTAAAAAATACATGTCTCCCACTTTGACCTAAGCCTCTGATTAAACTACTGAATTTAGTCCTTATCCTTGGAACACAATTTGGTAGTTTCTATTTAGCAGAGAACTATTTCAATTTGGCATTTGGTTGTCTAAAACATAGAGATACACAGAAATATCTGTATATCACAGCTATTAAGGTTTCATGATCACACTTTCCAGGGCATAAAACTTCACTCTTAGATCATCTTCAATATACTTTCTACTTTGTTTCTAATTTCATTCGGGTATTTGAATATGTGGTAGAGTTCTTGCCTAGCATGTGTGAGGCAACGAGTTCAATTCTCAGCACCACCTAAAAATAAAGGTCTAATAAAACAAAACAGAACAACAACAAAAAAACAGGTATACTAGCAAAGTACAACTTAAGGTCAGTTTACTTTGCAACCCAGTATGAGGTGGGTTTAAGAAAGCCCAGACTTCCCTCTTAATTGGTCTTATTAACCTCCAGTCAGTCACCTTTACAGTGGCTGAGTGATTCCTACAGTACCAGTTTGATTTGTGTTAGAAACAAAGCTCATTCTTGCCTCCAGGGTTAAGGACAACAAATTAGGAGCACTTTGATGTATGTGTATTTGCAAATGAGTATACACTGTTAACAGGAAGAAGCCACATAATCTTGAGGATGTCTGTAGAGTATAGGGATACAAAATGGTGGGAACAGGAAAGAATGGGGACTAAAAATTAAGTGCTTACTTTCTGTTAAAGATCACACTGAATCCAGGTATGGTGGCGCACACCTGCAATTCCAGTGACTCAGGAGGCTGAGGCAAGAAGATCACAAGTTCAAGATCAGCCTCAACAACTTAGTGAAGCCCCAATCAACAGCAAGACTCTGTCTCAAAATAAAAAGGGCTGGGGGTATAGCTCAGTTGCAAAGTGCTCCTGAGTTCAATTTCCAGTGCAAAAAAAAAAAAAGTAACCTAAAAGAGCTAAGTCAATTATTTTTGAAATTCCTTAAGGGCAACAGAATGTATAATATGGATATATATATATATCATAAATTATATGTAAGATATACAAAATATATAATCAGAATATATAATATGGGAATTTGCCTAGGCAAATTACATACTAGCCAGGTACAGATTTCTGCATATTAAAAAAAGAAACAGAAGAAAATGCCAATGACAGCATACTATTTTTCCATCTAAAACTCAATGTTGGGGCATAGACATGAAGCTAAGTGGTAGAGCACTATCCTAGCATTTGCAAGGCCCTGGGTTTGCTCCCAGGAAAAAACTTTTTTTCTTTTGATATGTCCTCTTACCTGAGAATAATATTTCCACTGCCTTTCCATGTTTCAGTTACAGATCCTTCTAATCCAAAGTACATTTTTTTAAAGGAATGAGCTGTTAACCTTAGCATATTCCTAGTTCTTGAAAAATTTAAGTACTAGAGATAAGAATATCTTTTCTTTTTTCTTTTTTTTTTGGTACGGGGGATTGAACTCAGGGGTACTTGACCACTAAGCCACATCCCCAGCCCTATTTTGTGTTTTACTTAAAAGATAGGGTCTCACTGAATTGCATAGTGCCTCATGGTTACAGGGGCTGGCTTTCAACTCACTATTCTGTCTCAGCCTCCTAAAGTGCTGGGATTACAGGCTGTGCCCAGTCGAGATAAGAATATCTTGAGAAACAGGTTTTTTCTCTTTATGTGTGTGGTACTGGGGATTGAACCAGGATCTTCTGTATTCTAGGCAAGCGCTGAACTACTAAGCTACATCACTAGCCTAGAGTCTCAATCTAACATTAAAGCTTATCAGAAATACAACAGGGGCCAGGTATGGGCGTAATAGGTACTTGTATGTGATGGAGAGGTACAAATAGGCTATAGAAACAATCTACTTATTTTAAATGCAAAACCGAATTCATCAATTTCTACTGGATTAGTTGCTAAATTCTGACCCAGCATACAAGAATTCAAATGTTCAATAAATTAGAATTTCCAATTCAAAGCTTGACATATTCCTAAAACTATGCCCTATGTATTCAGCAATCAAGTTACTTTGTCACTTAGGAATGAAGTCATTAGTGGCAGTGGTAGAAACAATTGATTTACACTATTTTACTTTCTAAGGAAACCTAAGATAGGCAAATAACTGAAAATATAGGGTTTTTCTTTTTTTGGTACCAGGGATTGAACTCAGGGGTACTTGACCACTGAGCCACATCACCAGCCCTATTTTGTGTTTTATGTAGAGACAGGGTCTCACTGAGTTGCTTAGCACCTCTCCGTTGCTGAGGCTAGCTTTGAACTCACAATCCTCCTGCTTCAGCCTCCCAAAGTGCTAGGATTACAGGTGTGTGCCACCGCACCTGGCTAAAAATGTAAGTTTAAAAACAAACAAACAAAAAAAACCCCCTCTAAAACAAAAGGGTAAACTTCAAATTTCTACTCAGAATCATAATTCATTTTAAATTGTTTAAAATGCTGTCCATCATTTTTGAAGCATTATAGAGCAATCTAATAGTAAAAGGTACTGCTTGGGATAGTTATGAACAAAACTTTATTTTTATCCTTACTGTAGTGAATCAGACTCAGGTAAGGATGTATCTACCAGGATATAATTTAGCTATTTAAAAAACTAAATGGGCTGGGTGCCGTGGTGCCTGCTTGTAATTTCAGCCACTAGGAAGACTGAGGCAGGAGGATGGCAAGTTTGGAGATAGCCTCAGCAACTTAGGGAGACCCTGAAACAAAAAAATAAGAAGGGCTGGGGATGTGGCTCAGTGGTAAAGCACCTCTGGGTTCAATCCCCAGTACCAAAACAAAACCTAAATGGACTGAGTTCCTTTTCCTTGATCTAAAATGTGGACCTAAGACGTTGGATTTCTTGATAGATTTGTCTACTATTTAGATCATATCTATTCACTTTTTAAAAAATATTTTGTTGTCGATTTTATTTTTTTCACTTATTTATATGCGGTGCTGAGAACTGATCTCAGTGCCTCACACATGCCAGGCAAGTGCTTTACCACTGAGACACAAACCCAGCCCCACATCTATTCATTATTGACCTTCATCTCTGTAGACTTCTTACCAAATCTCAAGTATTTTCCTTGAAAGCCAGTTTGTTTTCTCTCTATACCCAGGCAACAAGCATGGATGTTTTTATAATGTGTTACATACTTCCTTTATTCTACTACTGTAAGGGCTCTAAGAGTCAGTCCTTCCCCTTGAGTTGAAGGTAGAAGTTTTAAAACATGTTCTTCCCTGTTCCATCCTACAACTCCAAATTAAGTCTTTGGGCAAGGGTTTAGTGCTTTGTTTAGCACTTGCCCAGCATGCATAAGACCTGGTGTGAATTTCCAGAAACCAACACTCACACACCCAAAAAAGAAAAAGTTAGGTCTTTGTTCAGACAGTATACTCTAGGACAAAAATAATTATTAACTTTGGTGAGGTGAGGGACACACGTATTGAAATGACTAGTCTACCACCTTAGGTAAGATAATTACTTAAATGGGATAAAATATATACAATAGCATGAAATGGTTCTGGCTACTCAGAAAACATTTGGTGGTGATGGTAAGAGAAGTCACACCAGTAATTAAGGATTTATCTGGCCTAAAATTAGGACTTCGCAATAATTCTCTCCACTCACTAAACTAGTATCACCAATGACCTAGTATGGAATGCTTTTCTAAAAACAAAGAAACAAAAAACTTATTTATTCTAAGTCCTTACTTCTAATTATTATACCTCACTTAATAATCAGGGATCTTTCCTTTCTTGGATAACTATCAGAAACACAAGTTATATGTAAGGAAATGGAAGTGGCATGAAAATTGAGCTAAGTTTAAACAGGGGGAATAAAGGATGGGAGAAAATAGCAATAAAACATTTATTTAGATATAAAGGCTTAAAAGTTCTAATACCAAGTCATTTAGTAACCTTATTGACCTAACTAAAGATGTAAAGGCTAGGAATTAGGTTGTCTTAAATATGGCCAAATACCAATTATTTAACTAAGATTAGAACCAAAGTTCTAATTTGTCCCAGGAACAAAGCAATGGTACAGAAGAAACCAACACAAATATCAATCAATACTGTACAGGAGGAGCACTTTGAAAATAATCTCTTTTGACCTAGGCACAGTGGCATTGTAGTCCCGGCATTTTGGGAGGCTAAGGCAGAAGGACCACAATTCTGAGGCCAGCTTAGGCAACTTCACAAGACCTTGTCTCAAAATAAAAGGGATAGGAATGCAGCTCAGTGGTGGAGCATAGCGGGATCCAATTAGTAATATGGGGGTGGGAGGGTCTCTTTTGAGGAGAAAGGATACTCAAGTGATCTCTAGCAATAAGTTTCTAGGTCATGTAACACAAGTAAGGTTTAAGTTTTATGAAATACCATTTATCATGATTGATAACCAAATTAATATATTATATAAAAACATATATAAAAGTTAGTTGTTTGTTGAAGGTGTATCCTATGATTCAGAAAATTTTGTATTGTACTTACACTAAAAGAGAGAAAAAAAAGCCTCCAAAATTCAATTTTTAAAACAAGAAATACAGAGATAAACTCTACATACCTCAATGCTTAAGCATTGAAGGGAAAAAAATGCCAATTTTTCCTAGAAAACAAAACAGAATCCCAAACTCTAGATAAGGAACAGTTGACAAACTTGGTATATTTACAAATTTTGATTTAACAAATTCATTCACTTGTCCAAGCAAAGAAAGGCTCTCCAATAGATTTTATAACTTGTCTTTTCACTGTATATTCAAAGTTTACAGTGAATATTAGAGAACCCCTTTTTACTGTATCTATGGGTAATCCATGCTATTTAGAGACATTAAACTCTAGAGTCAGAATGGAAAGGCATGGTTCAGTTCACTTAAAAACCACCCCAGAGAACTCTGGGGTCCGTAAGCCTTTGCAACACATGGGCAGACACACTATAATGTTAGTTTTTCTCATTTCCAGATGAAATTCCAGAAAAAAAGAGGTTTCAAATTTGAATTAAACAACATAGAGAGGATTATGGCACACAATAGCTGGAAGAGAGCAGAAAATTTTTCAAAATGTTTTTTAGATACTTAGGAATAAATCTTGTTTTTTAAATTTGTTTTCATTATGGTACTTGAGGTACCACAATGAAATCCAGGACCTTACAATTGCTAAGCAAATTTTCTATTAGTGAACTACATCCCCAGCCTTTTTATTTTACTTGAGACAGAGTTTAAGTTGCCCACACTTGTCTTCTAACTTGTGATCCTCCTGCTTCAGCCTCCCAAGTAGCTGGAATTACCTCTGTGTCTAGCTAGGAATAAATTTATTACTTCTTTAAGAAAAATTATCAAGTTGATTCAAGATGTCCACAATCCTCTAATGTTTTAGAGCACTATTTGCAAATATGTACTTGAGGATTAGTGTCAACATAACACCACTGAATCTATTTTTCAAGTTAAACCAGTCAGAGCCACGCTGTAATCCCAACAGTTCAGGAGGCTGAGGCAGGAGTTTAAAGCCAGCTTCAGCAACTTAGGGAGACCTTGTCTCTAAATAAAATATAAAAAAGGAGTGGGGATGTGGTTCAGTGGTTAAGTAGTCCCTGTACCAAGAAAAGTTAAACCAGTCAGGCTATGTATTTTTAACTACAATTTTAATGTATATCTATCTACTTATTTCAGTTCAAACCATTTTCAGATATGAATATTTTCATTCTATTATCTCCAGGAGGTCACTACAATTCCAGGGGTGGGAATGGGCCACAGATGGAAAATTTTATATAAAACCCAATAACATGATAACTGAATGTTTTCTTATGTTGAACATAAGCTTTAGCAATTATGTAAAATGGTGAAGTAGTATACGTGACTATTCAAAAATATACTAAAAAGGTCTAAGAGCAGACAGTGGGTAATCAATGTTAAAACTACTCACAAAGAGTTTCATTTCAGGGCTTTATATAATATACAATGTTATGTCCTGTTATTGGAATACCAATCTTGTGATACATAAAACATGTAGCTACTAGAGGTGACACAAACTAAACTTGAGGTAATAGCAAATTCGGTCCTGTAACATCAGAGCAAGCAGTGCTACATACCCTGATAAACCTCAAACACATCATGGTTTCATAAACCCATTTAATTGCTGGTGTTTAATACTATTGAAGTTTGCAGGGAAAACCATCCTCTAAATATGAGAAACACAGTTATCCAAAAATACTCAGCAGTTTTATTTCTTCTTCCTGCCTTTTTTGCAGAACTATCTCTGGCCCATCAGCTGCCCCCTGCCTCATTCTCCCATGTGTGATCTTTTCCTCTCATTCAAACAATAGTGCTCTAAAGAGCTCTTCTGAAAGGTTTGAAAGCCAATTATTTTAGCTTAGACTATACAGTCTATAAGGAAAGTGTTTAATCTTAACAATCTCTAAAGAAACATGTACACTCAAATACCAACCAAATGTCAATATTGCTAAGGTTGGTGGATCATCAATATTATCAATAATAAGAACAGCTCAAAGTTATTTGGGAAAAGAGATTTGGAAGTTCGAAATATAAGGAAAAAGGCTAAAGTTGTGTTACCCAGAAGTTGGAAGCAGCACTCCAGAAAGGGGGGGGGGGGCACAAAGATATGATATAGTACAACCCTCTTGAGATGGAATGCCATTTTAAAACATCAGAAAATGTGCTTCATGAAACTAGTAAGAGTACAGCAATTGTACAAGAGACAATGATTTGAACAAAAATAATCTTTTTGAAGGGATGAGTGAAGAAAGTTATTAGGAATCAAGTACCAAGCTAGTATTGGATGAGCTCAGAAAATCTGTGACCCCCTTTAAACCTTAAGATTTGCATTTCAACTAAGATGGAAGTGAACACTGGAATAGGCACAAACGATTCTGTCCAGGGAGAACATAATTCAAGAAGGCAGTCAAAGAAAAGTAATCTCAACTAGCATTTAAATATCACAAAATAATCAAGAAAAATCAAGAGCTTAATGGATTTGGCAGTTAGGAACAACAAGGAACACATTGGTCAAAACTACAAAAGACTTGTCTCTATCAGCCTAGAAAATGGCTTCTTTTTCTTTTTAAGGCAGAATGAAGCTGAGAACATTCTGAAAATTATTTTATATAATCCACTAGCATCAGATTTTCTAAGAATAGTTGCTATGAGGAGAGAAAGGGAGCCGGGAATTTACATATAACACAGTAATACTTATTCAAGGGGTTCTCATACAAAATGCCTGTTTTAACAGTCTGAGTAGGCAAAAGGGGGGCTTTAAACGTTCAATTCTTTGTACCAAGTAACTATTTACATTTCAATTACTAGCTTTTCAGTTCACTCACATTAGGTTACTTAATAACTAAAAAAGAAATCCCCAGAAACTAGTAAGAATTTAAGGATAAGCAAAAATAATTAAACACAATCTTAGCAGGGCGCGGTGGCGCACGCCTGTAATCCCAGCACTTTTGGGCGGCTGAGACCGGAGAATCGCGAGTTCAAAGCCAGCCTCAGGAATGGCGAGGCGCTAAGCAACTCAGTGAGACCCTGTCTCTACATAAAACCCAAAATAGGGCTGGGGATGTGGCTCAGTGGTCGGATACCCCTGGGTTCAATCCCCAGTACCAAAACAACAAAAACAAAAAACCCAAACAATCTTGTTTTCAAACTACCCCAAACCGACAACTAAAGACACGTTACAACTTCGAGCCCCGGTTAAAGTTATCTTTTTAGGTCCAGTAAGCACTTCCTCCTAACATCTAATACAAATATTGTCAATAAGCCATCCAGATTTTAGTTACAAGTATCTTTGTTGAACAACTCCCCGCTCTCAACACCATCGAAAGGGAGAGAACGCCTTTAAATCTTCTCTATATAAATACAGTCTTTAAGTCTTGAGCTTCTGGACATCTTCACCTATCCAAGGTTTCAAAAACTTAGTTCATACGACTACAAAATTGATTTAAAGAGGTAGGCTTTAATATTTTATGATTCCGCAAGCTTATTGAATATTATTTATCAAAAGTGCTTATAATTCCATCTTTTATTTTTAAACACCGGAATAAAGACGAAAGGCAACATACTAAAAGTATTGAAAACAACCTTATAAGTTCATATAGACTAAACACTGGCAGCTTTATTCTGCCTACATTTTAAAAGGCAGGGAAATCCCACCAATACGATTACACATTCTTAGAGGATTTACAGACAAGAGAGGGTACTGTAAGGAAGAACATAAGATACAAATGGAAGGAGAGTTTGAAAAGTGTCCTACAATTCAGAAGACACAACCTGCTTCTAATTTTTGGTAATACTTTTTCTACTCAGATCTGAGAAACTTCACATTTTCTCACAAAGTAGTCGATACTCCTCGTCATTGTGCCCCCACTCCTCGAACCCAGCCTCTTCCCTGGCTACCCATCCAAATGGCCCTTAGGGACTCATAACTGAATCCCACTTCCAGAGGAGGAACTCGCCACCTTACGTAAGTACACTCTGCAAGGAGAAAGGCTGATAAGAAATTAGGGCGCCAAACCTCCTCCATCAACAGCGGTCACACCTGAAAAGTGTGTCCCTCCCGGGGCTTTCCCGGGAGGCGCAGCTGCTCTGCTGTGGGGGAGGGGAAGCTTTGAAAGTCATCTCTTCCTCTTCAGGCCGCCAACGCCGACCGCACCACAGTCTCCTCCGCCCAAGCCCAGTCCCCTCCCCCGCCCCAGCCTGGGTCTGCGCCAAACCCCACAGGAATGCAGCCGGTCACATGCGCTGCGGCGGCGGTGGACGTGCCTCTCCCCCCGCGCCCCAAGGAGACCCAGCGCCATCTTGCCCTGACGCAGTTAAAAAAGTCACAGGAGCAATCGTGTCTCCTCGTCCACGCCATCGCCCCAGTCTTGCAGAGGCCGAGCCAGGGCCCTCACCTCGCGCAGAGACAGGAGAAAATGGTCAGGGAGGAGCCTTGCGATTTCCTTCGCCACTGCTTGGGTTCCATATCGGCCGCGGCAGCAACGATCACCATCGTCACTTCTCCCTCTCTGCCTGTGCAACAGCCTCCCCCGACGGCCTTGGCCCCACCCGCTGCTGCAGCATGAGGTCATCGCTACCCAATCACTATGCGCCCGACAGAACACATCAGGCACCGATTGGCTGCTGAGACTGCCTCTGCCTCTCCCCACTCAGCTTACCGAGAGCTCCGGGTCGCTGTGGGGCAAGAAGACGGAAACCGCCATTTCGGGGAGAGACCCCCCCAAAACGAGAGCCGGAATTGCCGTGTCACTTTAGTGGGGGAAATCCTTGTTTTATTATTGGGCCTCCCCCTTTTGTCTTAGAGATAGCAGTCTCTCTGTCCCTCCCTCGTTTAATCACCGCCACTTAAAGGAATCGCCGCTCCCCTCCCCGCATATTGTCCCGCGGCAGGGAAATCCTTTCCCGGGGCCAAGAGAAGTATAGGAGGCAGCGACGGCAACTGCACCGGTGGCAACGACAGCTTTTACCCCGATACACGGTGGCAGGGAGGCGGCGCTGGCGGTGGCTGCATGTTTTCTGTTCCTTCTCCCCCCGACATCTTCAGTTTCGCTCCTCCATCGAGACGGCGCTGGACCCGCCAGCTCCGCTTTTATTCGGTGCCCGGAGCCTGCGCACTGGAAGTTCCTCGGCCCCTAGTGGGCGTCGAGTGACACCCCAGCCGGGTTCGCCCAAGCGCTGGAGGCCAGACTGGGGCGGGGGAAGGGGAGATCGGGGCTGAGGTGGTTTTGCGGGTGGAAGAAAGTGCATCGCTCTAGGAGGGCAATGGAAACAGGGATCTATCCAGGCCGTACAGTCATCATCCTTCCACACAGTGGCATACCCAAGCTCACTTATAACCAGACCTGAGGGCTACTCAGGGAAAAAGGGTAAAAGAACCGATTCCGTCAGATACCGAAACTTCCCCCAAACCTTTGGTGAACTGTTGAATGCATCTGTTGTGAAAAAGATTGAGACTCTCTCCATCTTACTGTCTTCAGTTATCTGCGCGCCTCTGTGGAGGGGCAACGGCAGGCGGCAGCCCACAAGCAAAATGGCGGCGGACAGCTTCGTCCCCTCCCCCTTGCCCCTGCGGAGCGGGGCGGGCGGGCCCCGTGCACTTGCCGCCGCCGCGGCCGCCGCCGCCGCCGCCGCGGCCGCCGCCGCCGTCGCCGCCATTTTCCCAGAGAGAGAAGCAGTGACACTGAGCGGGCGCAGGGGGCCGAGTCGGAGACGGTGCCTGAGTTCGGGAGCGGCAACAGAGGGGGCATAGATACACCGAACAGCCTCGCCGTCGCCTCTGCGTTCCTGTTGACTGCCTGGGTACCCCCTCCCCTACTCCTTGACTCCTGGCGAAGAGGCTGCGCGCTCCTGTTTGGGGAGGGGGTGTGTGGAGCCGGGTCCTGTGTCCGCAGTGGCTGCTGTCGGGGGTTCGTCTGATCGCGGAGGTGTGGAGAGACTCCTTGGGGGTCGAGCAAATAACGGGGTTCGGGTGTCTGGTGTGTGAACATCACAGGTCAGTGCCTGTCGTCTCCGTGGGAGTTCGTGGGGTTTGCAGGGTGGGGAGACTGCGTTTCGAGGCGGTAGGGGCTTCTCATCTTTATCCTTCGGGAGGGGGGAGTCGACGTTGACTCTCAGGTGTCTTTGCTGGGGCAAGACGTTGCTCGTTTAAATCGAATGTATCCTTTCTCTTGCTTGTCCCTAGAAATGGAGCATTATGGCGGGTTTTAGGGTAGTGGAAGGGGAAACTGGCAGTTAAACCCCCTTGAGAGTGGGAGTTAGGGAGGGGGCGCACTCCTCCCAGGCAGCGAGTTAAGGCCGCTTGGGTGAGGAGGGAGGCTTCTGACTGTTAGTAGGGTTTGTGTCGAAGAGGTCCCAGGAGCTACCGGCTCTCGCTTTTCTCAGCTACGTCTTGTTCAGGTGTTGAAAAGCTGTATAGGCCCCATTTTCTTTTTCCGTCCCTTGATTGGCAGTCTCTGGCATAGTGCTCTCGTAAATATGAAGGGGGTTAAAAGAACGCCCTGGGCATCCCTCTTTGTGGGAAAGCGAGACAGCTCTTCATCCTCTCTGGGAGAGGGTAAACCCGCCCCTGAGGTGGTCACCCCAGTACCCAGCCTTCTCAGTCTCCTCCCCCCACTCCTCTTGCATTACTGCCGTCCTTTACTGTGCCGGAGCCTTAGAATCCACAATATGGCTTATTTCAGAAAAGCTTACTTTGACCAAAGGATTGGCACAAACACTGTGGCAGCAGATTCAGAAGAGAAACAAACGGTCCCCTGTGCTATACAGGGGAGGAGGGAGAGAAGAAACAATCCAGAGTGCTCTCTTCCACTGGCCTTAGTTCCGTGTAGACACGTCCTAGCTGGGCTCTCTCTTGAGAATGATACAATTTAAGGTCAAAGAGAAATCTTAGCTCTAGAGTAAACCCCGTGCTACCTATTTTATCCACCTTTTAGAGATGTGAATAACGTAAGGTGTTTGGAGTTCTGGAGACCTTGGAAAGAATTCAGTGAAGTGCATTCAACTGTAGGCAAGAGACATCAATACCTAGTTGGAAAATAGTGCTTTTTTTCCTTTAATTTCCGAGATAGGGAGTAAAAACTGTAATTTCCCTCTTTTGTCCTTTACAGATTCTAAAAATGGCGGCCCCAGGCTGATGTTGTGGTAATCTAATCAGCTCGGGTCCTCCACACCCCATGCAGTGCGTTTGTCTGCAGCATATTACAGGCTTATTATGTTTACATGAAAAGACTGGGATTTTTTTTTCTTCCCCAAATCATTTACAAAAAGGTGTTGATTTCACTGCAAATTACAATCCTGTGTTTTAGTAGATTAATTTTATTGGCTTTTTTTTTCCTGAGGCAAATAAAATGACACCACTTTAAAAAAAATAAAAACACTCAGGTAGCCTTGGAAATTTCAGTGATCAGGATGGATGCAGTTAAAGATGAAAATATTATTTAGGTACCACTAATAGTTTATGTTGAGTTTAACTCAACCACATTTTATTCAGTATGTCAGTAAATTAAAATATTCTGCTAAATGTGTAACCTGTTTCATATGATTGGATATTTTAATATAGAGTAAAACATTTCCGTTCAACTCTTGACAAATTTTGTGCATTTTGGTTTTAGTATTCTGTTTCAGAGTAAATTTTAGGGAGCTGTACAAACAAGCCTAAACCTGTTACTTCACTAGGTGTTGAGATGCTGTTATATTTGCATCTGGTTTTCCCATGTATTTAAGGCTTTCCTTAAGAATTTTCAAAGTTAATTGTATGTTTGATGAAGTGAAGCTCCATATTTTGCTTGCTTTTAAATTTTTCTTATGGCATACTTATCATCATTATGTAAGTAAAAACAGTAAGGCTTTGGTTCTTGGTCCTCCACCCCCCAAACATGACCATTTACCTATTAAGCAATTGTGGAATTTAATCTGTTTTAATAAACCTTAAGTAAAAGTGTTACCATAATAGGGTCTAGAATCCATTTTTTTGCTTTATGCAGAATCTTACAGTCAGAGACCAAAAATTAAATGCTGTCAGGTGTCATTTAACTGCATTTTTAAAAGTGTGAGTAATTGGAATCATTTCCATAGCGGGAGGTTGATCTTTTGGGACTGAACTCAGCAGTAAGATATCAGTAGGCCATTAGTGGCATTTAAGACCATTCAGATTGTGGAGCAACTAAAAGATGAGTGAGTGCTTTTCAGAATGATAGTACTTAAAATGACTGGAGCACATACACCCTTTTTATTATTCTCTTATTCCATTGTTAATATTTTAGAGTGGAATTTACTTCATATGGGGATTGTGAGAACAAGGTTAATGAAGTTCTATTCTACAGAATAATTATGGAAATAACTGGCTTAGGGATTTTCTACATACCAGCGAGTTTCAACCTTGAAGGTTGAGCACACAACCTTACTTTGATTCTTTGAAATATTTTATTATGTAATGAAATGTAGGTCAGTAATGGGAGAGTTTACATAGTGATTTGGGATCAATACTCAATTTGTATTATACTCTTAAGTATATAAATCTAGATCCTTCATTGCTATATTAAATGCTGTGCAGTTATTTTATGGGCTTTGTAGTTAAGAACTGTGATTCAGAAGAAGATTGGTACTTGAAACTTACTATCCAATATAAGAATCAGTGTATTTTTATACATTTCATTTATGTAGCCATAGGAGGGAACACTGCCTATGCCCATGGTTTTCGTGACCTTGGTCAGGTCTTAGATGCACAAAGTAGTTAGAATCATGTGGCTTTAAAAATATGATAGAAATGATAAGAAAAGCTACTGCCTCCTTCAGCCTACTAGCTTCATACTCACTTGCTTCATTGCTTTTTGTTTTGTTCCTGTAAAATAGACAAAGTATTGTGCCTTATTTAAAATACTTTATAAGTAACATGACTATAATTTTTTAATCAATTGACTGTATATAATAAAGATTATGGAGGCAAATTTTTTAAAAGGTTATGTGTAATTTTTCTTCCCAGAGAGTTTTGAAACATTTGGTCCCTTGGGGTATAATGGGTTTTGTTCTTAGGATAGCTAAGGATAGCTGAGTTTGAGGGATTACTTGCTTATCTGTTTAAGTGGATTTGTAGGAAACCATAATGTAATTGGAGAGTTAATTTTATTTTTAGAGACTACATTTTGATCATTCTCAGCTTTTGTTATTAGTATAAATAATCTCTTTGATCCTAAATTTAGAACCTTTACAGGTCTACATTTCAATTCTATAGGACTCTGATAATTTTCCTACAATTTTGGCTTTTCTGAGTTCTCATAGCTTCTAGTCAGAGAATCTTCTACGTATATACCAGAGTAAGCTTTAGGACTTCTGGATTTAAAAATAAGGAAGTAGGGAGAAAAACCAGTTAAAAAATTAGAGGGCTGGGGCTGTAGCTCAGTGGTAGAGTGCTTTCCTAGCATGCGTGAGGCCCTGGGTTCAATCCTCAGCACCACATATAAATAACAAATGAATAAAATAAAGATCCATCAACAACTAAAAAAATATTTTAAAAAAATTAGGAGAAATTTCTTCCCTCCATACATATTTTAGTAGTTGCAGGGAAATTACAACTATTATTAAATTAGCTTTTGGGGGGCCCAGTTACTGAAGATTGTACCCAGGGGAGCTCAACCACCAAGTCACAACCCCAGTCCTTTTTATTTTACTTTTTGGTATCGGGATTGAACTTGGGTACTCAACCACTGAGTCATGTCCCCAGCCCTATTTTGTATTTTATTTAGAGACAGGGTCTCGCTGAATTGCTTAGCGCCTCGCCATTGGGGAGGCTGCCTTTGAATATTCAATTCTCCTGTCTCAGCCTCCCAAAGTGCTGGGATTACAGGCATGTGCCACCATGCCTGGCTTGTAGGTTTATTTTTAAGGGCATATTATGTAAATCCTAACAGCTCTGCTTTTCTCCATGTTACTACTGGGACATACATGTATATATACTGCCATAGATGTATTTAAATGTATAAAACAGTGGGATGTGGTAGTGCACACCTATAATGCTAGCAAATTGGGAGGCTGAGGCTGGAGGATTACAAGTTTGAGGCTAGCCTTGACAACTTAGCCCCTGTCTCAAAATAAAAATTAAAAAGGACTGAAAATGTATGAAACCAACAGAACATTGAAGAGCTATCAAAACTGCTTAGGTAAGCTGAGCGTGGTGGTGCACACCTGTAATTTCAGCAACTTGGAAGGCTGAGGTAGGAGGATCACAAGTTTGGGGCCAGCCTCAGCAATTTAGCAAGGCCCTGTCTCAAAATTAAAAGAGCTGGGGATGTGACTCAGGGGTTGAACACCCCTGGGTTCAATCCTCGTCCAAAAAATCCCCCAAAAAACAAAAAAAACAAAAACCAGAAAACCTGCTTAGGGAATATTAGTATGTAGTTTCTTTAGAAGGTGCTGTGTTTGTAGCCAAGTGCGATGGCGCACGCCTGTGATCCCAGCACTTGGGGAGGCTGAGACAGGAGAATCGTGAATTCAAAGCCAGCCTCAAGCCGGGCGCAGTGGCGCAAGGCTGTAATCCCACCACTTAGGGAGGCTGAGATAGGAGAATCAGGAGTTCAAAGCCGGCCTCAGCAAAGACGGGGCACTAAGCAACTCAGTGAGACCCTGTCTCTACATAAAACACAAAATAGGACTGGGGATGTGGCTCAGTGGTAGAGTGCCTCTGAGTTCAATCTCCAGTACCAAAAAAAAAAAAAAGCCAGCTTAGCAACTCAGTGAGATCCTGTCTCTAAATAAAACACAAAATAGGGCCCGGGATTTAGCTTAGTGGTGGAGTATCCCTGAGTTCAATCCCCAGTACCAAAAAAAAAAAAAGCTACTGCTATGTTTGTTACTTGAAAAAAAATTTAATAAATAGGTTTTTCTTGCTAAAAGATTTATTCTTAACAGATGATAGGTGCTCAATCATTTGTGAATTTAAAGCTTTTGTTTAAATGAATATATTTCCATCTCAAATATTCTGAATGATCGGGGGCTGTTCTTATTATGTGTTAGAATAAATTGTTGAATATTTTGTTATGTGAGACTTTTTACTATTGAGTGTAGAATTCTTTTTGCTTTATGGTAAGATTACTGTTTGAGTTGCTGGCCAAATAATAGGAGAGATCTATTTAAAATATTGATGTATGAGTGTTTCTAGCTTTTAGATTGAATTTAAAATTGGAGTGGCTCAAACTTACTGACTACTTTATAATGTAGGAATGCTAGGAGGTGCCTTATATTTTTCTTAATATTAAACTAATTACTTTTTTATTTAAAATTCTACTTAATACAGAAAAGCATTATTTGTGGTTGAAAATTGCTTTCTACTAGAGGTAGATAGAATTTAAACACAACTATTTACTGCTAAACAATGAGTTTTAATTTTATAAAGAGTTGAGGATTAGCCATATTAATGAAGCAAACCTATTTGTTATGGTAAACATCTGTACTAAGTGCCACAATAAAAATCGAATGATGGTGACCCACCCTAAGTTAATTAGATCTTATTTGTGTCTTGAAGGATATGATAAGTTTTTAACCTTTACGAACTTGGATGCTTTTTACTTAAAGTCAAGAAAATAGATGTTATATTTCACTTGAAACACATTTTCACTTTATGAAATTAATTCTTTTTTCCATCTTGAACAGTTCATTAAATCATAGTTTTAATTTAAGAAATCATTTTTACATTATCAGATGAATTTTAAAGCTCATTGGAAATCTCATTTAGTTATTTATCAAAACTGAGTTCTTTGAAATGTTGGACGTTTGCAATGCAATAGGTTGACAAAGAATTGTTTTTTGATATGTTGCATTAAGATGACATCAAGGTGGGCTGGGATTGTGGCTCATTGGCAGAGCGCTTGCCTCGCACATGTAAGGCACTGGGTTCGATCCTCAGCACCACATAAAGATAAATAAATAAAACTATTGTGTATATCTACAACTAAAAATTATATATATAAAAAAAAGATGATGTCAAGGGCTGGGGAATATAGCTCAGATATAAGAGGGCTTGCCTAGCATGCCGAGACCCCGGATTCAATCCTCAGCATCACACACATAAAAGTCATCAAAACAGACATTATATCTTTTTTTTTTTGATACTGGAGATTGAACTCAGGGGCACTCGACCACTGAACTACATCCCCAGCTCTATTTTGTGTTTTATTTAGAGACAGGGTCTCACTGAGTTGCTTAGCGCCTCGCCATTGCTGAGGCTGGCTTCGAATTCGCGATTTTCCTGTCTCAGCCTCCCAAAGTGCTGGGATTACAGGTGTGCACCACTGTGCCCGGCAACATTATATCTTTTAATGAGTAGATAATAACCTACAACAGTTTAATGAGTATGTAATCAACTGCTTATCCATTATTTTAGGTACTGGGATTTGAACCTGGGATGCTTTATCACTGAGCTATATATCTCCAACCCCTTTTTAAAAAATTTTGAGATAGAATCTCTCTAAATTGCTTAGGTCCTTGTTAAGTTGCTGAGGCTGGCTTTAAACTTGAGATCCCCGTGGCTTAGCCTCCCAAACTGCTGGGATTACAGGCATGCACCACTGCACCCAGCTATCCATCATTAAATTATTGAAGTTTAAAGATTAAATGTTTTCTTATGTTTGGGCTAAGAACAAGTTCAAACTTAGTGGTTTTCATGGCAGGGTGGGGGAGAGGAATGTGGTAAAAAATGGTTACTACTTAGATATTATAGAAAAGTAGTTTTGGTTTTTAAAATGTTCACAGATAAGGAGAATGTATATGAGAAAAATACTCTCCTAATATTTTTGTGTTCTTGTTTCATACATTAATAAATGTAAAAAAAATTTTATGAGTTTACAGAAACATATCTTGGATTTCTTTTTATCTTTTTTATATATCATTTAAAGAAAGACAAGATTCAGGAATTTGGAAACTTATGTCCTTTTTAATGAAGTGGCAGATCAGAAGAATCAATTTGACATGACCAATTTGAATGGTTAGGACTGTGCTCTGGTAGCCATAAATTGATAGGAATCTAATCTATTAGTCTGATACATTTTAAAGCTCATCCAGAAAATAATATTGCTGTATTTGAAATTATCTGCTTTTGTGCTGTTTCTCTTTAAGTGAAACTGCTTCATTGGTTGAATTGATACAGCCTTAAATGTTTAAGTCTCTACTGAAACAATATTTTTAAAAGCTAGACCAAAAAAATGAATTTTGAGTGGCTGCTGTTTTCCTGGCACTACGGATATGGAGGTTTTAAGACTATTTCTGCCTTAAGGGGCTTCATAGTTTATTTCCACCTCTCAAGTTTTGATACAAAGAACAGACATCAACTCTAGCTAGCTTAAGTAAAGAATTTGTCATAAGCTTTAGGGAAACCTCACATAATTTATTTGAAGAAAGTACAGACAGGCCTTAGAAATTAGCAAGGTGTCAGAGAATGATTCTCCATCTTGATCCCTCTAATTAGCTGTTACTGGTTAAGGAGATGCTTGTGGGGAAGGTATTTATGGTGTGTGGTGGGGAGTTTCCTTGGATGAAGAACAACAGAAAGATATCTATCATTTGCCTAAAAGCAATTTTCTTTTGTGAATAATCTTTAGGAAAGGGCCTCCAAAGCGAAATAATTGCTATATCAAACTGAGCACTCCATATTTTTAGCTTAAAGCAAACACACACACACACACACACATATATGTTGAGGAATGCTTAAAAAGAGGCAAGACTTTTTGTTTTAATTTTTTTAATTTTAAAGTAATTTTGAAGTTCCAGAAAGTTTTTGTAACTTACACATAGAACTTCCATGTACTTTTTTTTTGGTACCAGGGATTGAACTCGGGTTACTTGACCACTGACCCACACTCGCAGCCCTGTTTTATGTTTTATTTAGAGACAGGGTCTCACTGAGTTGCTTAGTACCTCGCCATTGCTGAGGCTGACTTTGAACTCTCGATCCTCCTGCCTCAGCCTCCCAAAGTGCTGGGATTATAGGCGTGAGCCACCGTGCCTGGCTCCATATACTCTTTAAAAAAAAAAATCCAATGAATTTTGTTAAGGCCTGGTAATGACACCCAAATTTCTCTTGTATCTCACCCCAACCTTAGCTTGAGCTGAGGATTGAACCCAGGGCCTCATACATGCTGGGCAAGTGCTCTGCCACTGAGCCCCATCCCCAGCCCTTTTTATTTTGAGACAAAAGTCTAACTTGCTGAATTTGTGATCTTCCTGCCTCAGTCTCCCAAGTCACTGGGATTACAGGTGTGTACCACCATGCCTGGCCTAGAATTTTAAAATTATAATTTTTACACAATAGAGACGATGCGGTTTTTTTGGTGATACTTGGAAAAATAGTGGGTTTCTTTGTGTCACCTTCACATTTTTTTTTTTTAATATCCAGATCACCCAATTTGTAACATTATGTATTCATTGCCTGACAAGCATGTTTTCCTATGTAACCACAGTAGTTGTTAAATTTGGAAATTTAGTATTGATGTAATACTTTTAACTAGTCTATACTTCAGTTTCATTGATTGTTCAAATTATGTTCTTTATTAGCATCCCGCCTCCCCCCCAACCAAATTGCCAACCCAGGATCACAGATTGCATTTAGTTCTTTTGTCTCTTTCTTAAATCTCCTCAATTTTGGTTTCTTTTGTGACATTGACCAACTAATTATTTATACAGTGCCCCTCAATTTAGATTTGTCCAAGGTTTCTTCATGACTCAATTTTTGCATATTTTTGACTGGAAGTTATCTAGAGATACATGTTTGTTTGCCCTTTACCAGTATGTTTTCATTTCAATTACTTGTTTAGGGTTTTGAATTGTTTTTCTCTGTTATGCTTACTGGTTTTCATTTTGCTATTATCAGTTAATCTGTAGCAATTGAGAGTGTATAAATAGCCTGTTCATCAGAGATTATATAAATGTCCTGTTCTTATCAAATTTCGCTATTCTAGATTTAGTATTTATTGGTTCTGGCCTTAGTAAATTTTAACTATGTTGATTGCATATACATCAAAGTTTTTAATAGTGATTTGTTTTTCTGTAATGGGGATTATGGGAATTTTGTTTTCTTGCTTTTCCAGTATTTTTGTAGTGCAGGTGGGTTGTTTATGTAATCACAACAAATAAATTTTAAAGAAGCAAAATGTAGATAATTTAGATAGTATAAAGATAATATTCCTGCACAGTTTTCCAAATAAATGAGATTTAATTTCCCAGATGCTTGTCTAATTTCAAATCCAGAACACGGAAATAAGTATTTAGATTTTATTAAAAAAATTATGTGATTCTAGTTCCTCATTTAATATTCAGAATTATTGTTAAATGTATCTTAGGTTATAGTGCTTAGGTTTATGATTTGCTTTAATGCTATCAGTATAATTTTTTTTTTTTGGTACTGTGGAATTAACTCAGGAGCATGTAACCACTGAGCTACATCCTTAGCCTTTTTTAGTTTTTATTTTGAGACAGAGTCTCAGTAAGTTGCTGAGGATGTCCTCAAACTTGGAATCCTCCTACCTCAGCCTCCCAAGTCACTGGGATTGCAGGCATGTGCCACCATGCCTGGCCTAACAGTTTAAATTTTTTTTTTAAAGACAGGGTTGAAAACATCTATTTTCCATTAAAAAGTCATTCAAACAATTTTTTTTTTGAAGTAAAGAAAACTTTTCTGAAATCACGTTGTTTTCCATGCGTACAAATTAATACTTTTTAAAAGGAGTTTGGTGCCAACCACAGTGGCACACGCGTGTAATCCCAGAAGCTTGGGAGGCTGAGGCAGGAGGATTTGGAGTTTAAAGCCAGCCTCAGCAACAGGGAGGCAGTAAGCAACTCAGTGAGACCCTGTTAGTAAATAAAATACAAACTAAGGCTGGGGATGTGGCTCCGTGGCTGAGAACTTCTGAGTTCAATCCCTGGTACCCAAAAAAAAGGAGTTTTGTGAGATATAGTACATTCAATATAATAGAGCATGAAACATCTGTCATTGTGGGACAAAACAGCACGTCCTTTTTCGAACCTTGTATTTGATGAAATATTACTATGGAAAAGTTTAGAGTAAAAAGATGAAAAAAGTAAAGAAACAGGAAAGCACTTACAAAGATTTTCATTATGTTATAATGACCCTAATCAATTTGTCATATTTCCTTTTGGTGATAGCAAAATGTTGGTAGTGAGTTTGAAGGACATCTTGAATATTATATTGATTCAGTCATTGGGTAATTTTTTAAAAAGAAAATTATTAATTTCTTTTGAAATAGTGGGAGAAGGAAAAATTTGAGAGTCGTGAGTACTTAAGAGTATAGATTATATTCTCTAAAACTTAAAATTCCTTCCAAGAAAATTAAGATAATATTTCACAACAGTGAGGATTAATGAAATGATACTGGGGATAATTTACATTTTGTAGATCCTTTAAAAAATGTATTTGAATTTAGCCCAGCGCGGCGGCCCATGCCTGTAATCCCAGCACTTTGGGAGGCTGAGAATTTGGGAGACTTTCAAGTTCAAAGCCAGCCTCAGCAATGGTGAAGCGCTAAGCAACTCAGAGAGACCCTGTCTCTAAATAAAACACAAAATAGGGCTGAGGATGTGGCTAAATGGTCAAATACCCCTGAGTTCAATCCCTGGTACCAAAAAAAAAAAAAGTATTTGATTGTTCTGTATCCAAATATGTCTGAAGAGATGAATAAAAGTATAGTTTGCAGTACTACCATATATTACCCTCAGTGTTTAAATGTTAATATGATGTTAACATGGTGAAAGGTGCAGAAACAAACCCCATGATGAACTAGAGGATTTTCTTTTAGGCCAGAGCTTTCATTTTGAACATGTAAAGTGGCATCATATTTGAAATACAGAAATTAGAGTTATATGTGTGAAGTCTTTTCAATTAAATATTTCTCACTGATATATCAATTACATGGAGTGCTTCTAAAAGTGAACATTCCTGGGCCCCATTCCAGAGCTGCATAATCATGTCTTTAGACATATACATCTGTGTTTTAATGCTTTCCAGCTGATTAAAAAAAAAACCCAAAAATTATTATTCTAGCTCTTTGCTTTTATTTTACAAGAAGAATGAGCCCCAGAGAGACTAAATAATTTTCCTAGAATAATATAGTTTAGATTGTGGTTGATTGGGGATTAAAATTTAGATTCTGAGGCTTGGTGCTTTATACTTTTTCATGAAATTGTGTTGGACATTCCTCTTTAATAGGCAGGCCCTATTTGTGGAGTCACTGAATGAGGGAATACTTGTCCTTGTGCACTGTCATGTGACCAACGGTGTGTTCACATCCCAATTTAAGATGATTTATTGATTTCCAGAACCCATGTGTTATTTGGGTAAAGATCTTGGATTGAAATTATATCATTACAAATTGGAGTCAATGGTGCACTTGTATATCAATGGCGCAATAGTATATAATGATTAAAGAACTCAAAACAACACTTCTTTAGAGGCAGTATTGCAATTATATCATTACAGATTGTAATCCCAGTGGCTCAGGAGGCCGAGGCAGGATGATTGTGAGTTCAAAGCCAGCCTCAGCAATTTATCAAGGCTCTAAGCAACTCAGTGAGACCCTGTCTCTAAGAAAAATACAAAAAAAGGGCTGGGCATGTGGCTCATTGGTTAAGTTCCCCTGAGTCCTATCCTTTGTACCAAAAAGAAAGAAAAAAAATTGAGATCCAGTTGTAGTGATGTAGTGAAACTTAAATGTCAGGATAAAAGTATATGTACTTGCTGGGTGTAGTTACTTGAGAGAACTACTTTAAGGTACCCTTAATTATATTGAATTACCCAAATTCAGTTAAAGTGCCTTAAGAACAACTTAATTTTGTTCATTGTTGATTCCTAAGCACTTAGAGTGGTATCCATAACATAGTATGTGTTCAGTGAATACATCGAATGAATGTTACTGATTTTATTATATATATTTTAATATTTTTTAGTTGTAGGCAGACACAATACCTTTAATTTTTTTTATTTTTATATGGTGCTGAGGATTGAACCCAGTGCTTCACTCACGTCAGGCGAGAGCACTCTACTGCTGAGCTACAACCCCAGCCCGATTTTATTCTATTTTGAAAGGACGGACTAGCTGCCATAATCTGGTGGGAGAGAAGCAGTGGTTGTACAACATTTACGATTTCTCCCATTGTTAGAAACAAGGTACTGATTGTTGAGAGTTATTCAAATGATGAAGATGGTGATGGAGGCCATAGAGACTGAGGAAGAATAAATTTTATTTGTGGTACTGGAGATTGAACCCGGGACCTTGAGTATGCTATACAAGTGTTCTGCCACTGAACTGTACTCCTAGTTCAAGAATGAATTTTAAACATTGGGGAGGCACAAAAGATTGAATACAATAGGATACTGGAGGAAAAATGGATTTTAAAGAGAACTGAAAGAATGAGATACTATTAAAAAATGTAAGTGAAAGAAGATCTGTGAAAAAGTTTGAAGGGTTGATTTTTGAAATGATGGTAGACACTTAAGTAGATACATACTCTGTAAACAGCTGGGGACAGTAAAACGAATGGTTGGATTGATGAGCAACTGATAATGAGGAGGGCCGAGCCTTAGTGAACAACTACATTGGTAACATTTTTCAGTGGCAGGTTTTTTTGTTTGTTTTAATAAGTTCATGTTCATCCAAAAGGAGCAAGAGAAATTAAATGTGTTGGGGAAATTGTAGTTTAATCTTGAGTGGGTATCTTAGCCGTGGATTTCTAGACTTTGAGAGCTAACATATAAATATTTCTATTCTTGCTTTGGGGTTAATGATCTCATTGTGGAAGCTGTACTTCTAATTGCCATTTCAAAATAATGTATGTCAAAATATAAACCAGTGGATAAAAAGGAAAAGGTAATTCAGTCTTGTATTACCTTCTTGGGAAGCTACAAAGGGCAAATATGGTGTGGAACAGTGTTTTGAAACAAGAGTCAAAATTTTATTTTGGGTGATCTCTTAGGTATCTCAAAACTAGTTTTATGGCACAGATACAAAAGTTGGAAAATTAGAAAGGCTTAAAGGAAACATTGGTACTTAAATGTCTTCAAAAGTTTGATAAGGTTTTATTGGCTGAGAAATAAAAAAAAGCATAAAGAGAATGATTTTAGAAAATTTTCAGGAGAATTAGGGATGTGACAGCAGTACCAAAATATTGCATATTCAAAGGATTTTTGTATTGGAATGTTGTTCGTATGGAACAAGATAACCTGATAAAATGTCAACATTAGGAACTTTTGATTGTTAATTACTGTGAACTATACTTTTTTGAGCAGGCCAAAGTTAAGAAGAAACTAGTAGCCTTTGAAGTATGATATATAGTCTAATGTTGTAAGCATTACAACATTACAGAATTGAGCACTGAAGTAAATGCATTTGCATGGCCTTATGCAGACCATATTCCAGACCTACTAAATCAGAATCTCTGATGTGAAGTCTAGGAATCTGTCGTTTTGTACTCTTACCTACCATATGAAAATTAGTAGTTTGTGAATCTGTATTTGGGAGCTACTAATTCAAACATCAAGTTAGAACATGGAGAGAAATCACTTGGAAAATTATTCTTGCACAGTTCTGTTATTAAAGACAGGATCAGAAAGATTCGTTGAAATCCTATTAATTAGATTTAATGTACATTTTTTTTGAGAGAAAAAAATAGAGTAGTGATAGACGGGTAAGGTGAATAAAAGATAAAAATGTGTTTACAGAGTTCTTTGTTTTTATTTTTTAATTGTATGTATGTATGTATGTATGTACTTATTTATTTAGTGGTACTGGGATCAAACCCAGATCCTCATGCATGCTAAACACATGTTTTACCATTGAGTTACACCCCAGCCCTATTAATTTGGTTTCTAATTATAAATGGTTTTAACACTACTTTTTGAAAGAATATTTCTTCTTTTCAAGAAGTATACCAAGAAAACACGTTTTTTTATGTCACATTTTGAGTCAGTAAGTAATTTCTTTTAGCCAGTGATTTTCAAAATGTTTTTCAGAAAGCCCTAGGCTTTTCCTGTAGCTGAGCTTGGTAGTTGGGAGCACATGCAGGCCTGGACATTCTCCCACCATTCTTTTTAATCATGGACATGAAAAATATGAGGTACAAATACCTACTGTACCTATTGGCAGACATCACTATCACTTGTGGCTTTTCTATTAAATCTGACAGTAGCCTTAACACAGCACTTGACATTGACACTATCTTTGGGAAAAGCATGGGAGAGTAAAGTATTTTTCATCGTGAAATCAAAATTGATGCTTTGATTTCTGTGTGAGATTTCATTTTTAGGAAAGTTGTTACCAATGCTTAAGAAAGCTTAAAGGCCACAATTGTAAAGTCGCTTTTGTTTTTTGTGTTTTTTTTTTTTAGGTTAAATTTTTGAGGTAATTGTAGATTCATATGCAGTAATGATAGAAAGATTTTATTGTCCCTCAGTGGTAACATGTTTCAGAATTGTAGTGCAGTGTTACAACAAAATATTGACATTAATATAATCCATCCATTTTATTCAGATTTTCTCCAGTTGTACTTCCTTGTTCACATTAATTTCTATGTATAATTACCTGTGTCCACTACTAGAGTTGATACAGAATAATAGTTCCATCACTGCAAGGATCCTTGGTATTGCCTTTTTATATAGCTGTATTCACTATTCTCTTCTCCCTGTGAATTCTCCCTATGAATTTGGTTATAATTTATCATTTTACAAATATTATGTAAATAAGCCCGGCGCGGTGGCGCAAGCCTGTAATCCCAGCACTTAGGGAGGCTGACACAGGAGAATCACGAGTTCAAAGCCAGCCTCAGCAACGGCGAGGCGCTAAGCAACTCAGTGAGACCCTGTCTCTACATAAAACACAAAATAGGGCTGAGGATGTGGCTCAGTGGTCGAGTGCCCCTGAGTTCAATCCCTGGTACCAAAAAAAAAATTATGTAAATAGAATTTTATAGTATGTAAACTTTGGAGATTATCTTTTTAAAAAGTCAGCATAATTCCCTTTAGATTAATCCAAGTTGTTGCATGTATCAATAGTCTTTGCTAAAAATGTCCCATTTAATGTTATTTTCACATTTGTTATCTACCACATAGAACATACAACTTCAAACTTTTTAAATTTACAGATTTTAAATGTTGTTCCTCGTATTTCCTTTGTTAGCCTTTCTGCTTTTCTGCTGTCACAAATCCCTAAGTCCCCTAGGGCTGTAGGGAGATGTTTTAAAGATTACTCACATAGGGCTGGTGATAGAGCTCAGAGTTAGAGCACATGCAGAGGCCCTGGGTTCAATTCCCAGTACTACCAAAAAAAACCCCCCAAAAACAACAGTGTTCATGTAAGAATTGGGCTATAACCCAGCAGTAGGGTATTTGTGTAAAATGTGTGAGGCCCTGGGTATTGATCCCCAGCACTGAGAGGAAAATTGACTCATAGATAATAATTACTTTTCTATAAACTGGAAGAAATTTTATAACTCATTGAGCTATATGGTGTTGTACTTTGTAGTACTCACTTAATACTTTTTTTGGTACATAAGAGTAAAATTTTAAGAAATTTGGGGAGGTAATTTTTCTTTTTTGCTTCTTTTGCTGTGACAGAACGGAGGTTATATTCTTAAGTAAAAATTCTTTTCTGTATTTGCATATTGAGCAGTGCATCTAAAGTTATGGGGACACATGGTGAGTAGAAAGCAGGTATGGATAACCTTTAGGATGAAATGACTTTTGGGAGTTACATTCTCAGAGTATGAACCAAGGCTAAGCTTAATTCTAAGAAAAAAAATTTTTGACAGGGTTTCATAAGTTACCCAGGCTGGCTCAGACTTGTGATCCTCCTGCTTCAGCCTCCCCAGTTTCTGGAATTACAGGTGTGCACCAGTGCACACACTTTTTGTGTGTGTAAGAAATAGAAATCATACATTTTTGTACTTGGAAACCCAAACCTAATCAAATACTAACAAAATTATAATTGCTATTTGTATAGAAGGTCACATTTGACTACATTTTACTTTATAGTTCAGTGATCTCCAACACTTTGGGAATGACAAATATTTTAAAATAATAGATTTGGGAATTTAAAAACTGGATAAAATTGAAATTAATTTATTCTATTTGAGGGCTTTTGGAATGGAGGAATATACAATAGTGTAGCTGGTTGCAAAAATTGATGTTGAGGGTTGGGGCTGTGGCTCAGAGGTGGATTGCTTGCCTAGCATGTGTGAGGCACTGGGTTCAATCCTTAACACCACATAAAACTAAATAAAGTTGTAAAAAAAAAAATAAAATTGATGTTGAAAACAACTTCCCAAAAACTCTATTTGGATAGGGTGTGGTGGTGCATGCCGGTAACCCTAGTGAGCGACTCAGGAGGTGGAAGCAGGAGGATCACAAGTTCAAGGCCAGCCTCATCAACTTTGTGAGGTCCTAAGCATCTTAGTGAAGACCCTGTCTCAAAAAGGCCTGGGGATGTAGCTCAGTGTTAAAGTGCCTCTAGGTTCAATCCCCAGTATCCATTCCCTCCTCCAAATATTTTGTTATGTGTTGTTCATACCTGCATTTTTTTTAAAAATAGATTTTATTTTTTAGAGCAGTCTTAGGTTCACAGCAAAATTGAACAGAAAGTATAGTTCTCATGTGCCTCTGCCCCAACACAGGCACAGCCTTTGTATATATCAACATGCTTCATCAGTGTAGTATATCTGTTACATTCCATGAGCCAGCACATCATTATCAAAGTCCATAATTTGGGCCTGGGGTTGTGGTTCAGTGGTAGAGTGCTTGCCTGGCATGTGTGAGACCCTGGGTTCGATCCTCAGCACCACATATAAATAAATAAAAAGATCCATTAACAACTAAAAAATATCTTTTAAAAAAAGTCGATAATTTACATTAGGGTTTACTCTGTGTTCATGTATTGTTTTAAAACACATATTTTTAAAGTTTAAAAGGTTGTTCTTGATTCTTTAGTTTATTTCGATTCACATCTCCAGTGAGCTAATGATACAATAAACGAGATTGCTAGGTGAGCTGTTATGGAGTTCCCCAAAGGCCTGGCTAATTGGGGGAAGTGTCTCTGCCTTGGCTTTTCAGGGGGTGGTTTTACTCATTGGGTAATATGAGTGTTGCCATTGGTTGGTTCGTTCCTTCATTTTTTATTTGTTTTTGTTTTTTGTTTTGTTTTTTGGTACTGGGGATTGAACTCAAGGGCACTTAACCACTGAGCCACATCCCCAGCCCTATTTAGAATTTAGAGACAAGGTCTCACTGAGTTGCTTAGCACCTTGCTTTTTTAAAAAATTAATTAATTTTACAGTAGAATGCATTTTAACATGTAGTATACAAATGGAGCACAACTTCTCATTCCTCTGGCTGTACATGGTTCAGAGCCACTCCATTATTGTAATCATATATGTATATAGGATAATAATGTTTTTTTCTACTGTCCTTCCCATCCCCACAACTCCACCTCTCCCCTGACTTCCCTCTACACAAACCAAAGTTCCTTCATTCTTCCCTATCCACCCTCACCCCATTATGGATCAGGATCTGCTTGTCAGAGAAACCATTTGGCTTTTGGTTTTTTGGGGATTGGCTTACTTCACTTAGCATGATATTCTCTAGTTCCACCCATTTACCTGCAAATGCCATAATTTCATTCTTCTTTAAGGCTGAATAATATTCCATTGTGTATATGTACCACATTTTTCTTTATCCATTCCTCTGTCGAAGGGCACCTCACTTTTTGCTGAGGCCGCTTTTGAACTCGTGATCCTCCTGTCTCAACCTCCCAAGCTGCGGGGCTTATAGGTATGTGCCACCGTGCCTGTAGGCTCCAGTACTCGTTTTTAAAGAGCTTTAAGTATTTAATTCCTGGAAGTTTTACCTGATTATAACTGACACTTAACTGAATGCCCCATACAAATTCTTAAATGATTCAGAAACGTACTCTATGATTGTTCTCACAGGTAAGGAAACTAAACCTTAAAGAGAGTACATAACCATTATTAATAAGTGGCATAATGTAAAAGCAGTAGCATTGCTACTCTGATATTGAATTTAACACTAATGATTGGAATTGTATTAAATATGATACAGTGAAACTCTAAAGCTCTTATAGAATCACAATGCATTTTGAACATTGAATTATGTGTATATGTTTTACTTTTTCAAGTAGATCACAACAAAACCATACAGGACTGATGTTTCTCAATGTAAAGGAAGTTATTTGCTTCAGAAGTATAGTGAAAGTTGAATTGGTGAAATTCTGTCTCTGAAAACCAAATATTTTGTGTGTGTGTATGTGTGTATGAGGATTTAACCCAGGGGTACTTTACCACTGAGCCACATCCCCATCCCTTTTTTGTATTTTATTTAGGGACAGGGTCTCATTTAGTTGCTCAATGCCTCACTTAGTTGTTGAGGCTGGCTTTGAACTCGAGAGCTTCCTGTCTCAGCCTCCCGAGTGTGCCTCATCACGATTGGCAGTTCTCTTAATTCTTGAGTTACTTTCAGCTTTCTGGTGAGACATATTCTTATTTCTGAACATAATGGGCAGTTTTATCTTTATCCTTTGATTATGCACTTTGCACTTTTCCTGAAACATTTTAAACTGATTTTAGACTTTGTGTACTTCTCCACTTTTCTGTTGTTCTGATGCATTATTGTGGAATGGATTTTAAGTTTGCTAACTAGATCAGGTTTGGTAGATGATGGATTTTGTTAAGTTTCATTTAATGTGCCAGAGTAAATGCAGACCAGATATTCTGGAGTGAGACATTTCTGTAATTAATATTTCTTTTTGAGAGAAGCAGCTGTCAGTTTTTTCCTTATAAGTTTAAATTATAGGGTTTTTAAAATTTTTATCAGTCATATGACAAATTTCAAATTCAGGCAAACCATAGGCTATGGATGCAGACCACTTGAATTCAAGTCTTGATTTGACTATTTAATGTTGAAGAACTTGGACAATTTCATCCTCTCTGCCTCATTTGTAAAATGAGGAAAATAAGTATACCTGTACCTTAGGCTTATTGTGAGGATTAAACATTATAAATAA
>CM053407.1:57999935-58085021 GCA_028644305.1 Xerus rutilus
AAACATTATAAATAAATAAATACTTGGTATTTGTTCATTATTATAACCACTAGTTGGGGAAGTTTGAGGAGCAGTCAGATAAGAAGTTATAGAATACTATCTGGTACTAAGATAAGCCCAGCTAGAGAAATACATACTCATTGTCATACCAGGTATGTAATTTATAGCTTCTCAAAGTCTCACATTTATTCTGTTGTTGTGATTATCAGAAATCTAATAGATTTGTGTTTATAAGATGTAAACTATAAGATCATCAACCCAGCCAACCTCTATTTTTAGTTGAAACAAAGAGCTCTGAAATGACTTGCCCAAGGTTTCATAGGTATTAACTTGGAATGGATCTTGATTGAACATTACTTATTATATATTAGTCAGCTACTGTAAATAAGAAAATCTTAAATGAATGACCAAATTTAATTTCTGTTTATAAGGAAATCTCAGATACATGGTCCCTCACCATTTCTTTTCTAGTTTATTAATTTCCATTAGTAATTAGGCTAAATATTAACCTACCTAGTCTCTTAGTGACATACATCCAATAAATATTAAGTTTTAAATATTTTTTGAACACTGTGAGGTGCTTATAAAGAAAAGAAAGATAATGGGTGGCCTTTTCCTCAAAGAGATTGTTAGATTTTATTTGTAATTCTGGGAAAAGAAATTTCCTCACATTTCCATTCTTTTTGTCTTTTGGGTGATCTTTTCAGTTTTCTTTTTTAACATGATTTTAAAAGCAGCCTCAATCTTGACTGTTTTCTATCTGAAATTGCTTTTTCTATCTTTAATTGCCTTTTTTTGCCTTTTGTTTTTATTATTGTTATCATTGCCTTTCTAATATTGGATTTTTCCAGTATCTTTTCAGTTTGATTTGGTGTTTAACTTTTAATTGTTGCCTCTATTGTGTTTACATTCATTTGTGTAAAGAATTGAAGAATAAATATATCTCTTTAGGAATTTGCTGCTATTTTTGTGTGAGTCCCTCTGGTTTTAGGTACCATGTTAATCAGAAGTACCTAGAATTCTGTACTATTTAAAAATAGCTCAATGCTCCTATGTTCACTTGGTTTCTAGGTCTATTCTGGATAGCAGGTTTTGTGAAGACATTTATTCTTTCTTGGACCTCAGATTTCCCAGACATCTCATGGTATTTCCTTTTATATTATTTTATTAATGGCTACCATTATTCTTAGTATATTTTGTATATATCTTATTTGACAGTTGGATGAACAGTTTTTTGATTTGCATATATCAAAGTTTGTGCTAATTGTTTGGATTATGTTCATTTTCCCTCCTTATGCCTGTGTTATAAGCTCACTTTTTTCTGCTTACTACATTGGCTTTACCATTAAAAAAATTTTTTTTAAGAGACAGTGATTTGGCGGCAGGGGGTGGGGGGGAGTATTGTTAATTGAACCTAAGGCCTCCTGCGTGCCAGCAAGCGCCCTATCTGTAAACTACATTTTCTGCCCCTTATACATTTTTATTTTGAGACAAGGTCTCTCTAAATGGCCCAGGCTGGCCACGAGATTGCAAACCTCCTACCTCAACCTCCCAAGTAGCTGGAATTAATTACAAGCATGAACTTCTATAAGATTTTATTCTCAACCAGATTTTTTAGTAGTATGAATTTTTTGGCCATAGTGCTTTTGAATTAATGCTTTTGAAATACTGAAATATATGCCATTTTATGGTCTCAGTAGATGAGGACCTCTTGTCTTCTGATCAGTTGTGAGTAGTTATTGGTATCCTTTCCTATAGAATCAAACTTGGAGTGTAATGTTCTGATGTGATGATGTGTCTATCCTGAGGATGAGCATTTGTGTTTATAGAGAGGTGCTGTTCTAGAGGTGTCATGTAGTTGTTTTTATAGCATTTGATATATAGATTGATGGCTCATTTGGTTAGTGAGGCCAGAGGTGCACTTTCGTCCCAGAAGCTCTAATTCATTTACCAGTCCTTTGTAAATTAATGTTGTGTTCTAGGCACAATAAAGGTTTGGGAAAGAGGCAAAAATCACACAGATACAAGCCATTGTCCAAAATAGGCTTATAGCAAGTTCTTCACTGCTATTTAAAAACAGCTCAAAATAGTGTTTATTGAGGATTATGTATTTATCTAAGAATGGAAACACTATTATGTAGGTACTCTAGTAAATCATTTAGATTAAAAATATTACTGATTTACTTAAAAAATACATAACAACTTGCTGTTCACTTTCTAGTTCCTACCTCTGGTAAAAAAATGCACAATGGAATGTACATATTCCTAAAAATACAAGACTTCTCATAAATTTAATATAAAGATAAGCAAGTTGAAGAAAACCTTTACCAACCAGATTTTTTTTTTTAAATTGCAGTTGTTATCTGTTGTTAGGTCCAAGTTTCTAGCATCTTAAGGAAATACAGAATAATGTAACATCTGGATAAAATAAACTTGTAGTTTTATACGTTGTTTTCATTTGCCACATAGAATTTTTTTTAATTTTATAGCCTTGTGCTAGTTAATAAATATGCGATTTATGACGTAACTCTACTATGGTTATGGCGACAAAAGAGAAGGTAAGACATTTCTTTTGGTTCACTTGGTTTCAGTTACTTTTGGGGAGAGACATTTAATTTGTGAAGCGGAGATAAAAATATGGCAAGCAGGGCTAGGGATACAGCTCAGTTGATAGAGTGTTTGCCTTGCATGCACAAGGCCCTGGGTTTAATCCCTAGCACCACCAAAAAAAAAAAAAAAAAAAAAAGTGGGGGTTGGGGGGAGCAAATAGAAAACCATAATTATTTTACTTTCAAAAGCTATTAGAAAATTCTCTTTAAATGAGAACTACAGTGTTTTTCTCGTTACACATTGTTTTGTGATGAAATAAGAATTCTTGTTAGGTGGCTAAAGGTTGAGTATCTCTTGTCTGAAATGCCTGAGACTAAAAGCATTTCGGATTTTGGGATATTTGCATAAACATTACAAGTTGAGCATCATCCCCCAATCCAAAAGTCTGAAACCTCAATGAATGTATTTCAGAGCATTTTGAATTTCACATTAGGAGTGTGCAACTTGTACTGTATGTCAGTTGCTAACTATGTGCGATACATTTTTTCTGCTTTACATTCATTTCATTTTCTTCTCAGAAACCCTATAAAGATAAATCCCTTTATAGGGTTTGTAAACATGGAACCTGATAAATAGTCTTTTGGGTTTTTTTTTTTAAACCATGCTGGGAATTGAACCCAGGGCCTTGCACATGCTAAGTAAGTGCTGCTAAGCTACCCCCACCCCCCACCACCATCTCTCTCTCTCTCTCTCTCTCTCTCTCTCTTTTGGTACTGGAGACTGAACTTGGGGGGCACTCGACCACTGATCCATATCCCCAGCCCTATTTTGTATTTTATGTAGAGACAGAGTCTCACTGAGTTGCTTAGTGCCTCGCCGTTGCTGAGGCTGGGTTTGAACTCACGATTCTCCTGTCTCAGCCTCCCTAAGTGCTGGGATTACAGGCTTGTGCCACCGCGCCCGGCCCCCACCACCATCTCTTTTTATTTTATTTGGGAAAGGATTTCTCTCATGTGCCCAAGCTGACTTTGAACTTGGGATCCTCCTGTGTCAGCCTACTAAGTAGCTGGGATTATAGGAATGGGCCACTATGTCCAACTCTTAGGTTAAAAAACCTGTCTACTGTCACACACATTTAGTAAATGATAGAGGCAGCCTCCAAAGTTACTGGTTTTAATTTTTAGGGGTAATTACCAACTGTTGTTTTTTTGTTAGTTGTTTTATGTGTGTGTGGAGAGATTTGTTTTGTTTTGTTTTGAGGTGAGGTCTTGCTGTTTCCCAAGCTGGTCTTAACTCTTTCGCATTAGCTATCCTCCTGTCTCAGCCTCCAGAATAACTGGAACTACTACATGCATGTGCTTCCGTGTCTGGCTTATTGTGTATTTTTATATACTATAATTATTTGTAATCTAGTAGCTTTCTTCCAGTTACATAGTTTAAAAGTAAAGACTGGTTTTCTTACAGAATTCACATCATTTTTAATATCTTATTTGCCCATTTTGGTAATTTTTCCTCAAGGTATGAACTTATAATTTATATCATTTGTGAAATAGAAGTTAATCTTTATAGGTATTGTCAAGTTTAATTGTAAAAATTAAAGATAAATACAAGGACTGCTGTTTGAAGAAATACTGCTCTTCTTTATTTCAGGTATAGCATTAACAGATAGGGACCATATTGTTTTCCAGTTTATGGAATTGTTGATTTTGTTCCCAAGTTGTATTATGTCATTATTGAAAAGAATTTGAGTAGATATTTTATAAACAACATATTTAGCAAGTGTTATAGAGTGAATTTAGATTAGAAAACTTGATATCGAAACTGAATATCTTTTAGTTACTACCATAAATTTGTTTAAAAGACACCACGTTTATTAGTTTTCTCTACTAACTGTATTAACTAGAGTTAGTACCTCTCTGCAGTTAATGACTATAGAGAACCCTAGAGTTCTCTAAGAAATAGAGAATCCCCTTGATATGCATAGATTTATATATTATGGAAAGTGAATTGATTTTTATTACAAATAAAATAGTTATCCTTATAGACATGTATAAAGAGTGTAATAGCATTGATTCAAATCCTGGTATCATCTCAAGCTGAACAACTTTGGTTCAGTTATTTAGCCTTTTTTAGTTTGTGTTCCTTAGTGGTAAAATGGGTATACCTACCTTAGAACTGTGATGATTCAATAGACCATTCGTGCAAAAGGCTTAGTGTGGTGCTTAGATAAGTTGTTAATATATTGTTAGACTACTCACTGAACCCAGATGACTTGTTTTTGGAGACGAATAAGTTCCAATTTTATCTTTTAAAATGACTAACATTTGTTGGCTGTTCACTGAACAATATCCCTTAGAATATGCCTTAGGTAATTGTTCTTTTTCTTCCTTGTTTTGTTTTGGTCCTAGGAATTGAATCCAGGGATGCTCTGCTGCTTAGCTACATTCCCAACTCGTTTTGAGATAGTCTCACTGAGTTGCTGAGGCTTGCCTTGAATTTGCAAACCTTCTGCTTCAGCCTCCAGAGTTGCTAGGATTACAGGCATGCATCCCTGCATGCATCTAGCAGTAATCCTTTTTGTAGTATCCTAAATTCATTCCCTAAGGAAGATTATGATTTAGAAACTTGTTTTCTTTTATTGTTGTTTTGGGTACCTTGCACATGTTAGACATGTGCCCTACCACTGAAATACACCCAGAAGCTTTTCTTTTGATCATCATGTCACAACTTAATTCCAGAAAAATAAATGACATAGGTACCTCACTGAGCATATTCCCATTTGAGATCTTAATAAAGAATGCTTTCTTCACCCGCTATTTACTATTATTATACAGTGTGATTGTTGCTAGTTAAGATGGTTCTTAACTATTCTGTTCCTATTTCTTTTAAACAGGGTTTGTGGATGCACTTAGATGTTTGCAATGAGCACTGTGGCTGGCATGCCCCAGTGTTTTGGATACCAATGCATAGGACTCCATAGTAATCGAATTTACCAGAGGCGAACGTCATGAGCATAGTGATCCCATTGGGGGTTGATACAGCAGAAACGTCATACTTGGAAATGGCTGCAGGCTCAGAGTAAGTATTTAAGTTAAGGTATTTTTGGATTGGGAAGGGGAAAGTATTTTATACAATCATTTTAGTACAATCAACCAGTGCTTAATCTGCATTTATATTTTTTGTATTTTTGTACTTTTAGCTAAAATATCAGAAGCTTAAGGGTAAAAATTCCTTTAGCAAAGATTACTTCTGCTAATAACTTTTGGCCAAAATACTGTGTCTTTTTAAAATTCTTTTTTGTCTTTTCTATCTGCTAATTGTTGGCATTAAGCATCAAGATAGATGGGTTGTGGTGGCACATGCTTGTAATCACTGCTACTCAGTAGGCTGAAGCAGGAAGATAACAAGTTCAAGGCCAGCCTGGGCAACTTAATGAGACCCTGTATCCAAATAAAAGATTTTAAAGGGGCTGGGAATATAGCTCACTGATAAAAGTGTCCTTGGGCTCAATCCTTAGTTTTCCCACTCCTTCCCAAAAAGAAGATAATAGGTTGTTTTAATGTTAAAAATTATATGTTTAAATTATATATTGGGAAGTAATTTGGTTTTAAATTTTCATCTTAACTTTTTTCCTCCTTGAGATGTTGGGGATCTAAACCCATGGTCTCAAACATTAGGCAAGCAACCTGAACTACAACCTCAGCCATAGTTTTATATTTTAATCCTAACTAAGAATACATGGATATATTATAATATCCACTTAAGCTTAGGGTTTTCTTTTTTAAAAAGAAAATTGAGTTGAAAAAAAAATCAAGCCATTTTTAAGTATAATAAAGGGAGTATTTCCTACTAGGTGATTGACAATTTTTGTTTTTATGGGCACCATTTATGAAGGATTCAGTGAAAGATTCTTACCTTGCCTCTAGAATATTTGGAATAGGCACTTGTCTGGATAGATTTAAATGTCTTTTGTTTTTGAGTGACTTAGCTACTTTAACACTAAGTCATTGCTATGAAAATTGTTTTTGAAAATTCTAAGTTCAAGTGAGTATTGAGCTGAGGGATGGAAAGATCAAATGTTTATTATCTGGTTCAGTGTATAGATGTATCTTACTTAATGGGACTTTAATCAGCCAGGAAACTGAACAAAATGTAATTTAAATTTTAAAAAAAGGAAAAATTTTCTTTATTTTAGGACTCCAGAAATTGTCACATGGAACGCAAGAAAATAGACTTATTGTTCCTCCTTTTGCTGGCATTTCTAGTGGTCTAGAAGCATTTTGTTTTTACTACTCCTGGTTCTGCCATTGGGAAAGACCCATAGATGCTCTCTAGTACTCTTAGCACTACACAGTACATTTAACTCTATGATTATTATATGGTTTTTAAAAACCATTATAAATCACACAGTTGAATTCCAGTGAAAATAAATGAAATAGATTCTCTGTCTGCACAACATATAAGTTGCTTTTTATTTTGGTTTTGGTAAATGAATACTTTCCCAAACAAGGCACTGTTAGGACAGTTGACTGTCATTCATTCTGCCAAAATATGGATACTGTGAAGGAAGGAAACCCAGAAGCAAGAATTGAAAGGCAGGCACCAGGTTGAAAGTGTAAAGTTCTGGTCTTTGGTTTTTTGTTTGTTTTTTTGCTGTGTTTTAATTTGCAGTGAACACAGGGCCTTGTACATTCTAGACAAGCAGCACTTTAACACCGAATTAATACTACCCAGTCCCTGGACTTTTTTTTAACATAAAGTATCTGATAGATACATATCCACATCTAATGAGTTACAGACATTTGGGTAATAATAAAACAGATTCTTTGCTCTATAGAAATATTAACCTCCACAGTCCTTATTTATTTACCTAAATATATTTATGTATAATTAGTCTAATATACAATGTGCGAGATATATCTATGCCTTGTTTATGTGTCTAGTGTATGTATGATAAAGGCAAGTTACAAAGCCTTGTGTTAATTATACAGTTACAAAGGAATGAATAACTTGCTGAAAGAGAGTAGTGGACGGGCTAGATGCCTGCTTGTTTTCTTCGTTAAAGGCATTCATAGAACATTTATAAGGTAATTATAGGATAACTGTGACTTATATTATGGAGTCAAATCTTTAAATACTTCTGATTCAAGAAAAGTTTTTCTGTTTCTCATAAAGATGTATATTCCTCAAGCATATATTCAGAAGGCAAAGTGCCAAATTTTGTTATGGGACCAATCATCAGAATTTTTGTGGTTTAATTTTCATATTTTTAAATCCTTTTTTTAAAATATAAGACCTGTAAGCTCTAAAAGACCCTTAAGTCACATTTCCCCCCTTTCCACAAAAATATAAACTTTGGAAATCTGTTTTCCTGAGAAATTTTTATGTAACTAGTATACGGCTTCCTTTTTACTTCCAATATATCATCAAAACATACTAAAGTTATATAAGGTTGTTGGGTGTGGTGGCACATTCTTGTAGCCCCAGGTATTCAATACTTGTGAGGCCAAGGCAGGAGGATTATTTGAACCTAGGAATTTGAGGCCAACCTGGACTGCATAGTGAGACCTTATCTCCAAAAACAAGCAAAAAACATTGAAAGCAAGAGATTGGGGAAAGGATACATGGAATTCCCTTTTACATTCCCTTTGTAACCTCTTTATGAATATATAATTCTTTAAAAATAAAGTTTTCTTAAAAAATTATATTTTATTGTATTATGGGTATATAGTTTTTGTTGCATATTTTTAAAAAAGATTGTACTGATTAAATACAGTGTATCACTAATAAACTAACTTAAAATTTGGGAGGTACTCAATGTTTTTATATTGAATAAGTTAATGGATCAAAATTTATACTCACTTCTAAGGCTATGAGAGAAAACTTACTAGATCACTTATGTTCATCTAGTCTGCCCTAGTAGACTAGTATTTTATGGGTAGAAAATTGTGGTTTACTTCAAGATGTATGAAGAAAAGGTCTGCTAAATGCTAGTGTTCTAGTTCCCAATAACTTTTTTTTTTTTTGGGAGAGGGGAGATTGTATCTCTAAAATAAAACTCATTATTACCACCAACTCCATTTTCTTTATTACATATTTGTTTTTTCCACTCATCAATTAGTTTTGGCAATTTCAATTTTGATTTCATTTTGCCTTTCCTTGAGGATAGAGATATTGTACTAGTACTTGTTACTACTACTCTAGGCAAAATAGAAGTGACTCTTCCTAAACACTTGAACTAAAAAGAATAATTTTAAAGTACTTTTGGAATAACTGGTTACTAAGAATTGACAGACTGTGAATTAGGGATATCTGCTTTGTAAGAAGAATAAAATTGTGTTTCATGAGCTTAAGTTTTTTCATAAAGCAATCATAAACTTTCCACAGTCCAATTTAACTAAAAGTACTTCATTTAAAAATAACTTTACACACAAAATCAAAAACCAATACTTACATCTCAGTGAATAAAAATGGAATGGAAACAAACTGTAGTTGGAGACTATTATAAAATACCCTAAGAAATTGCCTTCTAGCCACTATTAAATCTTAGCATAGTCATTTTTTCCTAGATTTGAAAAATACCAATCACAGCATACAGGTTAACATGATGACAGACTGGCATAATTCTTTTTTTTTTTTTTTTTAAATATTTATTTTTTAGTTGTAGGTGGACAGACTATCTTTATTTTATTTTTATGTGGTGCTGAGGATCGAACCCAGTGCCTCCCGCGTGCTAGGCGAGCACGCTACCACTGCGCCATAACCCCAGCCCCTGGCATAATTCTTGATAGAGTAAAAAAAAGTGGAAAAATAATATTAAAGGGAAAATTGAGCAAGGTGTAAACATAATTTTGAAAAAACCTAGTTAGCAAATTTTTTAAACCAGGAAACAATCTGTGGAGTCTTTCGATAGCTCCATGTCCATAAATGTAGGCTAATACTAGAAGTGGACTTCTTGTTACGGCATAATCTTGAAAACTAACAAGTCAAGAGGAAGCACAGTTTGGATCATCATTTATAAGCACCAACTATGTAAAAATGTTCTGCTAGAGACTAGGGGTTAAAAAAGCAAAGTTTAAAATTTTATCCCTATTCCTAAGGAAATCATAATCAGTTGGGAAGTCAAAACTCTAAGACCAGAGTAGTTAGAAATGTAGTATGAGTCACATATGTAATTAAAATTTTCTAATTGCCATAGTAAAAGATTTTTAAAGAGATGAGATCAATTTTATTATGCATTTTACTTAACTGAATATACCCAAGGCATTATTTTAGCATATTATCAGGATAAAATATGGAGATATTTTTCACACTAAGTCTTTGAAATCCTGTATGTGTGTTACATTTCCACACCTGTCAGTTCCAACCAGTCACATTTCAAGTAATCATTAGGCCATATATACAGTGACCACTGATTGAATAAAGCAACTGAGACTAACAAGGTAAATGGATTTCAGAGGAGAAAAGGACAAACTTCTTGTGAAAGTTGTGAAAGTGAGACTAATGGGCTCTTTTTAAGCAAGAAGGATAAGACGATAAGTTAGCTGTTGTCATTTTCATTTTATAGATTGAGGAAACTGAGATCACAGAGCAAATAAGCAGCAGACGCAGAACCTAATGATGTGTTGAATTTAGGTTTTTTTCTGTCGTAGCACCTTTGGTAATATTGCAAAGAACCACTTTGATTTGACGTATAGTAGTAGTTTCAGTTCTATCAGTAATAAATGACTGCATACAACAAATATAATCTTCAGGTCTTTGCTCAAGGGTAAGGAATTGTGAAAGTAAAGAGCCTACAACCCATTATCACTTGATGAATAGGAAAGTTGAGCCAGAATTCAACTGTTTATTAAAATTATGTGTTTTTATCACTATAGAACTTTTTCCTTTACTTTTTTACCTCTTCTGCTCTAAGCATTCCAATCCTAAATTGGTTACACCACCCTGCTCCCACCAACTCCCCACCACACACACACCAAAGGGAAACTCTTCTGGAGCTGGAAAGTAGGAAGAAGTACAAATGGGTAAAAAAAATCCAGGCTACTTTTCCTTCTTAATTGGAAATGTGAATTATTACTACCAAGTTTCCTCAGTACCACTAGAAATCATTGTAATAAGCTGTTAAATAATGATGTTTTAGATAAAGTGAACAGATTAATAAATGTTACATGTAAGTAGAAATGAATTCTTTTTGAGGAAGACTTCTTACACTATGCCTGGCAATTGAGAGGACCAAATAGAGATATCTAGATTCTTTCGGTTTTGTTCTGTCATGAACATGCTAGTGAGCCCTTTAGCTGCTTAATTATTCTATACTTGGGTATCTTAATTTGAAGGAGGATGTTTGGATTAAAGTATCGATACAACTTTTTTTTTTACTCCACTTTCTAAGAATCAATACATTTTTTACCTCATGTATTTTGCTATAGTATATGATATTGTCATGTCATTGTTACTAGAGCAACCTACTGAGAGAACTCATTAATTTGTTGGTGTTTGAGTACTTTTAGTATGAATTTGTGTAACTGAAGATGATAAAATGTATTATGTATATGAAATGTTCTCAGTATCTTTTTACTTGTCTGTGTTTTACTAGTGTTTTTTGTGTATGTTTATTAGAGATTGACACCAGGTCCTTTACATGGTAGGCAAGTGCTTACTGCTGAGCTGCATCCTTAGCCTTAGTGCTTAACTTTTTGCTTATGATTTCTTTACCTTTAATCCACCATCAAGAAACTAAAAGTGGATGTTGATTTGCTTATATCTTTATTTGGAATGCTTTCATTTAATGTAGTTTTGTTTTAATATTTAAAAGCCTGTTTTAAAATTCTAGCATAGAATACTAGAATACTTGAGAGGCTGAAGCAGGAGGATTCTAAGTTTGAGCCAGCTGGGCAGTTTAGTGAAACTCTCTCAAAATAATAAAAAGGGCTGAGAATGTAGCTCAGTGTAGAGCCCACTGGGTTCATCCTCGATGCTGGCAGGAGCTGAGGATAACTGTTCTTAGAATGATGTGAAGTTTTTTATTTGTTTTATATTAATCATAAACAGATTTTTCTTATAATTTTTTCAGTTGTGGTTCTACATACAGAACTCTGTAACCGTATGTCTGTCTATAATAATAGTGTCAAGAAGCTCTTCAACTTTGAGCAACGTTTTTAAAAATATGGGATCTCCTAATCACACCAGCAAAAAAGTCAGCCAGGCTTTATTCCCATTTTAAGAAGAAATACCACTTAATACACAGGGAGGTTAACAGACTTACCGATGGCCATGTAATTAATAAAATGGAGACTTAAGTTTGAACCGTGGGTTACACAGCTCCAGATGTATGCTACCACGCTAGACAGGAGAGCCAGTTTTTCTTAATAGAAGAGTTAAAATACTACATGTGATAAACTGAGCCCAATTGTCATACCAAACCTTCCCATTTTAGAACTTCTTATACTATAATTTTAATGTCTATTTTAAAATAATAGGATAGCCGGGCGCGGTGGCTCACGCTTGTAATCCCAGCACTTAGGGAGGCTGAGACAGGAGAATCGTGAGTTCAAAGCCAGCCTCAGTAATGGCGAGGCACTAAGCAACTCAGTGAGACCCTGTCTCTACATAAAACACAAAATAGGGCTGTGGCTCAGGAGTCGAGTACCCCTGAGTTCAATCCCCGGTACCAAAAAAAATAAAATAAAATAATAGAATATAAGAGGGGTGAAAGAAATGGACAAATTTTGGTTACAGATCAGTAGGAGCATATTGAGAACTCATAGAGACCTTCTGTACAGTGTATAGGACAATTAGTACACTCTATCCATGTGCCATTAGTGATACCCACTTTGTGTTATTGAAAGTTTTAATATGAAGAGGAGAATTAGAGGTTTGACCTAAAACACTGGTTTGAACTTTTTATCAGAATTCATCTATATTTTACAGGCTTATAAGGAGGAAATTAAATTTTTGTTTAGATAGAAGAAATATAAAAGTTTAATATCTGAGGATAGAGCTTAGTTACTCAGTTTTTTCCCCTAAGCTTTTGGCTTTTTAAAAAATTCTCAATTTAATTATTGGCATTTTTTTTTCTCTTAGATTTTCAATTCATCTAACTTTAAAATGTCTGTGCTAAGAATATATAATGTGGCTTGGATGATAATTTGTGAGATCTTTAAAAGAAAAAGGACATTTTATTATAAATAAAGAATTTAGATTTGTAGAGTGGTTCTGGGAAAATGTGGCAACATCAGGTAGATTACTACAAACAAAAAAGTGGTTCTGCAAAGTTTTTGATGTTAATTTAGAACTGTAACATATTTTAAAATAGCCCATTTTCAAGAATAGTACATTAAAGATTTTACTTTTGATAACCAAATATGTTCTCCATATTTGTAATGTTAGAGAAATAATGAAAATTAAAGTGGTATAAATTCAGAATTATGACTGTGTACCTCTAAAGTAAGACTTGGTTTCATTTTGTAATATAGACTAAAGTCACTAACCCACAGGCATAAATATCACTGGTAGAAAATTTCACATGAGTAGTTTTGCAGTGCAGTTTGATGGGAAAAGTGCTAGACCTGTTTTAAGAGAGCTAGGCTTTCACATTCACTTTTCTGTTAAAATATCTTGTCACTTAGAATTAAGAATTCATTTTACAAATGTGAAAATTAAAACCAGAATGGTTATGTGGCATGTCCCAAGGAAACACAGTGACTTTCCTGGTAGGGTTAGGGCCTGAATCTAGAGTATACCGCGCTTCCTCATCTCCTGATCTGTAAAACCAGAAGTTCGACTGCACGATCTTTAAAGTACCTTCTAGGATAGTACCTGAATATTACTTTGGATCAGAAGAGACCCTATTACCCTGAGCAGTTCCTATCCCGCTGTACTTTTATCTCACACAAAGTAGAACTTGGGTAACCATTCCTCCATGAATAGCTTCAAGATGGCATTGTTTGGGGAGGCCTCTACCACCAGGACAATGCTACTCTCAGTCTCTAATACCTCAGAGAGAAAGGAAACCACACCCTGAAACTCCCTTAGGGCCAGATGCAAACTAGGACCTGTTTTAATTATCAAGGCTTAGCAACAGTATTTCACCAAGCCACCACCACCACCTTAAAGGGTCAAAGGTAGGGCCTGCCTGACTAGTTTGGATTAAATCTTGACCTTCTCTGTTTTATCTGTACCTCTCATTTCTGTAATTATGTTCAGATGCTTGAATAATCCTTGCATTGTCCTCTTATTTGGGGGGAGGAGGCATTACTTGGGATTGAGACCATGGTGCTGTACCACTGAGCTGCATCCCCAGCCCTTTTTATTTTTTATTTTCAGACAGGATCTCAATAAGTTGCTGAAGCTGGCCTTGAACTTGAGATCCTTCTGCCTCAGCTTCCTTCCCTAGTTACTAGGATCATAGGTGTTTGCCACTCTGCTGGCTGGTTCTTCTTTTATTCTATCAGTCGTATACAATTTTGTTTTTACTTTGATCAGCCATTGACTTATTAAAGCTAATGCATGGTGTTTTTTTAAAATATTTTTTTAATTGTTGATGGACCTTTATTTTATTTATTTATATGTGGTGCTGAGAATCGAACCCAGTGCCTCACGCATGCTAGGCAAGCGCTGTACCACTGAACCACAACCCCAGCCCAAAGTTAATGCATAGTTTTTACAGGCCTTGTATTGCCTGGTGTGCTTGTGATTTTGTGTGTGCGTTTGGTGCAGGGCCTTGCACATGATAAGCACATGCTTTACTACTATTACACCTGCAGCCCTATATTGCCTAGTCTGGCAACAAGGTTTGATACTATTGATTTAATTTACCTTTGGCATTAATGAAAATGTTCTTTTTCTCTTTGATTGTGGTAAGATACACATGTGTAGTATTTACCTTGTTATTCATTTTTAAATGTACAGTTCTGTGGCATTAAATTACATTCACAATGTTGTATAGCTTCACTATTGTTCTTATACTTGCCTTACCCTTAAAAGAACCTTTCATTTATTAAATAACACCTCCTTCCCTCTACTTCCAGCACTTTGTAGCCACTTCTAATTTCTTTTTCTCTTTTCCTGTTCTGGGTACTTCTTATAAATAGAACCATGAAATATTTATTCTTCTGTGCCTAGCTTATTTCACTTAGCATAATGTTTTTAGAGTTCATTTATGTTATATTATGTATCAGAATTTGATTCCTTTTTTATGGCTGAATAGTAACTCCTTTGTATAAATGTACCGTATTTTGTTTATCTATTCATTTGTTGATGGACATTTGGGTTCCCATCTTTTGACTGTTGTGAATAATACTGCTTTTAACATTGGTGTGCAAGTATCTCCTTAACTTCCTATTTCAGCTCTTTGGGAGCATACAGATGTTTCATGAGTTACAGTTGGGTTAAATTTCGGTCAGCTGATATTAAGTTGAAATATTTTAAGTCAAAAATGCATTCAATACACCTAATCTTTATGGTAGCTTAGCACATAATACACTGTAGAACACTGGTTGTTTATCCATGTGATTGCATGACTGGGGAAATATCAAAATGCAGACTTCCAAGTTTCTACTGGATGTATATTAATTTCCCCACTATCATAATGTTGAAAATCATAAGTTGAACCATCATAAGAAAGTGACCTTCTATTTACCTAGGAGTGGAATTACTGGGTCATAGGTAGCTCCATATTTAACATTTTGAGGAATTGCAAACTTTTTCATATGGTTCTCTTGTTATGACTTCTTTTTTAAATCATTCTTTTCATGTTTAAGTATTTGTGTACTTGTATTTCTTTGTAAACTGTTCTGGAGATTTCATTTACTTCTGTAACTTGCTGTTTTCATATGCTCATGATGTCTATATCATTTTTAATCTTTCTCTTAAGCTCTGCCCATGTAGCCCTCTGTATTATTAGACCTCTTAAGTTAGATACCTCATGAGCAGTTCAAACTCAGTAAAATCATTACTATACTCAATATGTCACCTTTCCCTTTTGTGTCCTCTTCAAAAGATTCACACCAAACAAAAAAAAAGAAAGCTCTCTCATATTATTTTTCATCCAGTAGCAGCAACATGCACAAATCATGATCTTTCTAAAAACAAATCATTTTATTTTCTTACTTTTCCACTGATTTCTCTACTACCTTTAAACGTAAATTCAGATTCTTCCTAATGGTGTGTAAAGACTTTTTGTATATATTATAATTACCCTTTTTAGCCTCTCACTTCTTAATATATGTTGGCGTGCATAGGTTCATTTTACACTCAACCTATTTTGAAATGCTTATCATTACTCTAATAAACCTTTTTACAGGTCTCTCTTCATTCGTGCCAATTTATCTAGCTTGATTGCTATTCCCTCCTATTTTTACTTTCAAAATTGAGTTTCTTTTCTCTCTTTCACACAGTGAAGCTTATCTGTCTCTTATTCCCCACTAGACCGTCAGCTTCTCTATAGCAGGAACTTAATTTATCTCCATTTCCCTAGTGCACCATCTATGAAAAGAATATTATCCTTTCCTGCTTGAAAGGAACTGAGGGCTAGAAGTTCTTTATAGTTGTGTTCTAACGAATGCAACAACTGAGTTTTTCCTTAACTGTCTTGTGTCAGTGTTTGATATATTTTTCAAAAGTTTACATAAAGTATTTATGATACTGGGGATTGAACACAGGACTTCATGCTTACTAAGCAAGGGCTCTTACTACCGAGTTACGTTCCCAGCCCTTAACCTTTTAAAAATATAGAGAATATAGTTATTGTGTATATTTCTGAAAACATATTGCCTAAAGGAAGTAAACATCCATAATCTAGCTGTCCAGAGATTATAATCACTGATAATATTTTGGTATATACCCACTAGAATTTTTTTTCCTTCTCTGTATATACAAGTACACAGGGTAATAAGAGTGGTATCATATTAACTATGTTATAGTATAATTTGTCTGTAACAATAAATTTTGAATGTGTTGGTTTTTTTGTTGTCTTGAGTATTTTTTCTTTTGTACTGGGAGATAAACCTAGGAACATTCTACCTCTGAGCTACACCCCCAGTCCACCTCCCCATTTTTTTAAATTTTGAGAGATGAGTCTTGCTAAGTTGCTGAAGTTAGCCTTGAATTTGCAGTATTCCTGCTTCAGCCTCCTGAGTTGCTGGGATTATGGACATGCACCACTGTGCTGGGCTTGAATAGGCTTTTCATATTAACATTCAGATTCTTGTTTGAATGGGTTCTTGGTAGTCCAATATAGGATACACCAAAACTTGATGAATCCTTTATAGAATATATAAGTTATTGAGTAAATATAATTCAGCATAAAAATTTCAATGCATATCTTGAATGATTTCCTTAGAGTAAATGTGATCTTGAATTTCTAGGTCAAATAGAGTACAAGATCATCTTAAGTCTACTGATACATGTTGCTAGATTGCACTCCTAAAAGTTTGTGTCTATTCAGAAGAAATAAATATAGTGGCAGTTTGGGACATTTACTGTGGAAAAAGATTTTTAGAATTGAGAGCATTACATTATGATAGTATCTAAAAAGTTTAAAATTTTATATAATGTATTCTGAGACATTAGGGCCATATACAATGCAGTTAAACAAAATTGCCTTAGAAATAGGTACATTTAAAAAGTTGATATGTTAGGTGTTCCTAAGATCAATGTTCAGTAGATTTATAAAACTCAGTGTGTATTTTACTCATAGCTGAGATTATTACAGCAAAAGACTACAAGTCGTCAAAGGAAGAAAAGATATGAAATCCAGAAGGGTGAAATCCAGAAAAGCAGACCTTTCCCATTGAGTTACATAGGATTTTGACAACACATGTGAAATGTCCATTGGAGACTGGCGTGTAGTCTCCATCGGCCTAGCATGTACCAAACAAAATTCCACACTCCCAAAAGGAAAACAGGTATTCAACATAAATCATTATTGTTTGTACAAGCATTTTCAACACAGTAAACACACCCTTATTATCATTTAAGGAAAGTTTTTTAGTCTCTCCTGCTCCCCTCCAGTGTAAGGAATTGTTTACCAGACAAGAACCCAAATGCCAGCAAAGGGCCAGCCTTGGAAGCAGACCTTTCTATCCTATGGTAACTCTTTTCTGCACTGTTAATACTTGCAGTATTAAGTTGAACTGTATGAATTATCACCCTCCCCTTTTTGGTGATATTGTGGATTGAACCCAAGGGTGCTCTACCACTGAGCTACACCCCCAGCCCTTTTTTATTTTATTTTGAGACAGGGTCTCGCTAAGTTGCCGAGGCTGGCCTTGAACTTGCGATCCTCCTGCTTCAGCCTTCTGAGTCACTGGGATTACAGACATGTGCCACACCGCCCAGCCATGAATGCCATTTTTATAAATCAAAATTTGTCTAATATCCATAGTAATTTTATATCATTCAACTTAATAGTAAGGGAAGAAAGAATTAAAATTTGTTGAACGCCTCTGTGCAAGGTAAGTGTTTTACATTTGTTGTTGCATTTTATTTTGTAGCATGATTCAAATATTTCATTGCACAGATGTGAAAATAAATGGCAAGAAAGGTTAAATAATTCCTCAAGTCAGATTATAAAGTATCAGAACAATTTAATGTCCCATGTCTATTTTAGATCCATATTATGCATTTTTCACTGTACCAAGACTAAATGTCAGTTGTGGATTAATTTACTGTCTGTACTTATTAAATACTTCCACAGAAACAAAATATCAGAGTGACTGATGTAGAAGTGAGGGACTTAGAGCACTTTTACCCCTTTTCTTACCATAGATACTTCTGACTCTAAGAGCTTGATTATCACTATTCTCTCATGAAGAGGAAAATGAAATTTACTGTTTCAGAAGCTATAGTAGGCATTTGTGTAAGATTGTTTTTTTAATGCCAAGAAGTTCCATGATTGTTTTTAGCCAAATATAGTGTTAAATTGTTAAATATTGTTTTTAAAAACTCTTATTGTGATACTTAAACTTGATTAATTAACAGAGTAGAGTTTTAAAAATTTAACCTAGGTCAGCATATGACTTTCTCCACCCCCTGCTTAGTACTAGGGATTGAACTCAGGAGCACTTTACCACTGAGCTACCTCCCTCAGCCCCTTTTTATTTTTTATATTGAGATAGGGTCTTGTTAAATCACCCAAGCTGGTTTCAAACTTGCTAGCTTCCTGTGTTGGTCCAAATTGCTGGCATTACAGGTGTGTACCACCACACCCAGCTCAACATGACATTTAATACTGAATTTTATAGCTAGCTGAGTTCCTTTCTCTCTGCATTCTTTATTTTTTTTGTACTGGGGATTGAACTCAGGGTGCTTTACCATAAGCTATGTCCCCAGCCCTTTTAGATTTTTTTATTTTGAGACCAGGTCTCACTAGGTTGCTTAGAGCCTTGCTAAATTGCTGAAGCTGGCCTTGACCTTGTGATCCTCAGCCTCCCAAGTTGCTGGAATTATAGGTGTGTGCCACTATGCCCAGCTTCTCCATACATTCTTATTTTCAATCTTAATTTGGTGTCGGATTTTTTTTTAAAGTATAAGTTTGTTCTAGAAAATTTTTCCTAAATTATTTTAAAAATTAAGTTTAGAGTAGAGTTAGCAAACATGGTAAAGGACCAGAAAGTAAATATTTAAGACTTGCTTTAAATACCATCTTTATGCTGGTATTTTATTTCCTGTCATACTCTTTTTTTTTTTTTTTTTTTGGTACCAGGAATTGAACTCTCAGGGGCACTTAACCACTGAGCCACATCCCCACCCCTATTTTATATTTTATTTAGAGACAGGGTCTCACTGAGTTGCTTAGTGCCTCACCATTGCTGAGGCTGGCTTTGAACTGCAATCCTCCTGCCTCAGCCTCCCAAGCCACTGGAATTACATGCATGTGTCACCATGCCTGGTTGTTATATTCTCTTCAAGCTTCAAATTGATAGCTTCATTTAGAATTCCTGATGATCTCCTACCTCCAAGTCTGCTTTTTGTTGTTATTTAGGCTTATCTAATTTTTTAAATGGCTCCTCTCTATCCAGTTGCTTAAAGCTCTCAGGTGTCACCCTTGATTGGTCCTTTCACCTTATTTTCCACATCTAATTCATTGGTCAGTCCTGTGTGCCCCTCCAAAGTACATTTTGAATCACTACACTTTTCTGTGTTTCTCCTGTTGTTGAGTATGAGCCTTTGTCTCTTCTTCCCCCATCCCTCAGTGTGCTGCCTGGGTTGCCCCTAAACTCCTTAGCTCAAACATCCTTCTGCCTCAGCCTTCTAAGAAGTAGCTGAGACTACAGACATGTGCCACTGAGTTTGGCTATTTGTCATTCATCTCTTACTTGAGTAGACACTGGGGTACAGTAGTCATTTTGTGTTTCTGTAATTAATTCCCTATGTTGAAGCTCATGTGATTCGTCTGAAGTATAAATCAGATCATACAGTTGTTTCATTTAAAAACCTTCCAGTGACTTTGTTTCCCTTGAAATTTTAGCTGCTTATGGAACATAAATTCTTACTTCTCATTTTCTTCTTACTTTTTCTCTTGGGCTAGTATTATTCCCATGTTGATTTTGTTTTTCCTTGTTCTTTTGATCATTATAAATTTGCTTCTACCTCAGGCCCTTTGTACTTGCTATTCCCTTTGCCTGGATTATTATTTTGTCTTTTCACAGTCTTAGTGAAACTCCAGTATCACCTCCTGTGAGGGCCTTTCCTCTTCATTGTTATATGAAGTAGTACCTGAAATACTTCTCTGAAATAATCTTATTTCATAGCTTCTTTTATTGGTTTACTAAAATAAAAGCTTTGTGACTTAACAGATAGTAATTGAGTCATGAATCATATTGCTTGAAGGTCTTAAGATTAACCCTAAAGTTCTTTATTTTTGTTGTGTTGTTGTTGTTTTTCAGTACTGAGGATTAAATCCAGGGCTTTGCTCATGCTAGGCAAATGTTCCACCACTGAAATACATCCCTAGAAAGAATGATTGTTGAGTAGTCATGTCCTGCCTAATTCTGTTTTACTTGTTAAGAGAAAGAACTAGCTAGGTGCACTGGTGTATGCCTTAATCCCAGCAAGTTGGGAGGCTGACACAGGAGAATTCCAAGTTCAAAGCCAGCCTCAGCAATTTAGTGAGGCCCTAAGACCCAATCTCAAAATAAAAATGGCTGGAGTATGTGGCTCAGTGTTTAAGCATCCATGGGTTCAATCCCCAGTACCAAAAAAAAAAAGAAAAAACTAAAGTTAAAAATATTTTATAACCTGATGATTTCAACATACTGGATGCTACAGCTTGCTAAAAGTAGCAATTCTTGTTGGTACCTATTTTGAGAAGCTGGAAAATATTTAACAGAGTTAGGAAACTAGCAGAATTAAAATAGTCACTAGAGAGAGATTGAAATTGACTGCATACTTACCTGAGCGACTGTGTTCTGACCATGATAGGACCAATTAGGGCAGAATGTAGGAGGAGAGAGGATATCAAATTCTCCTGTATAGTTTAACACTGGGTTTGGTGACACACACCTATAATTACTTGGGATTATTTGGGAGACTGAGACAGGAGGAGCAGAAATTCAAGGCTAGCCTAGGCAATTTAGTGAGGCTATGTTTCAAAATAAAATTTGGGGGAAAAAGTGGGAGGGAGGGTGCTGGGAATGTAGCATGCCTGAGTTCAATGCATGCACTGGGTTTAATCCTAAGCATTGGTTTAAAAAAAAAAAAGTTTTATTAACTGAATTTTTTTAAGTGATGGTGCTTTACTAGGAAATTTTAAATCATATTCTTTAAGTGATGAAGTGTTAAGTGTGCACTTCTTCAGCTATAGTTATCTGGAAAATATTTAAATAGTTAAATATAAGAGTCTTCTACCTATTGGCTCTTATCTCTAGCTCCTCCAGCACACTTCCAGCTTCATCTACTCTGAATTTTAGCTTTTAGATTTTGTGTTTCCTAAACTTCAGTGAACATAAGATTTAAAGTGTTTATTAAAATGGAAATTTCTGCTGGACGCATTGGTTAACATGCCTGTAATCCCAGTGGCTGGGGAGGCTGAGGCAGGAGGATTGCGAGTTCAAAGCCAGCCCAGCCAAAGTGAGGTGCTAAGCAACTCAGACCTTCTCTCTAAATAAAATACAAAATAGGGCTAGCAATGTGGTTCAGGGGTTGATCCCTGGTGCACCCCACCCCCAAAAGGAGATCTCTGAGCCTGATCTTTAAAACTTTGAATTCATTAAGTTTAAGTAGAACTGTGAAAAGTTATAACTTGTACTATAGGTAATTGTGCTACTGAAGAGATGATCATACTTACAGTGACATGCTTAAATGTGTCCTCCTGCTCTCTTTGATTGCATGTGTGCCTTCTGTCTGGAATACTTTCTCCATTTTTACTTCTCTGTTTCTTCAGTTTCGTCATTCTTTAAAATTTTTATTTTTCCTGTAGCAGTGCTGGGGATAAAACCTAGGGCCTCATACATGCAAAGCAAGCACTCTACTACTGAGCTACATCCATTAGTCCTCATTCTTCAACACTTAATTACGTGTGATTACTATCATGAAGGCCCCTGTGTATACATTTGATGGTACCACTGAAAATCATTGGTGTACTTGTTTGCCCTATAAATCAGTTTCTTGAGAAGAAGGACCATTTCTTTTTTAATTTTCAGCATTTGGTATAGTATTTCACTGCTTGGTACTTACTTTGTGCTCAAATGTTTATTGAATGGCTGAAAAATATATTATTTAAAATTCCTTGAAGGTGGAGAGTGTCTTATTTTTGTATCTGTCATAGTCCCTTGTGAACATTAGGCCTTCAATCCACACTGTATCAGACTGGATTTTATGAATTATAGTTTCCTGAACTCTGAGGTTTTAAAAGTGTGTTATTTTAATTTCAAGTTTGAAAAATTTGTAATCATTCTGGACAACAACCACTTTATACCTAATACTGCTGTCAGATTTGAGTGCACATGTTTAAATTTGTGTTCTATGTGGATAATACACAGATAATCTAATAACAGTAATGTTTTTCTAAATTCAAATCTCCAAAGACCTCCCCAACCCCATGTTTTTCCCCTGCAGTGCTGGGTATTAAAACGAGGGCCTAATGCATGCCAGGCAGATGCTCTGCCACTGAGCCACATCCCCAGCTCCCCTCTATTATAGGAGGTTTGTATATTACCTAATTTTGAGAAACTGCTAAATGAATAAACATTGCTCTGAAGTCTAACTGACCTCTTCATACTCCTTGAAGATGCCACCTACCATGTTTTCCTGTCTCTTTACATATGCATGGGGTATTGCCTTTCTCCATGGTCACTACAGTCTTTTTTTTTTTTTTAAATGTTTATTTTTTAGTTGTAGGTTACAGAATATCTTTATTTTATTTTTTTATGTGGTGCTGAGGATCGAACCCAGTGCCTTATGCGTGCTAGGTGAGCACGCTACCACTGCGCCATAATCCCAGCCCCTCACTATAGTCTTTATAGGATTTTTTTTCAATAGAACATATATCTGGTCCAAGTTCTGTGTATCTTTCAGAAATGTTCTCATCTCAGTGAAACTTCATTATGTTCTTTATTATTCTTATTCAAGTAGCCTTATTCTTGAACTCCTTAAAGTCTAGACCCTAGAACTTTGACCTTTTACAACTCCAATGAGGTGTTTTTAGGTTCAACTAAACATTAAGATTTACTTGACACCAGTCTGCATAGTATATTGGAGAGGAATGACAGCTTGTCAGAGCTTAGCATCAGTGTTTCTCTTTGGTGTAAGAGCGTACAGCAGTCCATGTAGGAGTATTGTCAGCCATCCAGGACCCATTTTCTTTGGTTTCTCAGGTGACATGTCAGGTACAAGAACACAAGATGCACATTGAGCAGTTACGAGGATCTCCCTGATTTGGAAGCTTCATGTCCCTCAGAAGTCAGTATTTGTTTCGTAACAACCATGGGCAGATCTGTGTTCCATACAAGGAACATGGCAGTTATAGAAACCATTGTATCTTAGAGAAGTTCAAATCTCTGACATCTTCATATTAAGTTGGAATGGTTCTTTTATTAGTCCAGAAACATTTATAATATAGTTGCTAGGCATTTGATTGGTAATGCCTAGCAACTATATTATAAATTAGTGAATCATCAGGTTTTTAGGGGAACAGAAGTAGAAAGTTAAATAAGAATCAAAAACTCATATAGAAGAGGAAGGAGTTTTGTTAAATGTTTACCCTTACCTATCTTGTGGCATCCTACCCTGTTTTTGCTTTGAATGATAATTTTTGTATACCTCTTTATTTTTGCTGTCCCTGCTTCTACCCCCACGGTCAGAAACCGTATGAGAATGTCTTATATATCTTTATTTTTTTCCAATAATATCTGTGGTCTAGCGAGGCATGATGGTACATGCCTGTAATCCCAACTACTGGGGAGCTTGAGGCAGGAGGATCATGAGTTCAAAGCTAGTCTCAGCAACTTAGCGAGGTCCTGTCTCAAAATAAAAAATTTTAAAAAATGGACTAAGGGTGTGGCTCAGACATAAAGTGCCCCTAGGTTCAATTTCCTAGCACACATACCCTCACCTCGAAAAAAAATCTATGGTCTAAAAAGTTACTTAATACACATGGCAAGCATCATTGCTAAAACTCTACTTATTTCTCTGCAATTTTTTGCTTTTTGAGGTGCTAGGAATCGAACCAAGGACTTCCACACATGCTAGGTAGGCAAGCTCTCCACCACTGAGCTGCATCCCCAGGCTTTTTTTTTTTAACCAGGGATTGAACCCAGGGGCACTTAACCACTGAGCCACATCCCCAGCCCTTAGTTTGTTTGAGACAGGGTCTCATGAAATTATGAACCTCCTGCCTCAGCCTCCTGAGTGCTGGGATTACAGGCATGAACCACTGTGCCCAACTTCCTAGCCATTTTAATTTTATTTTGAGATGAGTTCTCAATAAATTGCCAAGCTGGCTTTGAACTTGTGATCTTGCCTGAACCTTCTACGTAGCTGTAGGCAAGCACCACCATGCCCAACTTCTATATAGTTTTTAAAGGACTCATTATTGTGAAGTGATCAAAGGCAGTTTGGCAATGTGTAACAGTTTTACGTGCATTTACTCCTTTTTGTTCAGCATTTGTGCCTCCATGGATTAATGTTGTGTAAATACTGCATATGCAGAAGAGAGAGATGAAGGAAGTGTACAATTGCAGTGATACTTTTAATTGTAAGAAATGAAAATAGGAAAGTTATAGTACATTCATATAATGAAATAAGCAATTATTACCAAGAATAAGGTAGGTAGATGCATATCGTCATTTAAAGCAAGTTGTAAATACAGATATTCATAGTTTCCAAAAGCAAAAGTTACATAGGTGTATTTTTGGATAGAAATATTTAGAGGGGGATACACGGCAGTATCAATGTGGAAATGTTTTGGGGACAGGTAGTCCTTTATTTAAATTTCATAGCAGTGGTTGGGTGTGGTGTCCCACGCCAGTAATCAAACAACTGGGGAGGCTGAGGCAGTAGGATATCAAGTTCCAGACCAGTCTTAGCAATTTGAGGCCCTAAGCCATTTAACCAAGACCTTGTCTCAAAATAAAAATTTAAAGGCCTGGAGCTGGGCATGGCGGCACATGCCCATAATCCCAGCCCTTTGGGAGGCTGAGACAGGAGGATTATGAGTCAAAGCCAGCCTCAGCAATGGTGAAGCACTAAGCAACTCAGTGAGACCCTGTCTCTAAATGAAACACAAAATAGGGCTGGGCATGTGGCTCAGTGGCCGAGTTCCCCTGAATTCATTCCCCGTACCAAAAAATAAACAAACAAACAAAAAATTAAGGGCCCAAGGATGTAGGTGTGTGGTAACATTTCTTACAATTAAAATCCCTGGGTTTAATCTCTAATACAAAAATAAGAAATCAAGCCAGGCGCAGTGGCTCAAGCCTGTAATCCTGGCACTTTGGGAGGCTGAGACAGGAGAATCACGAGTTCAAAGCTAGCCTCAGCAACGACGAGACGCTAAACAACTCAGTGAGACCCTGTCTCTACATAAAACAAAATAGGGCTGAGGATGTGGCTCAGTGGTCGAGTACCCCTGAGTTCAACCTCCAGTACCAAAAAATAAAAATAAAAAATCATAAGGATGAGCAAGTATTAATTTTAAAACTAAATAACAGATTTAACAGTATAGATATTAGAATAATATTAGTCTAAAAAAGTATTCAGAATGTATTGGAGACTCTTTATAATCTTCTGTACCTTTAATAACCTCAGTTTGTGCCTCTTTCTAGCACACTGAGTCTCACAACAGCAGCTACTTAGATCTAAATTGAAACTCTGTAAAGCAGGAGCAGTATATTAAACAGTCGACTGTACAAATTCTTTTTTATGCTGTTGATCTTGTGACCATTAAGTCACTATAAATAGTGCAAATAGTACTGAGTTCTAAGGAACAGTTATGAATCAGAAGTAGGATAAGGATTGTCATGAAAAAATTCATGTCAAGTGGTAGACATAGTATTATAAAATATGGGCACAGAAACAGTTTGTGGTGTTGTATATATGAGGAGAGATTAATTTCATATGTAGGTTAACTACTACATTCATGAGCAGAAATTAGCCAAAGTAGGGCTTAGGAGATTTGGCATGAGTAATGAAGATGGGAAAGTGATGTATGTAAAATACTAGGGCAAGGAGCTTACAAGTAAATAACATTTGACGAGTTGTTACTTCCAGTTTTATCATTAGTTGATTAGTCACTATTAACTGTTATCAGGCCAAAACTACAGATCATCTACTACAGGCTGCTGCTCACATGTTTTCTGATATAAATCCTGGTTCATTATGAGATTTCTTGTTTCCTAACTTTCTGACATTTCCAATGCTCTGTTCTGTCTTAGCACACTCAACATATACACACGTTTTTTGGGGGGGGGTGGGGGGATACCGGGGATTAAACTCAGGGGTACTTGACCACTAAGCCACATCCCCAGCCCTATTTTGTGTTTTATGTAGGAACAGGGTCTCACTGAATTGCTTAGTGCTTCGCCATTGCTGAGGCTGGCTTTGAACTTGGAATCCTCCTGTCTCAGCCTCCCCAAGTGCTGGGATTACAGGTGTGTGCCACTGCATCCGGCTACACAGTTTTGAGCATATTGAAACACTTACTTCACATTCAGGTCAAGGTCTGTATAGATTTAACATATCCTTAGTAATACTTAAATTATTCCCGCCACTTCTCTCCACCCATGTGCTTAGTTGTTCCCAGTGTCACTCTGTAAATGTGCACACGTGTGTGTGTGTTTTGCTACCCAGGATAACTTTACCACTCAGCTATATCCCCAGCCCTTTTTATTTTGAGACAGTAAGTTACCCAGGCTGGCCTTGAACTTGAGATCTATTTGCCTCGGATGCCTGAACAGCTGGGATTATAGGCATGCACCACTACACCTAACTGCCAGTGAATATAATAATAATAATGTTTGGTCTCTAGTAATTTTTTTTTTGTTGGGGGGGAGAGAGGATACTGGGGGTTAAACTCAAGTGTGTTTAACCACTGAGCCACATCCCCAGCCCCACACCCTCCCCTCCTTTATTTTTCCAATTTTTAAAAATTTTATTTCTTTGTTGGTACCAGGGCTTTAACCCAGGAGAGCTTTACCACTAACCCACACCCTCAGTTCTTTTTTTATTTTATTTCTGAGACAGGGTCTTGCTATCTTATTTATGGCCTCGATAAATAGCTCAGGCTATCCTTGAACTTCAATCCTCCTGCCTCAGCCTCTCGAGTTGCTGGGATTACAGATGTGAGCAACCAGACCTGGCCAAATTTTTTATTTTGAGATAGGGTCTAAGTTGCTTAGGCAACTTAGTTGCTGAGGCTGGCTTTGAACTTGTAATCCTTCTGAGTAGCTGGGATTAGAAGCATGTGCCATTATGCCTGGCTCTAGTAAACTTTTTTAATGATACAAAAACCATATATGAACTTGAAGTAGGAAATTTTACTTAAATAAAAGTTTTGTTACGACATGAAATGTATCTTATCCACAAGGTCTCTATATTTATCTATAGACATTTTATTTGTATTGCTAGTGTTTAAGTATTTATCATTTAAAATTGATTCAAAGAAGGGAGGGGAAAAAAAGAATGGAATTCTCATTAATGAAACCTTCTTTTCCCAGACCAGAATCCGTAGAAGCTAGCCCTGTGGTAGTTGAGAAATCCAACAGTTATCCCCACCAGTTATATACCAGCAGCTCACATCATTCACACAGTTACATTGGTTTGCCCTATGCGGTAAGTGTCAAACACTTCTCTGGAAGGATATTTCTAAAATTTAGAGGTTGAAAGAAATGGTGTAGTATTATGCCTATAACAGAATATTTTAAATGTACATTTGTTTCATATTATCTAAAGAATTAGGCATATAATTCATAGTTTCATAAGAAGAACCTTCCTAAAGGTTTTGTTATTATTATTTTGCAATTTATGCTATTGTACTTTTTGTTACATTTATTTCCCATGGGTAAGGTTATATTGTGCTATTTGCTGTTAATTCTAAATTATATAGTAATTTATGTGTTAATATACATAGTTATCATTGTTGAGTATTTGTTACATGCCAGGCTTTATACTAAGCATTTGTACATACAATGTCTCATTTAATCCTGGAAAGAACCTCATTTGTTTTGCATCCCTATTTTATATCTGAGAAAGTGAAAGCTTATCTAAGTTAATTTATTCAGTATTGTATACCTAATAAGAGCCAGAGATTAGATCCAGTTTCAGAACTGGGCACATTTGTGGTATTGTGAAGGTACAATTATGAGAGATTTTATTACTTGGACTGAAATAAAGATTTCCAAATTTTTATTTTTTTAAATTTTTTTTAAGTTGTCAATGGACCTTTATTTATTTATATATGGTACTGAGAATCGAACCCAGTGCCTTACACATGCTAGGCAAGTGCGCTACCATTGAGCCACAACCCCAGCCCCTTACCAAATTTTTAAAAATCTCATGTTATATCATTTATAGTGGTAGTATATCTTCTGTTATTATTTCTGTTATTCCTAGTTTCTGTGTTCTTGAGTGTTTTTTCTTTTTTTAAACCTTTATTCTAATGTCTTGCACCTTCTTTCATCTTGAAGTCACCTTAGCTGTGTGACCAAAGGATTATCATGATATCTTCTGATTTGGAAGTTCGGGTGACATTGATGTGAAGATTACCTCCCCAGCCTTGCAGATAGCTATATACACTCACCACTGACTAAAAAGTCATTGAGTCCATCACCACTGTGTTTTAATATGTTGCTTCATCAAGTTATTTTTTTAAAGGTATTCAGGAAGAGTTGAGCTAATTTTACATCTCTTGAGTTATTAAGGGTTAAATTTTATTTAAATTGCTTAGGGCTTATTGTTGAAATTAAATAACATCATGCTAATTTTGTGTTCCATTATCCAGGACCATAATTATGGTGCTCGTCCTCCTCCAACACCTCCAGCTTCCCCTCCTCCATCAGTTCTTATTAGCAAAAATGAAGTAGGCATATTTACCACTCCTAATTTTGATGAAACTTCCAGTGCTACTACAATCAGCACATCTGAGGATGGAAGTTATGGTACTGATGTAACCAGGTGCATATGTGGTTTTACACATGATGATGGATACATGATCTGTTGTGACAAATGCAGGTAAAATATTTCACATTATTATTTTTTTAATGTTTCTAACCTTTGTTAATTTGGAAGAGATAACCAGAGCCACTTTTGAAGGAACTTATGATTACATTTTTTTAAAGTGGGACTTCTATTGATAGTTTATTTTGTTCTTAGAAAAAGTTCATCAAAAAAAGCTGTCTCCCAGTCTTTTAGAAATCCCTATTGTAAGTTGAGTAATAGATAATCAGTTCTGAATTATATTTATATAGCATCACCTTTTTTTCACTTAGTTCAGTAGCAATACAAATACATGTAGGAGTAGATAAGATAAAAATGAGAAGGGAATTATGTCCTTTAAGTTTCCTTTGCAATTATTTGTGCTGTGCAGTCAACTGTGATTTTCCATTTTTGGGAGAATTAAACATTTTGATTGTTGTTTATTTGACCTGACTTTCTCACCTCCTTTTGACTTGAGCCTTGCAGCACTCTGGAGTCTTCTTGTACCAGAACCACAGTCTCCCCTCCCCAAACCCTGATTCAGCCACCAAGAAAGACCTCCTCCCCTAGAGAAGGTGTGATTGGGACAGAAAGTGGGGTTTTGTTTCACTTTGGGTTTTTTGTTTATTTTTTTGTGGGAGGAGCTACGGACGATGGAGAGAGAACAGTAGGATTTCAGCCTAAAAAGTCATTGAGTCCATCCCTGCATAGGGTGGGGAGTAGAGAGAATTTAGGCAGTAGAGGGCAAGAAAGTTTCGTAGCTTTATGGGATTTCCTGAGTCTGTTCCTTATGGCTTACTTGATTTGAAGTAGTATGGCTTATATCCATATTTGAATGTAATGCCCATATAAAAATGCAGCCTAGAGCCAAATACCAATTAGTTTGCATTATTTGTAATATCATTCCCACCTAGTAAAGTGATTAGGAGTTGCATATTATTATAAATATGCAGTTAACGGTAATATTTCAAAAAGCTCATTTATTTTTGCCCCAAAATGGTAAATTAATATGCAGAATGTGAAATTGGTATTGTATTTATGAAAGGTTATAATTTGAATACTTTTGAGTTCATTTTAGTAATAAAAACGTGGTACCTATTCAAATTTAAAAATAAATTCTCATACTGTACACATCATTATCATGAGCACTGACATCAGTAAATTTATTCAGGAGGCTTTTTTTGTTTTGTTTTGTACTGGGGATTGAACTCAGCGATATTTGACCACTGAGCCACATTCCCAGCCCTATTTTGTGTTTTATTTTAGAGACAGGGTCTCACTGAGTTGCTTAGCTCCTTGCCGTTGCTGAGGCTGGCTTTGAACTCACAATTCTCCTGTCTCAGCCTCCCAAAATACTGGGATTACAGGCGTGTGTCACCGCACCTGGCTCTGGAAGTAAATTTAATAGCTAAAAAATAACTTCAGTGACATTGTTTTTCTTATATTGTCGATTTTTATTGTAGCCAATCATTCCAAAGAACTTTTTCTTAACTGATCTTATCCACTGTGATAAATTACATACCATGTGGCATTGTTTTTATTTTAATATATAATCTCAGCAGTGTTTTTCTTTTGATCCAGTTACAGTGATCTATGTATGGTATAAAGTTATGTCTATTAGAGAGTAGTGAAATTATTCTTAGATTTTTTTTATATCCATCTGCACATTCTTGAAGGACCACTTTACAGTGTTTGGATTATTCAAGGTATTTGCTTCTCAGTGACTGCTCTGTCTTTGCTCTTCTGTTGCTCAACCTGTAATGTACCATACAACTTAATCAATCTCTCTGTCTCTCTCTAATGTGCTAGGGATCATACCCAGAATATTTTTTATGTTATTTACAAAAATTTTTTAGTTGCAGATGGACACATTATTTTTTATTTTGTTTTATTTTTATGTGGTGCTGAGGATCGAACCCAGTGCCTCACAAGTGCCGGGCAACGGCTCTACTACTGAGCTACAACCTTAGCCCATATCCGGATCTTAACACATGCTAGGCAAGCACTCTATCACTAAGCTACATCCCAGCCCAAGGCTTAATCTTTTTTAATCTTTTCCCTCTATTCTTTTTTTTTATGTTGCCTCTTTATATTTTTTCAATATTCCTGCTACCCATTCTCATTGCTTTCAAGCCTGACATCTGCAGCTCTGTTCATTTATTTATTTTCTAACTTTGTTTCTTCTGTTGTTTGGATAGCAGTATTCCTTAACCCTCAAGTTTAATGTAATCTGTTTTTCTAACCTTCCTTGTCATTTGCCTGCTTTTCTTTTTCTTTTTCTTTCTTTCTTTCTTTTTTTTTGGTACAGAGGATTGAACCCAACAGTGCTTTGCCATGAAGCTACATTCCCAACCCTTTTTATTTTTTGAGACAGGATCTCATTAAGTTGCTGAGGTTCTTGCTAAATTGCTGAGGCTGGCCTTGAATTTGTAATCTTACTGCCTCAGCCTCTTGAGTTGCTGGGATTACAGGTGTGCAATACCATACCTGTCTTGCCCTGCCTTTCTTTTTCACTTCCTTTATATATGTATATTCTGTTACATACCTCCACATTCTACCAGTTCTTGTCTTAACATTCTTAGTTAAGAACAACACAGTAAGCAGTTAGTTTATTACTTTTATATTAGAAGTGGCTGATTATTATGTAAAGAATAGCTAAGACTATTTTGGAAACAAACACATAAACACTATTTCAGATAATTGAAAATAAAATAACAAATTTGAGAAATTTGCTACAAGCTGGTCCATGTATTTCTTTTCTTTTTTTTTTTAAATAATACCTTCATTTATTTTATGTGGTGCTGAGGATCGAACCCAGTGCCTCACAGATGCAAGGCAAGCAAGCGCTCTACCGCTGAGCTACAATCCCAGCCCTTGGTCCATGTATTTCATTGGAAATAATTAGGTTTAATTTCTCTCCCCATGGAATACCTTTTGGATTCTTTGATTTCCTTTCTTTGCCATTATTCTAGTTCTGTCCTTTTTTAACTTAAATCTGAAATGTTGGAAAAGCCTCCTAGTTGGTCTTTTTACTTCCATTTTCTTAGCTCCTTTGTACTAATACTGTTTGCCACTGAAATTATTAAGTGTTGACAGGAAATTTATATATATCCCAGTATTCCAAGTCCTTTATAATATGACTGTACTTCATTAATTCACTTTTAACCCTTCCCTTGATTTCACAAAATGAATGGTTCTCTTCATATATATTGGCTACTATCTTCCTTGTATCTATTAATTGATAAATACTACAATCACACCTTTTCTTCCTATTTGCCAAAATGAGATTCTTTTCACATCCATTATTCTCTAGAGTGCTTTCCCCATGAACTTCAAATAGTGTGGACATCTCCACTTTGTAATTTCTAATAATATCCATAACCTTTACCTTTAGCATTTTAAAATTGTATTTGCTTTAGAAATTTATTTTTTGTATCCTGTTTTGACCTCTTGTTTTTACATCTCAAAATTTCTCTCTATGAGGATACATTTCTATGAATTCTTCACAGCACCTTTTATAATGCTAAACTCAAAGTAGGCACTGCTCAAGTAGTGGTTAAATAGAATATAAAATCTTAATTTAAGGATGGTTTTAACATTTTATTTGTTCTTTTCTTTCTTCTTTTTTCAAGTGTTTGGCAACATATTGATTGCATGGGGATTGACAGACAGCATATTCCTGATACATACCTATGTGAACGTTGTCAGCCTAGGTAAGTTGCACATACATGGTAATATTACCAGTAATTTTACTGAGCAAAATAACAGAAATCTATTTATGAATTCTACATTAAAGAATTAATAACTATATTTCACTGATTTTGAGAATGTTTTCATTTTTCTGTTTATTATTTTTGTATTCCCACGTCTCTAAAATGAGGAAAAATTTTGTCATTTACTGTATGATGTATGGTTTACTTTATAGGGATTTTACTTTATCGTGTTGGTATCTTTTTTCACTGAAATACAATATGTTAAGAGTTAGCTATACCACTTCCTTGATTACATACAGAATTTAATAGATCTGTTGTTACTCCTGTTAGTAGTATATAGGTTTTTTTTTTATAACTCCATTTCTTTCTTACTTTATGGGTATTTAGACCTGTGTAAAACTTAAGTAGTGAAATGAACTCATTTCTACCACCTTGCTTCAGTAATTATCAACAGTTACGTTTTGTCTGTTATCTTTAAAAATAAAATACTTGCGTTTGTACTTAAAATTACAGTTCAAATTTAGGAATACAACTTTTTCTTTAATGTTTTATATTGTTTATAAATCTCCTTTTATCATAGATCTCAACACAGGAATAATATAATTAGAATATCACATGATTACTTAATTGCTTAATATCCTACAAAAGAATACAGTAGTCTCAAAAGTAACACAACACTAGCACGATTAATGGGATTATATAAAGCAGTTTAGAACTTTTTTCCTCTTGGGGTATAGTTCATAAAGATGTAGCATCCATTTATTGTGTTTAAAGTCCTTTGAAAGAATTTCAGTGTGTCACGATAACCCAATTGTATGCACACTTAAGTTTAGATTATTAGTTTTATTTTTCTGTTTTCATTTATTGGTAATGTCACATTTAGTTGCAAAATAATGCAGAAATTTTGTGTACTTAACTAGTTTTGCCTATAGGTAACATCTTGTGAAACTGTTAATTTGATATCATAATAAGGATTTTGACATTGATATAGTCATGAAATCAAGGTACAGAGCATTTCTATCACTGCAAGGACCCGTTTTATAACCACCTTTACCCCACCCCTCCCATCTCTGACTTTTGGCACCCACTAATCTATAATAATATATAATCTCCATTTCTATAATTTTGTAATTTTTAAGAATGTTCCAAAAATGAAATCATATAGTATATGACCTTTTAGAATTGGCTTTTTCACTTAGCAGAATTTCCTGAAGAGCTATCCAATTTGTTATATGTGTCACTATTTTATTCTTTTTTAGTGCTAAGTAGTATCCCATGGGGTGGGTGTGTGTTAACAGTTGTTTGTTTATATATAATACATGATAGTTGACATGTTTAGTTTTATAAGAAATTGTCAAACTGTTTTCCATAATGGCTAATTTTACATTCCTACCAGAAATGTATGAGTAATACAGTTACTTTTAAATTTAAAACTTGTTTTTTAATTTTTATTTACTCTCATAATTGTATACTTTATAATTATGTAAGACATTCTCTGTCATTCTAAAGCAAATATATAAAACAAAGTATATTCAAGAAAGTCTAACTTCTATCCTTGTTCCTTCTACCCCAGAAATAACTATTTTTTTAAATATTGATTTTTTTCCTCCTGTTACTTCTTTTCTTACATGTAGATATGTACCCGTAAATTTGTGTCCCCCCCTTACATAAACAGAATCATATTATACAGAGTCCTTACCACATTTCTTTTTTATTCTCTTAAAAATATATACTGGAGGGCTGGGAATGTTGCTCAGTGGTTAAAGCACCTCTGGGTTCAATCCCCAGTACCAAAAGAAAATGTGCTGAAGATCACTTTATAGTAGTGTATTTTTCTATACTACTACCTAGCTTCTAGACAGACTTAAAGTACTATGGCTTATTTCACTAGCCCCTTTTAGGTGGACTTTTGTTTCCAGACTTTTGTTGTTGCAAGTGGAAGTGGAGTCATATACTTAAAAGGATAAATGTATATAAAATTTTGCCAGCTGTTGCCAAATTCTCCTCTAGTAAGAGCTGTGCAGTTTTGAATTCCCATCAGTAATGCCTATTTTCTCAAGTCTACAATAGAGTATTTGACAGACTTGGATTTTTTGACAGTTGAGAAATGGTAATCTTAGTAGAGCTTTATTTCTCTCATTGTGAGTGAGACTTTGTTTTGTCTGTTTTATTTTATGGTAGTTATTAGCCCTTTGCCAGATAGTTTTTGATGGAATAAATGTCTGTTGATGAATTCAGTAAGAGTAGGTTAAAAACTGACCATTAGGAGGGCATTCAGTTGAAAGAGATCTGTTTATCGTTCTGTGATAAGTAAGATTGTTATGTGTGATGCTAAGATCATAATTACGTGTCCTGGTAGACATTAAGGCAAGTCTATTACTGTGTTGTAGACATTTTAGTCCAGAGCCCTTATTCTCTCATTTAAAATAATCTAGTATTATTTGATCTCTAGACTAGTAAGTATGTACAATGAAAAAGTTGGGAAAAATATAAACTAATTCCCATGGATGATACAGTTCAAGGATAGAAGCTGTTGAAAGTTTATGACATGTTTTGTTAAATATTTAGTCTTTGTTATTTCAAGAGTGTAAATAAGGCATATGGCAAAGTACAGTAGATACTAATTCAGTATAATACATTTAAGAAGTTTAATTTGTGATTTTAATTATGTTGTTAACATTATGGGGTTTTTTTTTTTTTTTTTGCTCTGAATATGGAATTTGAAATAAATTGTGCTCGTTTTCTAGGCAAAATAGTATTTTGTAAACAGAATGAAAGAGAGTCAATTAATTGGCCTCTATTGCTTTAATACTAGATCATATCTAAACTGAAAGGCAAGAGAAGTTGCATATATTTTGTACTGTTGATCTGTTACTAAAAACATTAAATAAATTATAAAGTTTTTTACATTTAAAACAGGTCTGCTTCATATGTAGGTTTATGAAAATTTGATTAATAACTATGTTAAAATTTTAATGTAGGAGTTTGGATAAAGAGAGAGCGGTGCTACTACAACGCCGGAAAAGGGAAAATATGTCAGGTGCGTAAAAAATTTAAGCTTAGTGTGGTAGAGAAAATAAGTGACTTGTATAGTTTTAGGTAGATATAAATACCCTATTGATGAATTTTCATAGTATATATGTTTACAACCTCAGGTATAGGTTTTAAATGTTCTTTTTGTATGGATTATAGATGATATATATCAATTTAAGGAAATAACATATTTGTTCTTCAGAGAGATGGCAATCCATTAGTTTATCATGTGAAATAGAATCTTTTTTTTTTTTTTTTTTTTTGTGGTGCTGGGGATTGAACCCAGGGCATTGTGCATGCGAGGCAAGCACTCTACCAACTGAGCAATATCTATATCCCCATCCTGTCTTTCTTTTTTAAAGACAGAATTTCCTAAATTCTATGTAAGATTTGCTATAACTTTCATTTTGGTTTAAAATATGTTTGGCTTAAAACCAATACAGCTGGTTTTAAATAATCACAGTTTATTCAGCAGTTCCTCCTTGATGGACATTTTTGGTTCTTTTTCAATATTTCGTTGTTTTGTTTTTGTTATATCAAATAGAATCCTCAGTGAAACCCTCTTGCATAAGTCTTTTTGTGTTTTTACTATTTTTTTCTTTGGCTAGATCCCTAGAAACAGGAAGTCCAGGTCAAAGAGTAATCTGTATTTAGTTTTTTAAGGTGTGACTAAATTCCTCTCTATACAGCATTTTGAATTTACACTGCTGATGTATGATAATGCCTGTTCCCTTCCACATTCACACCACCAGAGTTTTGTTGTCAGACTTTTGGATCCTTCATAGTTTAATGTGTGAGAAATGACATTTGTAGTTTCCACTTAAATGTATCATCTTATAAGTGAGGTGAATAAAGAAATGAAAAAGTATGTTTATTCTTTAGAAAGATAGAGATAATACTGTCATGTGGAATGCTGTTTTACTCTTTGAAATAGAAATATTAAACATACGATAATTTTATTCTGCATTTGAAGATGGTGATACCAGTGCAACTGAGAGTGGTGATGAAGTTCCTGTGGAATTATACACTGCATTTCAACATACTCCAACCTCAATTACTTTAACTGCTTCAAGAGTTTCCAAGGTCAATGATAAAAGAAGGAAAAAAAGTGGGGAGAAAGAACAAAACATTTCAAAATGTAAAAAAGTACGTTTGCTTCTTTTTAAATGAGTAAATAAGAAAGTAGGAGAATGAGTTTTATAGGAAAGTGAGTAATGAATTATAGTTAAACAGATCTAGCAATGGTATTTTTAAAAGTCTAAACAAACATTTAATGTATTTAACGTGTTTTGAAGATGGAAGTGGAATAGAAATTTTGCGAACTGCTTGACACTGTCATTCTAATGAGAATAGTGATAAAGTACTAAGCCTAAAATACAAAAGATTGCTATTTTAGAAAACAAACAACAGTCTTAAATTTGTAATAATTTGTAACTGGTTAGGAAGCCTGTAATGGTTGTTTATAGCTGTTCTTCTCTATTTGAATAATATCTGATCATTTTAATAAGGCTTCCTGTTTGAATTTCTTACCACAGCCTCTCCCCACGCCACGTAACATCCTTAGGCTCTGATGGCAAAAGAGTATCTGTTAGCTAAGTTTCCATTTGTCAATGAAATTCTGACAGTGACAGACCACATATGTGATGATGATCCCAAAAGATTATAAAGGGAAAACTTCTATTAATCTAGTATTTTTACTGTACATTTTCTATGTTTAAATACAAAAATACTTCATTATACTGCAGTTGCCTACAATAACATGCTGTACACATTTGTAGCCTATGATCAATAAGTAGGCTCTGCCCTGTAGGTTTGTGCAAGTACACTATGTGATGTTTGGAATGAGGATGAAATAGCTTAATGATGCATTTCTCAGAATGTATCCCTGTCATTAAGCAATGCATGACTGTAATTGCTAGTAAAGTTTTTTGTTACACACTGTAAAAAATATTTTTTCTAATGATTATCTTGTTACAGAATGAAATTCTACCTTGATATGAAATCAGGGCTTCAAAATAAAGCTTTTTCTTTCCTTAAATAATTTCTTATGATACACTTATTTAAGAGGCAGCTTGCACTTTTAAATACATTTTTCATTTTCATATTTTATCTCCCTATTTAAAATCAGCTTGACTATGTAGCAGTCTTCACATACATATTCCCTCATTTTCCATTACTCTTCTACTTATATTTTATCCAGTCTGGACAATTCATTGTTGCCACATTCTACCCACACTTACTGGACGTGTTTCACCATTTGGAATATTTTCTTCTCCATCTTGATCTTTTTTTTTAATATTTTTTAGTTGTAGGTGGACACAATATCTTTATTGATTTATTTTTATGTGGTGCTGCTGAGGATCGAACCCAGGGCCTCACGCATGTGAGGCAAAGCGCTCTACCACTGAGCTACAATCCCAGCCCCTCCATCTTGATCTTTTAAACTTCTACTATAGTGAGGCCCATCTCAAGTACTATTGCCTCCGTGAAATTTGCTTTTCTACTATCAAATATAATCTTTATCTTTGCATTCTGTCATGGCACTTGGACCTTTTATTCTAGAACTTAACCACATTTTTCCTTATTTCACTATTATGTTCCTCATCTCTTAGATTGTAATTTATACAAAGAGAGATTAAGTGCTTTCTATAGTTTAGAATGTATGTGTAGATGTTAACATCTCTTTTTGTCTACTACTATCAAATTTTATGACTTCTTTTTTATTTTATAAACATTAACTTGGAAAATTGTTTCTGTTCTACATCTGTGGTTTAATACAACATAGATTCTGTATTTTCTCTGGCTGGAATGCCTTGGGTATTTGAACTAACTAAATTCTTGATTGTGTCTCATTTATTGTAAAATATTGCTGTATATTTAAAAGGGAAAAGATTTTTCTCTGGCCTTAAGTTAGTAATACTTAACAGGAATTGGGGGAGTGGGGAATCCAGGAACTGGGCATTAAAGATAACTAGTTTATTCTTCTGTTAAGATTTATTTATTATTTGGGGGGATATGTAATATAAAATATGTAGCAAAGGATATAGTTTTGCTTTTTATTCAGTGTACTCTGAAGACAAATTGTTCAAAGTATGAATAGATTCAGCAGAAAATATTCTGGACATATTTATTCTATATTCATGAAATCCTATTAAGGTATTTTTGGTATTTTAGCAATTCAGTACTTTTATTAAACTTCTTTTACAGATTGAGCATCCTTGAGCATCCCTAATTTAGAAATTTGAAATGCTCCAGAATCTGAAATGGCACTTAAAAATTTCAGATTTGAAAATTTCAGATTAGGGGTGCCCAACTTTCAGATTACAGTATATGTTCTTCAAAAATCTATTCTGAAAAACTTCAGGTCTGAAGCACTTTGGGTAAGGGATACTCAACCTGTACGGTTTTTCTTTCAGTGTTTCCTCTGTACACCAAATTCGTATGTTTTGTGACCCTTGTTTGCATTCTTTTTTCTTTCTTCTTTTTTTTATATCAATCAGCACAGTGAGTATACAAGCTCTAAAATCTTTTAAGTCACCTTTAGTCTTTGACATACAGATTTATTCTCAAAAGCTCTATTTTCCTTTGAAATGTCTTTGGTGTGTTTTTTTCCTCTCTTCACTTCTACAAACCCAGTCTAAGCTGCCATTACCTCATAGTAGTACAGTAATTATCTTTTTTTCATCTTTTATCCTTATCCTCTTACCTCTTCAATCCATTCTGCATTTGGATATCAGATTTCCTATAAATAGCATTTTTGTATTTCTTCTAGGCTCAAAAATAAGGATTTTTCATTAGTAATAAAGAGCAATAAGTATTTAAGTCAGAATCATAAAGTCTGACTTTTTAAATAAGCCTTCCATGACCTACTTTGATATTATTCTAGCCAATCTATCACACTACTTTTCAGTAGGTAGAAGTGGTAGTACATTAATTTTTCCTTGAACGTGGCAATTTCTTCCCATTTCATGCATCTCTCTTAGTTTTGTACTCCCAGGATTGTATTCTTTCATTTGTTCATTTGTCTGTATATATGCATTCTCCAAAGTCCACCTAACTTTTCCCATGTTTTACATAAAATAAAGGTAATTCTCTTCTTTTTTTTTTTAAAGGTTGCTGTTTTCTAATATATTGCCTACATATAGATCCAGACATATACACTTAAATATGTCTGGATCTGTTCTGCTATCTCTAGGTTTCTTTTTGTTAGTCTCTCGAGATTGAGTTTACACTTTGGAATGAAGAATAAACAAGATAGTAATTAAGTCTTAAGTAACTCAGGATCTTGCAGTTAGTAGGTTCTCAGTAAGTATTTGTTGAATAAATGCAGTTCTGTTTACTACAGAGCTTATTATTTAAGCCCCATTAAAGGCTCAAATATTTCTTGCTTGCTAGTTGCCTTAGAGAATTAATAACATTTCCTTCCCAAACATCTCATCAATTTAACCAAATTATGACAGCATTTCTACTACTTTGCCAATTTTTATCATAAAAAATCTCTTTACAATTGTAAATTTATTTTTAATTAGAGATTACAGGTGCCACTGTGCCCAGCATATTTTTTAAAGTTTTTAACTGATACATAGAAACATAAAAGTTGTACATATTCATGGTATACCATATAATGTTCCATTTAAGTATACATTGTGTAAAGTTTAAATCACCATTTGTTATTTCTTTGTGGCAAAAACTTTCAAAACTGTTTCTTCAAGGTTTTTGAAACGTACATTAAATAATTGTGTCTATGGTTACCATACTGTGCGAGAGTTGGGGTAATAAAATTGAGACCATAGAATATTTGGAAAGTTTTATCTGAGCATCATATATACATATTTTAATATTCTAAATAGTCTGCATTATATTTGTGATAGAATAATATGCTAATACATTTATTTACTTCAAATTGTCCTAGTTTTATTGGTTGTTATCAGTTTTTTTTTTTGCTTAACTATGATACTTCAGTAAAAAGGCTCAATGAACTAGTTGATTCTTAATTATGTCCAGCTTTTAAAACAACTAACCCAGAATTCTATGCTTATTTAGGCCTTTCGTGAAGGATCTAGAAAGTCATCAAGAGTTAAGGTAAATACATTAAATTTAAGGGGCTTATTACTAAGTGGCTGCTTGTCCATGTCTTTTTGTACCATTTCATCACTTATCTTTACAAGAAGTAGAACCTTAGAATTCTTATTGAATTAATAAATCACTGTTGTTGTTTATTAATACTATGGAAACTTTAATCAAAGGGGACTGGTGGCCAGGCAGGACGGTACATGCTTATAAACCCAGCATCTCTGGAGGCTAAGGTAGGAGAACTGCAAATTGGAGGCCAACTGTGGCAGCTTAGCAAGACCCTGTTTCAAAATAAGAAAAAAAGCCGGGTACAGTGGCACACACCTGTAATCCCAGCACTTTGGGAGGCCGAGACTGGAGAACTGTGAGTTCAAAACCAGCCTCAGCAACGGCGAGGCACTAAGCAACTCAGTGAGACCCTGTCTCTAAATAAGACAAAAAATAGGGCTGGGGATGTGGCTCAGTGGTCAAGTACCGCGAGTTCAATCCCCAGTGCCAGAATAAAAATGAGAACAAAGACTGGGGATGCAGCTTAATGGTAAAATGCCCCTAGTTTCAATCACCAGTACCTCCCAAAAAATTAGAATTTTATTTAGCACTGCATTCTATGTCTCTGATAGTATTTTATGTTAGCATTCTATACACATGAATACAGAATCACATTTGGAAATTGAGATTTTACTTTTGCATAGTTAAGATTCAATTGTACTATAAAATCATCATGGTCTCACCATGTAAATACAAACTAGTCTCATGTACCTTAAATTAATTAGAATACAGTCCTCCTTGCTAAGAGCAAAACTGTTCTTTTGGCTTCTTTCTAAAATGTAGATTTTTGTTGGGTCACAGAGGTAGCTATATAGTGTTATTAGAGCCTTCTGGGTTAGTAGTAAAGGATAATAAGTTTCTTAAGTAGTTGAACATAAAATAGGATGTGGGGAGTGTGTTAAAATACATTTTTTGTCCCATGGTATAAAGCATAATAATTATCCATTATGCCACATTTCTGGAAAACACATCATGAACTAGCATTTTTCTCTCAAGAATATTACAACATGGTGTCATCCAGCATAATGCAAGTCCCACGTTTTGTACAATGTTCTTTATATGCTGAAGTTGAAGATTTATACTTTGTTCTATTAACTTGGACTTTAGGAATTTTCTCTGACAGAATAGAGGTCTGAAAAGTTTTTTTGACTAAGTTACTGGTACTGTTAATACTTGGACATTTCTTTTTTCTTCCCAGTTAATCTTATCACCTCAGTACTAGGCTTCATGAGGAAGGCACATCTTTTACTTAACTGAAATACTTTCCTTTAGTGCATAAAGAGGTGACTTAGGTTAGGAATGCAAATTTTTTTCAAATTCTTTGCGAATGTTAGAAAATATATTTTAACTTGAAGATCACATTTGAAAATCATTACAACTCCAGTAAGTAATTTTATAGTAAATTTTATAAAGTTCAAGGTATATAAAGTTCAAATGTAGTAGGATAATTTACGGTCATTTTGCTAGAATCAACTTAGAAAGCTAAATTCTTTCCAGTTTATATTAATTTTTAACGTATATTGCCATTAATTCTGTTTGTTTTTGTGTGTAAGTACTTAAGTTCAAACAGTAATACTTACTTTGCTGTGATTTTAGGGTTCAGCTCCAGAAATTGATCCTTCATCTGATGGCTCAAATTTTGGATGGGAGACAAAAATCAAAGCATGGATGGATCGATATGAAGAGGCAAATAATAACCAGTATAGCGAGGGTGTTCAGAGGGAGGCACAAAGAATAGCTCTTAGATTAGGCAATGGAAATGATAAAAAAGACATGAATAAATCAGAACTGAACACCAACAATTTACTCTTCAAACCTCCTGTAGAGGTAAATGTATCATTTGTCCAAAAAAAAAAATTGTAAAACAAAAACCCTTTTTATACTATATATCTTTAGTTAGATGAAAGCAGCCAACTGTAATTCATGTCAACATATACTCTTGATTTTAGAGCCATATACAAAAGAATAAAAAAATTCTGAAATCTGCCAAAGATTTGCCTCCTGATGCACTTATCATTGAATACAGAGGGAAGTTTATGTTGAGAGAACAGTTTGAAGCAAATGGATATTTCTTTAAAAGGTATATTCATTTTTTACTCATGGTCCCTTTTTTGTAGTTAAATATTTTATTTGTGGATATTTAGATGCTGTGATTATATGTACTTTTTTCTGACATGATCATTTCAGTATTAAAGTGTAGTGTGATTGACTAAGTGACTAATATAACTTTTGAACTGTGATAACATTCACAAAAGAAAAATGCAAAGACATATTTCTCAGTTTCTTACCAATCTCTGCCTTGTTGAAAATCTAAACAATTCACTTCAAGGATAAATCAAGGGGCTGAGGTTGTAGCTCCGTGGTAGAGTGCTTGCCTAGCATGTGAGCTGCTGGGTTTGATCCTCAGCACCACATAAAAATAAATGAATAAAATAAGGGTATTAAGTCTATCTACAACTACAAATATTTTTTTAAAAAAGACAAGAGGAAAATAGGTTGGATATATAGGATATTAGTTAAGAACTCTCATTACCTGACAGACCAGGAATCCTTTCCATTGTGGACCTGTGCTAATTCCCTATAACATAATTACTAGCACGTGAAAATACCATGGTGACCACAGGCAAATCTCCTTCCTAAACATTTGCTTCCTACATTATTGCCACCACTTTAAACTCCAATTTTGGAGGTGGTAGAATGGTTTTGGAGGCCTCTTCTATCGTTTGGGATTCTTGTGGAGAATTAATATCTTTTTTTATTTTTTAGTTGTTAATGGACCTTTATTTATATGTGGTGCTGAGAATCAAACCTTAGTACCAAAATAAAAATATAATGATATCTTTTTTTTTGAAATTTTAAAGTTTTTTTTTTTCTTAAGCCATTTGTCGTGAGGAGCAACATCAGATCATTGTACTAAAATATTAATTCTTTACAATTTTTCTTTCTTTGTAGACCATACCCTTTTGTTTTATTCTACTCTAAATTTCATGGGCTAGAAATGTGTGTTGACGCAAGGACTTTTGGGAATGAGGCTCGATTCATCAGGCGTTCTTGTACACCTAATGCAGAAGTAAGCTTACTGAAATCTCTTGGGAAATTGTGTGTGGAATTTGAGCATTAAGTACAAAAGTCTAATAGTTTAAAACACTTTAAATGTTGATGTAGTTTATTTTGTCCAGCATCTTCCTGTTGGGAAAATTTAGGTGATACAAATTATACATTGAAGAAATTGTGATGTTTCTGGTAAGAGGGAATATTGGACTTTATTTTTTAATCCTGGAAAGTCTATGTATGAGTCAAATATGTGCTATGATTTTATCACGTTAGATGATAAAGCTAAAATAGATTGTATGCTACTACAAAATTCTTAGTATGCTATATTAGGGTGAAATATAAAATACTTTTGTTTTTTATATGCCGAAATACACATTTTTAATTTTATAATTATGTTGCAGCTAAAAATATAGGCTTTGGAGTCAGTCTCACCTTCTGTAGCTTATTAGTTTTGCAACTTTATCCATGCCTTATATTTATCTGTGAAAAAGTATCATTAAGGACTAAGAGAATATCATGTAAAATATCTAGAACAGTGTATGTCACACAGTGTAAGCTGTACCGTTATTGCAGTTCATCAAACCTAAAATGTAATCACTTGTAAGACAACCAATTTCAGATATGCTGAAATGTGAAAGAATATGATAAAATACAGTTTTAGTTTTATTTTTTTCTTTTAGATGCCACATAGTGGTCTATGGGGGTGGGAACTGGTTGTAGGCATTGATGTTCTTTTGAAAAGTCTTCCCAGTTGATAACCAATGATGTATAATTACAAGTCTAAATGGTACTTTTCCAAGGTGTTTGTATTTTCTAAATTGCAGGAGCTTTGTAAAATAGTTTTCCAAATTGCAGGAGAAGGTGCTTTTAAATATATAAAATGGTTTATAGAAATATAAAATTATTCTTTTAACAGGTGAGGCATGAAATTGAAGATGGAACCATACATCTTTACATTTATTCTATACAAAATATTCCCAAGGGTACTGAAATTACTATTGCCTTTGATTTTGATTATGGGAACTGGTAAGTTCAAGTCTATAATAAATCATCTGTTGTTTCAAGGTAGTTCCGTAATGTTCATGTAATAATTTAGGTATTTTGCTTTTATAACTTTTATCTATCATGAGACCGTTAAAAAGTACTTGAAAATAAGCATTTTGGTATTAGCTTTCATTACATTATTGTCACTTAGTTATTTTCTAGACTTTCCTAATGCAAAGTTTATAGTATATAATTACAAATGCTAATTCAGCAATACATCACTGACTTTATTAGGTAAGAATTTTCTTCACTTATATTTCAGGGGATACAATTTTAGTTATAGAATTTATTTGGTTCATCAAGTGAATGAATAATTTCTCTTCTGCCTTAAAACAAATTATATCAAATTTTCATTGCAGTGTAAATTGAAAGGGTTTGTAGAAGAACCTCTGAGAACCATGAACTAAAACACTAAGAAAAAAACGTGTTCTGAGTATAGAAACTTTATTTAAATTAAAAAATTTTAATATACAAATATGAATAATAGAGATATCCATGTATTCACAGATTAATAGAATATTATCCATTGAAGTCTGTTAAGTCTGTTATATTTAGCAGATTGCATCACCCTTTACATTTCTTTAACATTTTATAGTTTGTGCGTGATCAAATAGTATTTAGAATTTTGTATTTCTTTACACTTTGTTTATTGTAACCTACTACCTTCTTCTGCATCCCGTCTTTTCTCTTTTATTACATGAGATGAAACTACACTGTTGTGTGTAGCTCTAGTTCATTTATCTTCACTGCTAATGGCTTTTCTCTCCTCCACTACTGATGGACCTTTCTATTTATCAGAATATGTTTCTGTGGCATTTTGAACATGTATACATGTGTACATGCTCTCTCTGGTAGGGACTGAGAAGTTGAGCTGCTGTGTTGGAATGCACAGACTGCTTTTTTTTTTTTTTTTGGTACTAGAGATTGAACTCAGGGGCACTTGACCACAGAGCCACATCCCCAGCCCTATTTTATGTTTTATGTAGAGACAGGGTCTCACTGAGTTGCTTAGCGCCTCGCTGTTGGAGGCACAGACTGCTTTTTATCAATGGTGAATTGCTTCCCAAAGAACTTGTTTTACTTTCCCTAGCAGTTAAGTTCCTTTCTAATCCTTTATTATTAGGACTTTAAAAATTTACACTATTCCAAAAAAAAAAAAAATTTATACTATTCCATGTGAAATGATATCTTTATATTTTTATTTACCATTTTCCTTGATTATTTATGAGCCCAAGTATCTCTTTTTCTTTTCCTTTTCTGTTTTGGTGGTGCTGGGGATTTAACTCAATGTCTTGTGCATACTAAGCACATACTCTTCCACTGAGCTCCACCCAACCCCCAACTATCTTATGTTACCATTTGGACTTCCTCTTGCAAAATTACCTAATCCTATCATCTGACCTTTTTATTTCTTGAGTTCTTTATATATTCTGTAGCCTTTTGGGTTATAAGCATCCCAGTTCATTTTTCTGTATTTTTAAAAAACTGTTTGATGTACTTTTTAAATGCAAATTAAAATGTCCATTATGTTTTCTCTCAATGTGAAATTCTTTTCCTTCAGTATGCATCTCTAATAATTATTGGAAACAGACTTATAATAATTTTAGCTTTTCTTTTTTAACCCCTTTCTGCCCCTAGCAGGTGGAAAATTTAACATAAAGACTCCTTTCATATTGCTTTGGGAGACTGTACATCCCATTGAGGTTAAGAATATAAATTTTTCAATCTGTTTGGTTTCAAATCCTAGCCTGGTTATTTATGATCTGTGTAACCTTAGACCAATGTCTTCAGCTCTCTGTGCATCATTATCTCAAGTATGAGAATAGTAATAATTCTCTTCTAACAGAAATGTTTTGAAGATTTAGTGACCTACTACATGTAAACCATTAAAACAGTTTCTGGCACAAAGTGACTGCTTGATAAACATATCTGGTTGGGCATGGTGGCACAAGTGTATAATCCCCATAATTCAGGAGGCTGAGGCATGAGGATCTCAAGTTCAAGATCAACCTCTTCAATTTAGCAAGACCCTGTCTCAAAATAGAAAAACAACAACAAAAACAGGCTGAGGGTGTGGCTTAGCAGTGGTAGAGTGCCAGTACCACAAGAAAAAATAAACATACATAACATACATAAATAAAAGCTATTGCTATCATTAAAGAAACTTGGTTATTGAAAAAATTCTTCAGATATACAAACTAGTTAAGTTTTGGTATTTTCATACCTAGCATTTTTTTTTTTAATATTTTGTTTTGTTGTAGATGAACACAATATCTTTATTTTTTATGTGGTGCTGAGGATCGAACCCAGTGCCTCACGTATGTGAGGCAAGCGCTCAACCGCTGAGCCATAGCCTCAGCCCCCTAGCATGTTTTTTAATGTTATTTTGTATAAGCAACAGTATCATTTTACTTGAAAAGACTCAAGAGTTTTAATTATTAGTGATCATAAGACACAATCTGTGGTCCAAATTCAACATTTGTTATGAAAAAATAACTTCTTTTTTGATAGTAGTCAGAAATACAAATTAGTTAAAAAGTTAAGGATTAAAGTCAGTAATTATAATTTTGTGAAACTGCATCTTAAAATGAATAAGAAATTGCCAAATTTTGTTTTATATCTTGAATAAATATTTGTTTGGATATCATTTCAGTAAGTACAAGGTGGATTGTGCATGCCTCAAGGACAATCTAGAGTGCCCTGTTCTGAAACGTAGTTCTGAATCCACGGAAAATATCAACAGTGGTTATGAGACCAGAAGGAAAAAAGGAAAAAAAGACAAAGATATTTCAAAAGAAAAAGATACACAAAATCAGAATATTACTTTGGATTGTGAAGGAACAGCCAACAAAATAAAGAGTCCAGAAACAAAGCAGAGAAAGCTTTCTCCCCTGAGATTATCAGTATCAAATAATCAGGTATCAAACTCTTTTGATTCTTAATGTAGTTGAATTAACAAAGGAAATTAATTTGTCATATTTTACCCTTTTTAAATGTAAAGTTTCTTAATGTTTAAGTCCATTTTGTTATTTAATGAAGTAGTTACAGGTGTAAATACAATGTGTTCATATATACCTTTGTTAAAATTATTAAGAGCTGGGCATAGTGGTGCCTGTAATCCCAGCAGCTCAGGAGGGTGAGGCAGGAGGATCCAAGTTCAAGGTCAGCCTCAGCAACTTAGGGAGGCCCTGAGCAACTTGTCTCAAAACATAAAAAGGGCTGGGGATGTGGCTCAGTGATTAAGGGCCTCTGGGTTCAATCCTTGGTACCAAAAAAATAGCCAACAAATCACTGCAGAATTGAAGACAAGATTTTCCTAAAACCGGGAAATTAACAATTCCATCTAGTGCTTTCTTAATGAGAATTTGGGCTTATACTTCTTCCCCACCAGGAAATGTGTTATAGGCCCTCGAAATAAATAGAAGTTAGGAAGGATCATTAAACTGTGAAGATTAAATAGTGTTTTTCTCATTAAGGGGCCCAGTATTCTAATAATTTCCCTTAAGTTTAAATTGAAAATTTACCAAGTGCTTTTTTTTTTTTTTTTTTTTTTTTTGGGTACTGGGGATTGAACTCAGGGGCTCTCGACCACTGAGCCACATCCCCAGCCCTATTTTGTGTTTTATGTAGAGACAGGGTCTCACTGAGTTGCTTAGCGCCTTGCAGTTGCTGAGGCTGGCTTTGAACTCGTGATTCTCCTGTCTCAGCCTCCTTAAGTGCTGGGATTACAAGCTTGAGCCACCACGCCCAGCTCCAAGTACTTCTTATTTGCAGGTTTTATGAAAATTTTCTTTTGGGAAGAATATAAACAGAAGACCATGCTACCATATTTAGTAGTAAAGTCTCTTTATTGGTAAAGACTTTGAATAGAACTTTAGAAAGCAAAATTATTTGATGGCATAATTTTAAAAAGCTTTCTTGAATTAGGAAATCAGTTTTAAGTTGGCTTGCAATTTTTATATGTTTAGTTGTGGTTAAAAGATTTTTAAACAGCTTGATGTCAAGAGTTTATAGATGGAAATGACTTCTTTATTTAAAGAAATTGTTACTCCATCTTTCAGGAACCAGATTTTATTGATGATATAGAAGAAAAAACTCCTATTAGCAATGAGGTAGAAATGGAATCAGAGGAGCAGATTGCAGAAAGGAAAAGGAAGATGGTAAGTTGGGAAGCTAGTAGTGGCTTTTATGCTATGGCTTTGGCTTAGTGACAGCTACTCTTCCCAGAGTTAACTGTTGCTGACTTTCCATAGAGTGCTCACACTTTTCTTTGAAGTCAGCAAATTTGGGACACGTGATGTGCCACTGAGCATTTTTACTTGGCTTTGTCATTACCATTTAAATAAATTTCATTAATTCTTTGTATTTTCACTGGTGTTCATTAGATTTTTAAAAATGTATGGCTTTTTAGAAATTGTATGATGTTTTAGAAATTATTAATATTTTTGAGGCTGAGAACTAATAAATTTTAATATTGTAATTACTGTTCAAAATTTCTTTCATTAATGTATCCTTTATCTTCATAATTTGATGTTTAAAACCAGAACTTTAAGCTTTTTAATAGTACCAAATAAATGGCTTATGTGGAGTCAAAACAAAAAACCCATTTGGTAGCTATTTCTGTGTTTTATACTGTTATAAAATAAGATTTTCATTAAAACAAGTTTAGGATTTATGTCCTTTATACAATTTATTTGCAATTACTTTGTCAGTATAAAAACTAGGACAAAAAATATCCTAAAAATTTAGCGGTAAATAGTTAAGAAAGTATCATGATATATTTTGAGTGCTGAAGATCTGAGAAAAAATTATACACACCAACTGATGATCTTAGATCTTCTCCATTCCATTTACTTGTCTCATTTAATGTTCTAGGGGTTTTCATGCTGTACTCCACAGAATTTTACATGTCATATACTTGGGGTGTGGTCTTTGTAGACTCACTGCGCTTCTATTCTGTCACCACAATGGCCATCTTTCTATGCTACTGTGTTAATTCTGTGCTACAACTGTGAAAGCAACACAGAATCATTTTCTAGACTTGGAATTTTAGAAACACTTGTCTGTTGAAACAGGGTAGTTAGTATTAGAGATAGAAGAAAAATATAGGTGAAAATTTGGAGGAGGCTGGTTATAAAGGAGTTCCCATATCTAAAGTTATCTTAAATCTTTTTCAAGATTTAGTTATATCTAAATTCCCTGTACCTTCCCAAATTACCTATAGCCCTCTCTTGACTACTGATCTTCAGTATTGTTGTGTCCATTCCCCAGGTGCCACAGACTTGCATTTCTATTAACTCATGTAGGAACTTTTAGGAGACGAATTTAGTGTATCACTGATTTTATTTTAAAGGGGCATGTTTCATAGGAAGAGTCTTTTTTACAACTGCCTTAATTTTGAAAAACATTTTTCTGGATTTTTGTTCTATGTTCGTACAATATTTGTATTCAGATAACATTCTCTGAAAGATTTGACTATGGGGCTATTTTTAAAATGTCAGTTTATCGATGCTGAGAATAATAGTGGAACTTAGAACATCCTCATTTCCAGATCCCAGAAGAAAATAGGATATTCTTTTGATATTAAACTTAATTGAGAAAAACATATACTTATTCATGATTAATGTTTGGTTCTGATTTTATTAATGCTATATTAATATAGAATAATTCTTCAAAGACTTTATCTCCATTTGAGTTAGCATATTCATCCTAATATCTGCCATTACAGTGACTATGAAGCTAAAAATTTTATTCATGGAAAGAAAATGTGGAAAACTTGAAAAGTATAAATGTTCATAATTATTTTAAAAAGATATAAAATAAAACTAATTTTTTCTTTGGTTTCTTGACCCACAGTCCTCAAAGACATTGCACTCAAAATTTTTGGATTTAATGAACTAACACAGGCACACATCCTAGGGTTCTCAAGCAATTAATATGGTTTTTCCTCACAGGGTGTTAGCATTTGGTTTTGAAAATTTTGGAGTGATTCAGCCTGTTATTTTTTCTAGTCTTTGCCATAAAGAGTTAGATTACAACCAGTAGTTGGAACTGGACAGTTATGTGATAATTCTATTTGGCTGGGATCATAGGCTGTATTTTGGGAGTTGGCTATAGGAAAATAAGGTTGGTTATAGATGGTACAAAATGTTCAATGAAGAGTTCATGAAAAAGTATTTAAATCATGTTGTGATTAGGATACATGAGCCTTGTCATTCTCAGTTCTACCTCCCCATCTCCTCTGGTATTTTGGAATGTTCTTTTATTAATATTTTCTTTTTTTCATCCATTATGTGTTTCCCCCTAAAAAGTTAGCTACTTTCAAGAGCAAACTTGTGCCTAAATTGTACGGAACTGAATGGATGGTTAATGTCCATTTCCTCTTATCTAGCAAGAGATATTGGGAGGGGGTCAGTGCAGGGATTGAATTGAACCTGGGGCCTTGCACATTCTAGGCTTGCTCTGCCACTGAACCACATCCCAGCCCTTGAGAGATACTTCTTTGATAGGGAGTTTGAATTGGCTTGGGAAAATTCTGAGCTCATTTATGCTGTGGCACTGGAAATAGAGTGGAACACTTGCTGGATTCCAAAGCTGGGGTACTACTGAGTAGGCTTACTCCCTTTGGTACATGTTAAGGTAGGGCTAGGGGGCCATGGTTAGATGGAGGGAGCACGGGAAAGGGGATCAGATACTGGGAAACATACCTTTAATTCAACAAGCAATTTTTTTTTTTTTTTGGTACTGGAGATTGCACTCAGGGGCACTTGACCACTGAGCCACATCCCCAGCCCTATTTTGTGTTTTATGTAGAAACAGAGTCTCACTGAGTTGCTTAGCGCCTGGCCATTGCTGAGGCTGGCTTTGAACTCGGGATTCTCCTGTCTCAGCCTCCCTAAGTGCTGGGATTACAGGCTTGCGCCACTGCGCCGGCAAACAAGCAATCATTTTTAAAGTGGCAAACATTTTGAAAAATTTAAGTAACAAGATGCGTTTCCTTATTTCTAGTAGTATGAAAAGAATCTCCTTTTCCAGTTGTGTATCTTAAAATATATTTCTGAAATAATTTTTTATAAGCACCTTTTGAATATACTTTGGGAGTACAGTCTTGGTAATATTTGATAGTCTGTTACAGTGAGATTGCATAAACTGGAGTCTGTGGAAGTTGGTTCAGGGTGGTCTTCACATTTAAAAGGACAGAAATTTGAGAAACAGTGTAAAACTATTAAAGGGATAATCATATAGCTAGGATCACTTAGATGTAATTGTATATCACTAGAACATGAACACCCCCAAGGGAGTTTGTACTTTTATTCATTGTCATAGCCCTAGCTACCTGGCTTTTTAAAAAGTAGATGATCAGTAAATGAACCAGCTAAAAGTTCATGGCAGCCATTTAAGGAGAGATAGGCCAATAAATATGAATATATAGCCTAGGTAATGCCCTGTAAGGTCTGTCCAGGATTATGCAGGATTTCCCACAATTTTCTCAGCTCTTGTCCTTCACTGCAGAAAGTATTCCATAAAAGTCTAATTTGACATATTCTGTGAAAAAGAAAGTGCTTTAGCTAGTTGGGCTTAGTAAACCTTATACCGTATCTCCAATCTTTAAATTTCCCAGTGTATGTAGTACATTTCAAAACTCTTTCCTTGTACAATCTTGGAACTTGTTTTTTGTGGGTAATCTGTGATCCCACAAATTTTTATTCAGTCACACACACACTCCAGGAAAACAGAATCTGTGCTCTTACTACTAATGCCTTTAGGACGCAACATTATTCGGGAAAGCTGCTTTTCTGAATCAAGAATAGTGAAATATAGTGAGAGGAGGGTAATTGGTTGCCAGAAAAATCATCTTATGGCAGGACTGTGGAGGATAGCATCTAAATCACTGTTTTCTTTTTAGAGTATGATTAAAATGATGCTGATTAATAATTTTCTAGGTTTCTCTTGAGTAATTAATATAGTGGTACTGAATAATGAGAAGACCAGTTTGTTTTATAGGTATTCTCTTCAAACAAAACCAGATTACTCTGCTTTAGCCACCTTATAATAAATTTGATTCTCAAAATCCTTTGAATGCTTCCAGTTATATGTTTTCACATAGTGACATGTTTTATAGAATATATATGCCCATCTCTTAGTGGTTTAATAAAAATGTGAATGCTTGCTATATATACCAAGTGCTATTTAAGATACTGAATGAGCAAAAATGACAAGATGCAGCTAATCATGACCATCAAAACAGGAAACAGCACCAAGTATAAATTAAATTGTGTGATAGAGGAAATGGAGATACCACACAAGCCATATGACTATTAGGGAATTTTGTCAGTAACCAATAATCTTTAAGATTCAGAACTAATCTCTTAATTGCTGCTTAAAAGGGTAGGGAAGTTTTTTCTGAGTAAGCAGTCTCCTTTTAAGACCACAGGGCAGGGTAATTTGGTAGGTGGGCTCTGGCTTTCCCTTTCTTTGAAAAGCAATTTTGTATTTGCTTTAACTTAAAAACTATTAATTATTTCTGAAATTTTCCATTTCACTTTGGACCAGGGGTACTAAAACTAAGTAAAGCAAAACCAGAGATATGGGAAGGTTACTTTCTAGCCGCAATGTCTCCAGGGTCAGTCTCACACCCTACATTCTGGATGCCACAGACCCAGAGAACTGTTGCCATTTTTTATTTTAAAGAAAAGCTACTTCCTACATAGTAGCAATGCAGAAAAGAATCAGGAGTTCCTAGATGGCTTTCTTTTCTGTTTTACCTTAGTTCTTAGATCCTACTATTAGGAAATTACCCTCTAAGGCTACTTAATAGCATTCACACTCTTTAAAAATTACCAGATACATTTTCTAATGGAAATTAATTATAACAGTTTACTCAGTGAATTTTTTTAGTTGCTATACTGTACATTTTAATTCTTGTTCTTTATTATATAATCCTGACCTATGTGGACTTTAGGCTTTCCCTATCTACTAAGTAGGAAACTTAGATTAAGAATTTTATGAGCTGGGCGCGGTGGCTCAAGCCTGTAATCCCAGCCTGTCCCAGGCTAAGACAGGAGAATCGCGAATTCAAAGCCAGCCTCAGCAATGGCGAGGCGCTAAGCAAGCAACTCAGTGAGACCCTGTCTCTACATAAAACACAAAATAGGGCTGAGGATGTGACTCAGTGGTTGAGTGCCCCTGAGTTCAATCCCCAGTACAAAAAAAAAAAAAAAATTTATGTCTAGCCGGGTGCGGTGGTGCGCCTATAATCCCGGCGCTTTGGGAGGCTGAGACAGGAGAATCGTGAGTTCAAAGCCAGCCTCAACAACAGCGAGGCGCTAAGCAACTCAGTGAGACCCTGTCTCTACATAAAGCACAAAATAGGGCTGGAGATGTGGCTCCGTGGTTAAGTACCTTTGAGTTTAATCTCCGGTACAAAAAAAGAATTACATGTCTGTTATAAAAGTTGAAATTATATACATTTTTACTCCAGTATGCTTATAAAAAGTGTATATGACTGGAATAAATTCCCAATACCCACACCTCAACTAATAGGGATATTTTGAAGCATACGTTTTGTTCTGTTCATAAGAAATTATAATACTCTGTATTTACTCTTATAAAACCATGACTAATAATAAAAAACTGAACAGATGGAGCACACGGGAGATTCCACGTACTTCAGCAGTAACACCTAACACTCTGGCATTAATGTCAAAAGTTAGCAGTTTCCTCAAAGTAACCCTATTTGTGGGGAGGGAAGTAACCCTATCTAATTCTGTATCAGGATCTATCAGTTCCCATGGCTTGGAATGAATTATGGTTATAGAATATACCATCATAGTAGTAACCGTATGTGGTTAATATAAACTAAGCTGTATCAATCACAGGTTTTAGGAGCTATGGGCAGTTGGTTAGGATGAGTCAGTATCCTTAATTTATCTATAGTCACCTATAACTACCTCAGCTTTATATAGAAGTTATTTTTCAATGAGATTTGTAAAATGAGTGACAGATTTCATCATTAATTACTAAGTACATCCAGTTGTATGTCAAAAAATATATTAGATGCAATGATGAATATAAAAGCTGAATGACATATAAACCTTAAGGAATTTAAAAGTAGATCAGTGTACTGGTGATTTTTATCCATGTCGAAAACCAGACATGTTTACATTCCCAATATTTGTGTATTTTAAGATAAAGCTGGGTTAATGCTATTAGGAAATGTTTAGTGTTTTCAGCTTTATTTCTACACATACAGCAGTTGTAATGCAGGAAGACTTATGCTATATTTTGCTTCACACAGCACGCCAGAGGTTGTTAATAGGAAAGAGTAAATTACAAGCCCAGAAACTTGCATAATAATTATGCAAAGCCCCCCCCCCCCTTTGACAGAGTCCTTTAATCCACAGGGACTTGGGTTTCATCAGTAGTATAGTACTATATTTTTTAAGATCCTGACCAGCTCTAAAAGATTACAAACCATCTCTCAGGGATTTTGCTTTAACTATCAAATAGTTGTACTGTATATAAAGGAAGTTACATTTTTAATGAACAAATCTGGATTTTCTTTATGTGCTTTTATCACTGACTCTCACTCCTACAAGTGAATGTTGAACTATGTCAAAGAACCACAGTGTAAAATTCGTAACTATTATTAGAAAATCCAAAATAATCAGAATACAGAAAACATTATATCGGGTACGGTGATACATGCTATTCATCTATTCAGCCACTAGGAAGGGTAAAGCAGGACCACAAGTTTAAAGCCAGACTGGGAGACTTAGCAAGACCCTATCTCAAAAAATAAAAACGGCCAGGGAAGCTCAGTAGGAAAGTGCCCCTGGGTTCAATCCTTGTACAGGAAAAAGGAAAGCATCTTCCTTGGGTACCTCCTTTTTGATTAATTTTACTTTCACAAATATAATTATTTGCTAAAACAAGTGTTTCTTCTAGGAAAATATACTTTTTGCACATATTAAAACATTTTTGAGAGGAAGCTATAGTAATCAACAGGTGCAACAGGTGGAAGCTATTGGGTTTTAGAAAAGCCCTGATACACAAGAGTCAGTGTTTTTATAGAAAGCCATAAAAAAGAGGCTAGGTAAGTTAATTTAAAAGACCAGAGAGGCCAGGGTTGTGGTTCAGTGGTAGAGTGTTTGTCTAGCACGCGTGAGGCACTGGGTTTGATCCCCAGCACATTAAAAAAAAAAAAAAAAACTAAACGAAGATATTGTGTCCATCTACAACTAAAAATATTTTTTAAAAAAAGACCAGAGATATGAAATTACCTCAGGCAAGAATTTGTCTTTAAAACTAGTGGTTCCAATGAGCACATAGATCATCTTTTGAGCTGGGCATGGTGTTGCATGCCTGTGATCCCAGCAATTTGGGAGGCTGAGGCAGGAGGTCTGACTGCAAGTTCAAGGCCACTAATGTAGCAACTGAGTGAGACCCTATCTCAAAAAATAAAAAGGGCTGGGGACGTGACTCAATGGTAAGCACCCCTGGGTTCAATTCCCAGTACCTAAATAAATAAATCATCTTTTGCCTATGCAGTTTTTTAAGTGTTGGATTACCTACCCCAGACCAGGAGAGCTAATGAGATGGAGATGCTCAGCTATTTATCCATCAACAATTAATCTTACCTCTATGGACCATTTCCTTGCCTGTAAAATAAAAGGGTGAGGACAGAATACTTTGTGTCACATTTGCAGTATGGCTGTTTGCTGTAAAAGTATCCTCAGATGGTTTGACACATCCTACTTTTGTTTTCTTACTAAGTGTAACAAAAAAGAAAAGGAAAAAAAAAAACCACACAGAAAAAGCAGTAATTTCCAGAGTGTAGGTGCCTTAATGCTTGAATCTCTGCTGATTACTGAAGCGCCAATATTGACAAGACTTTGGGCAGCCAGATCTTGAGTTTCTGATCTTTCTTTCTTTCTTCCCCACATCGATGACAATGAAGGAGGAAAGACAAATGGATCTGAGCCTCAGGACCTGGTTCTTTCATTTGGAGAACTGGACAGTTGATGGACGTGCTTCCTGGTTCTGGTTGAGAGCTGAAGCATTTGCCAGGCCCTCTGGTCAAGGCTCTGGGTCTTGCTCTTAATGTTCTCTATCCAAAGAGAACTGGTGCTCAAAGGAAGGAACTCTTGCTGTTCCCTCAGTCTCTGTCTTGAAGTGTCAGTTTAAGAAAGGAAGAGCAGAAGGTAGAGGAATGCCTCACAAGAGTTAAAATGGAGGGCAAGAGGGCTAAAATAGAAATAAAAACACTTATGGAATGCCTATCAATTTCTAAGTATTGTTTAAAAAACTCACATTTTCTTTTTGAACTAAATAACAATCCAGTGAAGTGTAAGTATTATTGTCCACATTTTACAGCCTCAGAAAGGTTAATTAACTTGCTTAGAATCATGGAGATATTTACTAAATGTACTCCACAACATCCTGCTACAACATAGCAAATATATATTGACTGATTTCTTAAATGCATAGGAACTTTATTTTTCACATACCATTATGTTAGGAATTTTGAATTTTTTTTTAAAGGCTGGTTTCTGTATTTAAAAAGATTTTTCAATTTAGTATAAAGCAAGGTTGTTTTTGAGGCTTTTTGTTTTATCTTTATCATTAACAATCATCCAAGTGTTTTTATGAAATATATTAGTAATAATAAGGCTTACTGACATAATGTTTAGGATTCTTGGATTTTGAATGAATATGAATTGTTTTCCCTCTGTATCTATCAATAACAGACTTGTTTTGCCTGAACATCTTGACTTTAGAATTTTTACTTCAGAGCAATGATGCTAATAAGATTGAAATTTTGTAGACAAGAGAAGAAAGGAAAATGGAAGCAATTTTGCAAGCTTTTGCCAGACTTGAAAAGAGAGAGAAAAGAAGAGAGCAAGCTTTGGAACGGATCAGCACAGCCAAAACTGAAGTTAAAACTGAATGTAAAGATGCACAGCTTGTCAGTGATGCTGAAGTTATTCAGGTATTATTCAGGTCTAGTTTCATGTTCACATTTAAACTGCTTCAAATAAAATTTCCAGCTGGCCATGTTGGCATACATAGGCCTATAGTCCAGCAACTTGGTAGGCTGAGGCAGGAGGATCTCAAGTTTAAGGCCAGCCTCAGCCATTTAGTGAGAGCCTGTCTCAAAATAAAAAGGGTTGGGGATGTGGCTCAGTCCCCAATACACAAACCAATAAACTTACATACACAATTTAGTTAAATCTATAATAAACTTTTAATTGTGCAGTTTTTAGATCCTATGGGAAACTTAGACTTGAAACTTAACACTTATGAGATTTTTTATTGTCAATTTATTATCAGAATTTATAAATTGTGGCAAGTTAGTTTCTGAAGTAGATTAATGTTACTTTACTTCAGCTTATGTAAACATAGTATCTATAACAAAATATCAAAATTCCATTGTGTTGTATTTTGAATTAGGAACAAGTAAAGGAAGAAACTGCTAACAAGCCAACCCCTGCCAAAGTGAATAGAACAAAACAGAGAAAAAGTTTTTCTCGCAGTAGGACGCACATTGGACAGCAGCGTCGGAGACACAGAACTGTCAGCATGTGTTCAGATATCCAGCCATCTTCTCCTGATATAGAAGTTACATCACAACAAAATGATATTGAAAATAATGTACTTGCCATAGAACCAGAAACTGAAACCACAGTAGCAGAAATAATTACTGAAACTGAAGTCCCAGCACTTAATAAATGTCCTACAAAGTACCCCAAAACAAAGAAGGTATGATTAATGAATTTAACAACTGTTTTCCAGCAAGTGTCTTATGCTATTCAATGGTTATATTGGTGTTTAAAAATCATTCTACACCTATTTCATAATGAACTGCACAAGAGGCATCATCGTTTTTATGCAGTTTTTTTGACTTAAGAATGAAACATGAAAAGTGTGAAGTCAATTACTGTGTTTGTATTATTGTAAATATGATAATATATAAAGACTTCTAGGTTGCCTGCCTTATGTACAAAATTTACATTTCTCTAACTAGTTTTAGATGTGTTACAGTACAGCCACAATTGGTGCTGGGGACTGAATCCAGGGCTACTTAGTAGGCAAGTACCCTACTGCTGAACTACATTCCCAGTCCTTATCTGTTATGGTATTTTTTAATAAATTCCATTGCTTAGATTATAAGAATTAAATGTGATGAAATCGTTGATTTCAATAGAATGTACTAAGAATGTGAATACTTGTAAGAAAGTTTTATATCAAATTATTAATAAAAATTTTTGGAAATGTACTGTCAGATTTAACAAAGTAGTTATTTGGAAACTAATCACTAAATTAAACCAATCTGGACTTTTCAGCTAAGAACAGAATAACTTTAATGAACTGAAGCTGCTGTTTTCTCCCACTAAGACTAAAGTACAAAACATTGGTACCAAAGTGGTCATTCTTAGGGTCTTTGGGAAGAGAGCAGATCATAAATATATCCTCCTTCCACTGAGTATTTTGAAACTTCATTTATTTAGCATTTGTTTTTACATAATTCAGTAGAGTTTGCAGGAAAGCTGCTCAATGGAGAGAAGTTTATTCAATAAAATTCTAGTATGAACCAGAGATTATACTTTAATAGAGATACTAATTTACTTGCCAGAGAGTCACAGGTTTGTGAAGATCTAAATACAGTTGTGTCCGATTCAGAGTCTGTGCTTTCCTTATTTCACCACCTACCTTAATCCAGTAAGCCAATATTTGTCTTTAACAGTGTTATATTTTTGTCCACTTTGGAAGGACAAAAAATAATTTCAACTTTTCTTTGTAATTGGAATAGGAAAAAAACCCCTCAGGTTTTAAAAATAGGAAACTGCTTTCTGGATTATAAATATGACATAAACCCTGTCTTATTAGTAAATGACTAAACTGTTCTGGTGCTGTGCACTTATTTAAACTCCTGGTCTAGGAGCAGAGGTTCCTGCATCTCCCTGGTGTGAAATGTAAGCTTCTAAATACTGTACAGTTCTCTTCAAAAGTCTTTTACCCACAAGTTTTGCTTATGGTATTGTTATTTTACACATACTGTCAAATAGTGCCGAATTATGATTCCCTCTAACTACCTTATTCAATTTAATAATATAGAGTACTTGTTCTGTGCCAGATATCATTCTGAGAGCTTTATACATGTTATCTTACAAACTCATTTAGTCGTCACAACACTCTGAAGAGCTAGGTTCTGTTATGAACCACCTTTTACAGACAAATTTTGAAATGTGGGAGTTACATAACTTGCTCACAGTCACAGTATAAGTGGCAAAGACAGGATCATTCCCTGACAGTCTGGAGTTCCAGACTTCATGTGCTTTCAGCACTATGCTCTGTTGCTTGTCCTACAAAGGTAGTTCTATACACACGCACAACAAGGGGGAATGAAAAGGTGCCAAAATGTTTAGAGTGGTTACTTCTGGAAAATAGGATGGGCAGCCCCCCACCCCCAAATGTACTAGGGATTGAACCCAGGGGCACTTTACCACTGCGCCACATCCCCAGCCTTATTTTGTATTTTATTTAGAGACAGGGTCTTACCAAGTTGCATAGCACCTCACTGTTGCTGAGGCTGGCTTTCAGCTTGTGATCCTCCTGCCTCAGCCTCTCGAGGTGTGTACCACTGCACCCAGCATCCCCAGCCCTTTTATTTTATTTTTTAATTTTAAGACAGGGTCCCACTGAGTTGCTTAGGGCCACACTAAATTGCTGAGGCTGGCCTTGAACTTGTGGTCCTCCTGACTTAGCCTCCTATATTGCTGGTACTGTAGGTATATGCCACTGACAGATTATTTAATACATTTATTTCTGCATGTTTATATATTTATGTAAATGTACACATGCACAGACTTTTTCTACAATCTACATTTGTAACATAAAATTTAAAGGATATTATTTGATAACTGGATAAACATGAATACTCAGGGACAAAAAGCTACCAAGAATTAAGAAAAGGACTCTGTAAACCTAGGGTAGTAATACACATACAATCCCAGCTATTCAGGAGGCTGAGGCAGGAGGATTGAAAGTTTGAGGCCAGCCTGGCAACTTAGATCTTGTCTCAAAATAAAAATTTTAAAAAGGCTGGAGATGTAGCTCAGTAGTAAAGTACCCCTGGATGCAATCTCAGTACCACCCCAAAATAAATACTAAATAAATAAAAGTTGAAAGCACAGAAATTCTGAGAGAGAAACCATGTATGTAAATCAGGGATTGACAAAGCTGACAGATTTGTTTTTGAGTATATACACCAACCTCATCTCTAGGAGATTGTGAGGAGCACCTCAGGTAGAAAAATGCTGCCCCAAATTAAAACCTTTTTTATGCATATGATAAAAGCAGCAACAAACCTAAACTTAGTGTTGGTGGTACTGACGTCTCCTGGATTTTACTGTGTTAAAAACATTGATGTTTTTATGTAAACAAAAGCAAATATGGTTTTTTTCCCTATAAAATAGTGCGTTATGGGGGTTGGTGATGTAGCTCAGTGATAGAGCATACACAATGCAGGAGGCCCTGCATTTGATCTGTAGCACCACACAAAAAAATTGTGTAAAACATTGTAGAATGAAATGAAATGTAGAACAATACACTGATTTTTGGACATTGCATATGAATGTTTAAATTAACCCAATTATCATTTTAGATAATATATCAGTTTCTACTTTGCCTTAGAATATTCTATGGAGGATCTGTGCAATTAAATCTATAATGATCCCAATTTTCCTTTTCTCTAGCACTTGGTCAATGAATGGTTAAGTGAGAAGAACGAGAAGACAGGAAAGCCTTCAGACAGCCTTTCAGAAAGGCCTCTGCGGATAACTACAGATCCAGAAGTACTAGCTACACAGCTCAATTCTTTACCAGGTCTCACTTATAGTCCCCACGTGTACTCTACTCCTAAGCATTATATTAGATTTACTTCACCATTCCTTTCAGAAAAAAGGAGAAGAAAAGAGCCTACTGAAAACATTTCTGGCTCATGCAAAAAGGTAAACTCTCCTTTAAATATAAAAATCTAGAATGAACCAAATGCTACTCTCATTCTTTGCTACCATTCCTGGTAGTGAAATGATTTTGGAATTGGCTCTGCACTTATAGGCTATATGAACAGGTATAAATCCTATTCATATATTTCTCCATTTCTCTATTTTATTCAGCGATGGTTGAAACAAGCTCTGGAAGAAGAAAATTCAGCAATTTTACATAGATTTAATTCACCTTTTCAAGAAAGATCCAGAAGTCCTACAGTCAATGGTGAAAATAAAAGTCCACTACTATTAAATGATAGCTGTTCCCTTCCAGGTAGAATATTTTTTAAAATATTGTTTTAGTGGGAGAAATGTGTCAGGATATCTGCCTTTCTAACAGGCATAATATATTTACTGCTATAGCAGAGTTACTGTTAGCAGAGAAACACACTGTCATGAATTTTCTCATTTCTGTTCTCCAAGCCTTTTAATTAGCATATGTTTGGGTTTATGGTTGAATTTCTAAAGGCTTTGTAGCTGGCTGATTTCAAACAGATTCAAAAGGACTCTTAGAAAAAAAAAACCATCAGTACTTAACAAGATTTCTTTGAAACCTCTAGTCCTATAAGCATTCGGGGCAGGATAATGTTTGCTAATAGTGAAATTAACTTATTTGGGTGTGGGGAGTATTTCACATCAGTTGGGTTTTTAAAGAACTGTTAGTTTTGGGGTGAAAAAGCATCATACTAACTGTTGAGATTTTATCTTTCCTAGAATGTAATACATTATATATTACAGATTATAATTTCTAACAGATTATCATCTCACCAACAGATTTAACTACACCACTAAAAAAACGAAGACTGTATCAGTTGCTAAATTCTGTTTACTCAGAAACCTCCACACCTACTCCTTCACCATACGCTACACCAACTCATGCAGATGTTACTCCTGTGGACCCATCATTCGCCACTCCTCCACGGATAAAATCGGATGATGAAACTTGTAGAAATGGTTATAAACCCATATATTCACCAGTTACTCCAGTAACTCCTGGCACACCAGGAAATACCATGCACTTTGAGGTGAGAAATTCAAATGAAAAAAAATTTCAACTCTTGGTTTTTGAGTTTCATTAAGAACTTCCTCCACACTCCCTTTAACAACTAGCATGCTGAGAATATAAAAGAGAAAATTTGGGAACATATATTTATATGAATTTAAACATTTTTATTCATACTAAGATGAGTATAACTCTCATCTGAATATACACAGCAGAGTAAACGTATGAAATTGACCTGAAAGTAAATATCTTGAGGAATGGAAATAAAATAATAAAATTAGAAACATTTTGGTTTTAGACTTTAAGTTTGCATTTCTAAAAATACCATAGACTTAGTTTATGTATTTTAATTTTCAATTCCCATTATTCCTTTTATATAGAATATTTCTTCCCCAGAAAGTTCTCCGGAAATAAAGAGACGCACTTACAGCCAAGAGGTGAGGCGTTATTTTTAAAAAAAGTTGATTTTTTGGGGTAATATCATTATTTTGCCTAAATTACTGGTAGTTTTTGAAGTAAACAGTCTCGAGATGTCATTATGTGACTTTTTTTTAAAAATTCTGTAAACAGGGATATGACAGATCTTCAACCATCTTAACATTGGGGCCTTTTAGAAATTCCAACTTAACTGAGTTGGGTCTGCAAGAAATAAAGACTATTGGTTATACCAGCCCTAGGAGTAGGACTGAAGTCAACAGGCAGTGCCCTGGAGAAAAGGAACCTGTGTCAGACCTTCAACTGGGACTCGATGCAGTTGAGCCGAGTGCTTTACATAAAAGCATGGAAACACCTGCACACGAAAGGACTGAGCCTAACAGCCAACTGGACTCGACTCACTCTGGACGGGGCACAATATATTCTTCCTGGGTAAAGAGTCCTGACAGAACAGGAGTTAACTTCTCAGTGAACTCCAACCTGAGGGACTTGACACCCTCACATCAATTGGAGGTTGGAGGCGGCTTCCGAATAAGTGAGTCAAAGTGCCTGATGCAGGATGATACTAGAGGCATGTTTATGGAAACAGCTGTGTTTTGTACTTCAGAAGATGGGCTTGTCTCTGGCTTTGGACGGACTGTTAATGACAATTTGATCGACGGGAGTTGCACACCCCAGAATCCACCACAAAAGAAAAAGGTTACAAATTTAACGATTTATAGTCCTTTTATAGTGTTTCTTAGTACTAATATTGAGGGTAAATGATAGATGTAATATGTATTATGTAAGGCATTCTTAATTCAGTTATTCGAGTTAAAATTTTTATGCATACATTTTCCCCCAGATCATCTGTACATTTTAAAACACTTTGTGAATGTTCACTTAGTCAGAAAATGTTTACAGAAAAGTAAAAAATTCTAGTGCTATGGATTGTCCTTGTTAAGACCTATGGGTTTGAGAGAAACCTCAACATGATCTATTTCACCAAATGAGTAACTTAGAAACAACCACCCCATTCAAAAAAGATGAATAATTGTATTTTTACCCTTATTTTATATTAAGCAAGCATCCTTGTAATAGAATACATAACCTCTTTCATCATCCCATAATACCAATATTGCTTAGGCCATGGACTTAAGTATTTTGAAAAGTATGATACTAATAGTAAGTATTATACCACGATACATAAGTTCTATGATTTATCACTATTATTTCATTGGCAGACATGTTGAGATGATTTAGAATGCCTTATTTCAGAGGAATGGGAGAAACTACAGCACTTATTTAATTTGTTAATAGGCTTATTGCTTTACAAGTCAAAGAATTTTAGTGATGTGTGCTTTTAATTTTTATAACAGAGTCCAGTTGGCAACTTTGTGGGAAGCAATGTAGTATAGTGGAAAGAGCACGGGCTTTCAAGTAAGACCTAGGTTCGAATCCCGGCTCCAACACTCACCAGCTGTGTGACCTTGAGTGAGTGAGTTACTCAATTTCCTCATCTGTAAAATGGGGATGATAATATACCTATTTCATAGGATTGTTGTGAGGATTAAATGAGATAATGTATGTAAATCATCTAAGTACAATGCCTGATATATAGTGGGCATTTGGTAATTGTTAATTATTTCTTGAGAATCAAATTATTTTATGTAATTTTCCTAATATAAATAAAATAATTTTCTTTAGAAAAAAAGAGTGAATTGATTCTGATATGAAAGACAAGAATAAAAGATCTGCCTTTTCTTTCTTGCTTAAGGTTTCTCTACTAGAATACCGTAAGAGACAACGTGAAGCTAGAAAAAGTGGCTCTAAGACAGAAAACTTTCCTCTGGTTAGTATATCACTTCATGCAAGTGGAAACCTGAGCAACAACAATGGTGATGGGTGTGTCCACAGTAGTGAAAACGGGGAGCAGGTAGAAAACATGGCTAGCCTGCCTTTACCAACACCAGCTGCAGTTTATAATGCTACTTCTGAAGAAACCAGCAATAACTGTCCTGCTAAAGAAGCTACTGCCAGTGAGAAGAATGAACCAGAAGTTCAATGGTAAGCCTGTTTTGAAGTATGCTACTCTGGCAAGAAAAAGCTTGTTGTGGCTAAATAGATGGCGATTTGAAAGGTCTTTGCTGATAGTGTTTTAAACCAGCTGTATGTTTATTTGCCTGAGTTGTTAAGGTCTACTGTATTTATTCCTTAATATATTCATTCACATTTTTCATGCAAATTTTTCCTCTTAAAAGAATTTTGGTCACAGTCAACTTCATGCCATTTTCTTAAAACCCCTACCAGTTACCTTGAAAGAACAACAGGTTTAGAGTTTCTTTGGTAGGAATAGAAGCAGCAGCTGTGTGTAAGGTGAGACTTGGCAAAGTGGCAGGACACATTCACTCTGCTTCTTGGCCCCCGTCCAAATCCTAGAGGTGTATAAGGCTTTTTTTTTGGTAGGGGCATATTTTGGTACCTTTGGTAACCTGAAGTGACTTTCTGAATGTTCCTAGCTAAAGCTCCCCCCCCCCTTCTTCTTTTCACCAACAAATTGGTGGAGGCAAAATGAATTCAGTCTGAGTTAATTCAAATAAACAGTCTTAAAAGCCTCAGTTTTGGAGTAGTTAGCAAAATAAGAGATTAGCTATTTTCAAAGCTTTAACACCAAAGTATTTTCCCAATAGAGCAAAATCCTTGAACTGAGAGGACATGTGGACCTTCAAGGGACAAAGAATAATCTAGCTGGCAGTAGCTTCTTTGAATTAAGGATGAAATAATTTTATTTTAAAGGACTGCCTCCACTTCAGTGGAACAAGTGAGAGAAAGGAGTTACCAGAGAGCTTTACTTCTTAGTGATCACCGAAAAGATAAAGACAGTGGTAAGTAAGCTTGTTCTTTCACCAAAAAGTGGAGTTGGCTAATCACCCTGCACCCTTGTTCTTTGTAAGCTCTAATATTCTCTTTGGTTACTGCTCTGCTTCATCTCTAGGGGGAGAATCACCTTGTGTCTCATGTTCACCGAGTCATGTTCAGTCTTCACCTTCATCTCATTCAAATCACATTTCCCAGTTGCAAGCTAAAGGCCTAGCCCCTTCTTTCAGTGAACTCATGGAAGGTCAGTAAGCAGATGACCTATCATGGCTATTGTTTTAAACACCTTTTTGAATCAGAAAAAAAGTTGCTTTGAGTAATAGAAGGTACATCGTTTTGTGGTGTCAATAAAAGGCAATATTTATCATGTAATTTTACATTTACTATAGTTTGTTATGTTTTACAGACCCTGACTCTGAAAATCCAGAACCCACAACTACAAATGAATGTCCATCCCCAGATACTTCTCAAAACACTTGTAAAAGCCCTTCAAAAATGAACAAGGTAATAATAAAGACTTCAAATGCGGCCATTCAGAAAAGCTGATGGTATTATTAGGCAAATTTTTTTCTGCTGCATTAAGTATCAGTTTATGACGATTTCTGGATTCCTCCTAAATGTACTCAGTTGTGTTTAATATTTTATTTGGTCTGTCACTGAGATGTGACAGACAATTTGGATCAAACATTCAAATTTTCCAGGCAAACTTTAAAAACTTACATTTTTTCCAAAAGTTCCACCTCTATTCTAGTGCTATCTAGGAAATTCATAACTTCATGAAATACATAACAAGTCAATTCTCTAAAAACAAAAGGTCAGGTGACAATTCATGTAAAGGAATAATATCAATCTGGGCTCATGAAGATGTGATAGTATGTGTCAGGTAAACCACTGGAAACTGAAGATAATGGAATCTAAGATTGGTTTTCGTATTTTAACAACAAAAATATCATATACTCTTGGATCATTTATGTGTGAACAGTTTACATGGAAAATGAAAATGTATTAAAAATCAAAATGGTCCAAGAAAGCAAGTTTATTTACCCAAACCAATTTATGCCCTGGATAGAGTTTTTAGTTATGGAACTGAAACTTTAAGACTGTTAGGAGAAGACTCAAGAATGGGTCTTTTTGATTATGGAAAAAGGTAGATTAGTTTCCTCAACTTGTCTTCAGTAAAATTCACTATACGCTCACCAGAATTTGTTCAAAATACTCACAGAAACTGGCCTTGCAACATCTCAAGCCTCTATTGTTGACTTCTCAACCCTACATTTCCTTTCCCCTTTTAAAATTTAACATATTAAACCAACAAGAATAAAACTCCAGGTTCATAAAATGTTTAAGTTTATATAATATATCAAGTTTATACAATTTGTTTTCTCTTCATAGCCTGGTTCACCGGGACCTGTAATTCCTGCTCAACCACATGGGAAAATACTCACAAAACCAGATCCCCATTGGGAGACAACAGTTATTGTATCAGAAGCCGAGAACAGTGCTCACCTAAAAACAGAACTCCAACAAAAACAGCTATCAAATAACACCCAAGCACTTTCAAAGAACCATCCTCCTCAGCCACACGTTCGCAGTTCATCTGAGCAACTTTCACAAAAGCTGCCTTCCGCACCAACGAAGTTGCACTGTCCTCCATCACCCCACATAGAAAACCCTCCTAAGCCATCTACGCCTCACACACCTGTACAGCATGGTTATCTCTCACCAAAGCCTCCTGCACAGCAGTTAGGATCTCCCTACAGGCCTCATCATTCACAGTCACCTCAAGTTGGAACCCCTCAGCGAGAGCCTCAGAGAAATTTTTATCCAGCAGCACAGAACCTTCAAGCCAATACTCAGCAGGCAACTTCTGGAGCATTATATACACAGACACCCTCAGGACAATCTTCAGCAACATACAGTCAGTTTAACCAACAAAGTGTGAACAGCACGGCACCCCCACCCCCACCCCCTCCGCCTCCTTCTTCATCTTATTATCAAAACCAGCAGCCCCCAGCAAACTTTCAGAATTACAATCAGCTCAAAGGTAGTCTTGCCCAACAAACTGTGTTTACATCAGGACCAAATCAAGCACTTCCTGGCACCACAAGCCAGCAGTCTGTTCCAGGACACCATGTTACTCCAGGGCATTTTTTGCCCTCTCAGAACCCTACCATTCACCATCAAACTGCTGCTGCTGTCGTCCCACCCCCTCCTCCACCACCACCTGCTCCAGGACCACACCTTGTACAACAGCCGAATTCCCATCAGCAACACTCTGTAGCACATGTAGTAGGGCCAGTTCATGCAGTCACCCCTGGGTCACATATGCATTCTCAAACTGCTGGACACCATTTACCACCACCCCCTCCACCTCCGGGTCCTGCTCCTCATCACCATCCACCACCCCATCCTTCCACAGGACTCCAAGGTCTACAAGCACAACACCAGCATGTTGTAAATTCAGCACCTCCCCCTCCTCCTCCCCCTCCTCCCTCCAGTGTTTTGGCTTCTGGGCATCATACGACATCAGGTCAAGCCTTACACCACCCACCTCATCAAGGACCTCCACTTTTTCCTTCAAGTGCTCATCCAGCTGTACCACCGTATCCCTCACAAGCTACACATCATACCACTTTGGGACCGGGACCCCAACACCAGCCTTCTGGAACAGGGCCACATTGTCCATTACCTGTCGCAGGTCCTCATCTCCAGCCCCAAGGACCAAACAGTATTCCAACACCTACTGCTTCAGGGTTCTGTCCTCATCCTGGCTCTGTGGCCCTGCCACATGGGGTGCAAGGACCTCAGCAGGCATCGCCAGTGCCTGGACAAATTCCAATTCACAGAGCACAGGTGCCACCAACGTTTCAGAACAATTACCATGGTTCAGGGTGGCATTAAAATGGACTCCAAAAACATTTTTTAAAATGTTCTGTAAGATAAACTGTATATTTCATATGTACCTATTAAGGTACTTTTTAAAGCTTGTACATGAAACTTTGTATAAAAAAAAAAACAAAACCAGTGCTCTTTCATTGTATTTTTCCCATTTTTGCTTTTTAAAATTCCTTAAAAAAATGTGCTAAGCCAGTATTAGGTATCTTTATTTTATAAGTGAACATTCCAGCTGTTTTTCTGGCAGTAGATTTAATGCTACATGATCTTTAAATTTTATTGTTGCAGTTAAATTCATTTAGTGAATGTTTCCTATATTATTTTCTACATATGCATTAAGTACACAGCTAAGTAATGGCACTATGAAGATTTTTTTTTGTCAGCAGTTCTGTGAGTGCAACTTAGGTATAAAAATGCAATACAGATTTTTATGGTTTGGTGTGGACATGGCTCATTTTGTTTTATCAGTTATTTGCAAGCAAAATGTAATTTAATGTATAGATGATTTCTAATGTCTCCTGACAAACTGTAAATACTGCATTTCTTTTGCGTATATAATTGCTTACAGCCTTTTTCATTTGATATATAGCATTGTACATATGACAAGTCTTTTGCAAAACTGTGTGATCTTTGTGAAAGTAGTACAGTATATGATCTTTCATTTCTTTTTTATTTTAAATATACTGTCACATTGAAGCACTGGTTGGGCATTTTAATTCATGTTAATAAATCACAATTATGTCAGTTTTACCAAATTGTCCTGTACAACTTCCAAGATGGGGGTCTGCTTGACTGTTTTTACGAAAGTTACAGTTTTCAAACATAATTTGTAAGGAAACTTCAATTTTCTTTAGTGACTACTACCTCAGGAAGATAGTTAGAGGGAGTAAGAGGTTGTTCCCATCATGATTCCTACTTGCCATTTTTGCAGGAGCAAGAGTCACAGGAAATTAGTCATGCTGTGTAAATCTACTTAAGTATGTGACATCACAAAATGAATCCAGACCACTACTGCATTACGCACAATAGAGACCGCAGTTTGCAAGATATTTAAAAAATGAGTCTGCATGAAACACAGCAATATCTAATTTGCACATTTTAGAACATGACTGAAATGTCTAGTTTAAGTTGAGTGAATTAGGTTTCTTTAAATTTGGCTTGGGTATACAAAACTAAAGGAAAATGGCATTATTCTTAGAGCTCACAAAAAAAATGAATGGCCTCTCAAGTAAATATTTTATTGCCAAAATATAAAATGCTAGTTCAATTTTGAAAAATAAAAATTCCCAGCCTTTGCCTTCTACCTCTCAGGAGTACTACTTAAGTGTATACAATAGCAATGACACTGTTCCATCAACATATTTTTCATCATCCCAAATACTTGACATAATTTGGGCTCAGTAAATACTTATTTTGTGCATTAGGAGAAAAGAGTAAACAGACTTAAAAAATGACTGAATGAGATTTGGTGGTAATTTAAGTCATGTTTTATGATTTCAATTTCCATTTCCTTTTGCAAATTGTCTGACGATGGTGCATCAATACAGCTTATCTAGAGTTTAATCCTATCCTGCTTTAAGAACAAAGTTCACCTTTGCCATCATTGACTCTTCAAACAAAATGCTGCTTATGTTATTGACTAAAAAAAATTTGAGAAGAGAAGAAATGAGTTTACATCATCTGTCCTCTTGATAGTTTCAAACACAGCAAAGTTAACTGGCATGTGAAATATCAATCTTCATCTCCTTAGAAGGTCCCCACCTAAGCATTTTTAATTCCTACTTTGGCCTACTACACAACTAATACATACAGAAGCTTCTGTGTAAAACTGTGGAAGAGTAAATAAATTATTTTACTCTTTGGAGAAGGACACATACTCTTCAAACACTGTCTTCTACCAAACTTTCATTTTAAAAAAGAAAAAAAATGTGAAATTTTAAGAAATAATCTGAACTACAGAAACAAACAAGTTCTCTATGGCAATGGGAAGTTTCCTTACTTTATCCTGTTAAGTTATGCATGGTCCAAGTTCAGGAAGAAACAAGTAGTACATCAGTTTTCACCTAAAAGTATATGCCCCTTTGAAGTTCTTAATATCCATTTGTTGTTGGCCCTTGAACAGTACTGTTGGCCAATTTGCAGATAGCCAGCTTCTGAATCTGCTATAATCATCTACATGATCCACTGCTTGTAACTTTCCATGCAGACTTCACATGGACCATAGGAAAAATGAAAGGATATTCAACGAAGTTCACTACGTGGGCTACACTATTTAGCACAACCAGTGGTTCTCCTTTGGCTTGTATGCATTCTTTTATCAACAAGCCACCAAGAATCTGGTTAAAACCATATAGTTCCTAATGCAAAATGTATGCTCCTTCTAGAAGAACTGTTTCTATATAGAAAACAAGTTAGTAGTTAGGCTATTTTATCATAAGGATACCACCTTAAAATTAGTTTCTTTGCCAACACGAACTAAAACTGCATTACAAAAATTTCATTCACGTATACTCTCACCCTGTTGAAAGTTCTTACCCAGAGAACACATATATATACTCTGTAGTTCCTATAAGAATGTTTCCGGTGCAATTTGTGGATAATAGCATCACTGGTCATAGAATCTGTCAACAACTGTCACAGAATCTACCTGAGACTCTATAGCCTCACTAGAAAAACTTAGTATGAAGATCTCATCAATGAATGGTTCATTCCACCTCACAGCAATATAAGATACAATGCCAATTCCTAAGAGGATTATGTCTCTGGTTCCCTCAGAGGGAATGCTGTTAAGGAAAATTTGAGAAGCTTAAAATGCAGTTAATTACATTTTTGATGAAACATGGATAAAAAAAAGATGACAAATTGTAGATAACGAATCTACACTGTAATGATCTTCCCTAAATCCTTTCTGCCCTCAAAAAATAATAAATGATTTCCTTATAGCAAGCTTTAATGCATGTTCTACAACTACATATGCTACAGCAGGAAAGTTGGTTTTCTTTTTAGTTTGGGTGACACTGAAAGCAAATGTTTGTTGATTCTGTCACTTCAAATATAGGGCAATGACCAAGGCAATGTCTGGAAAAAAAACCAAACACTTTAATTTTTAAGACAACTGCAAGCACCTCAAACAATGGATTATTGTTACAACACTTGTTAGCTTTTCACAATCTAGTTATTGCAAAGGCATATGAATAAATGTTAATGGACAAAGTCAAGAAAAAAGAGGCACCTTAATGAATGTAAAATTTAAAATAAAAGACATTCAATTCACTGACATCTAAAAGAGGCTAAATACACCTCTCTATATTAACATCCTAAAATTGTATTGCCTACTAATGGTTTTTGTGTCCTGGATTCTACAATTAATTTTAAGGAAATGCATAAACAAAAACTGTGCAACCTGCAAAGGGAAAATCATTTTCTCATTCATGGAAAGACAAAGAAAAAGCTAGTATAAGCTGTTGTAGCCACACATAAAGCTGCCTATGGAATGAACGTGATCACTGTTACCTTTGAGCTGTGAAAAGTATTCTTCCCACCGCACTGCACACTGTATATACCATACCTTGTGTTTAGACAAACACGATCATGCTTTTCCAAAAAATATATATTTTTTTTCATTCCACACGTTGAACATGTTTCTCTTGTCCAATTTAATCCATATATTTAACTTACAGTGTTTGGAGGAGGCAACACAACGTGATATCAGGCCATCACATTTTCAAAGAGAAATTGCCTTTTTTTTTTTAAAGTACTTTAAAAAATATGCAAAAATACAAATGGAACTGCCAAATTATAAAGTATGTTTTAGAATGAGAAGCATGTCTTTTCTTCTTTTAAAGTGCCATACAGGGAATGACATCTTGTTACCCAGAGCCATTTCATTTTAAAATCTCATGTAAATGGACTGTTATGGAATGAAAAATTTGCACAACTTCTTGGAGCAGTGAGAGTCTGCTACATGCAACTTGGGCTACAAAGCACTCAGGACTTGGTAGCTTTTCTGAAAATTGGAGTCCCCATCCCATACTTAATGGAAAGTAACATTTACAAGGGTGCATTTACATACACTATAATACAGGAATGATGTCCCTTTGCCAGAAGGTAAAATTGTACATTTCCTTGCTATTTCTCGGTTCCAACTTGATAATTTCTTAAGATTGTAAATTATATAGTACTCAGCTAAAATATCTCTTCATAAATAGTTACAAAACCTGCCAAAACACAAAGGGGAAAGTATTTTTCGTTCAAAAAAAAAATGACATTTGAATGTCACACAACACGAGAAACAATGCTTAGAGACATGTTATTGTTTCCAGAAGAAAATGGTCAGTAAACTACTTAGCTGAAGACAAAGACTACCCTTCCCTAGGATCACAGTGCACAAAAAGCAAAATGTCAAACAACAGTACCTCAAAGCAAAATAAAGGTCTGAGGATGAAGCCAGCTCACTTGTAATCCTGTTAAAGAATGAGAGTCACCGTTTAGGTCCAATGTACTGGAAAACATTTGCTAGCTCAGAATGCTATATTTGTAGAATTTGCTAAGAATTCAACCAAGGATGTCGAAGGCATTCGCCAGCTGAGGCTCGTTTTTCTGGAACCATTTCTAACATCGGGATCAGGAAATCTGTAAACTGTGCAGCATCTTCGTGGGGCCAGCCATACTTTTCTACAAGTACATCAAAGAGGCTCCAGGGCTTCAGCTTGGTGATGTGCCGCAGTTCTCCTGCAGGGAAAAAGAAGAAGAAAAAAAACGCCAATATCAAGAAAGCTCCAAATTTGCATTTCCCATAGTTGGTTCAGCCAGGTTCTTTTCACTGAAGCAGACAACCTACCTGTTCAACACTTTATGACAACAAGGAAGGCTAGCTTTCTCACCCTACGCAATTATCACTGTGACCATGTCCTATTTCAAATAAGTTTGGTGGATGTAAATAAAGGTTAATTAATAGTTCATTCATCTCAGTTCTAGGTTAAGTAGGTACACTGATTATGCTAAAATGTTTTCATTTACGAAGGCTGACAAACAGCCAGGTGTGGTGGCGCACGCCTGTAATCCCAGCACTTTGAGAGGCTGAGAAAGGAGAATTGCGAGTTTAAGGCCAGCCTCAGCAACAGCGAGGCACAGTGAGACCCTGTTTCTAAATAAAACACAAAATAGGGTTGGGGACATGGCTCAGTGTGGTCGAGTGCCCCTGAGTTCAATTCCTGGTACCAACAACAAAAAACAACAACAACAACAAAGGCTGACAAAGCCACTTTCCTCCCAGTTGGGACCTTTCATAATTTGCAAGCTTGCCTAGAAAAAGCTGTAGATATACACCATTTGAAGTCCTTGCACAATCATCTCTTCACATTATTATGCAAAGAAAAAGGAATCTTTCCTTGTAGAACAGCACAAAGAGAACTCTGTGATGGTAGAGTTGTACTTTTGATCTGTGCTGTCCAATATGGAAGCCACTGGCCATGTGTGGCTGATGGACATATGAAATGTGACTGGTGCATTGAAGAAATAACATTATAATTTGTCTAAATTTTACCAGCCACAGGCAGCTAGTGGCTACTGGAATGGGCAACACAGTTTTAGAGACTAAACCAAATAGCTGATGTTTACACATTTGTTATAAAATTTAAGAGTCCAAAGACATCTCTTCATAAGCCTATAATTGTCAAAATGTGCTGGTGATAGTAGAAAAAGTGCTACTTGAAAAAGAGTTGCCTGGGTTACAGGCAACTCTGACTGACATAAACAGAATGACTTACAAGCTACTAAATGGTCTTTATCATAATAGAAAAAAAAAGTTATATTTAAGTCAAACTGCCAAAAGGTCAGGGTAACTTTCATTACAAATAACTCATTTTCTTTGTTCAAAATTTTCACAGGACACCCCACCCCTGCCCATATAGAGGCCTCCTGGGTGCCCCTCAGAGTGGGTCCCTGAGCAGCTCCTGCAGACAGAGGAAGCACCGCACCGCGCCACGTCCACGCCCCAGAGCCAGCTGCAGGGCCTGCAGCCACACAGCCAGGTTTCAGTGGGACAGACAGAGGGCTTCAAGCACCCAGCACCTCATGCAGGGGCTGAGTCCTCTCTTCCCTTTCACCTGCTGTAGTCTAACCTGCAAGGTAAATTCTTCTCATGATATGTACCCACTGATAGTCAGTGCTATGCTCATGAAAGTCTTCTCAGGAGGCCTGGGCTATTTTGTTTCACCCATTTATCCAAGTCAATTTAGAAACACCCTCCCCCCTTTTAAAGCATAACAAAAATAAAAGAACATTACAAAAAATTACAAAAAAACCAAAGCAGAAATCACCTAAATCCTAGCCCACAGTGGCTCTTCCTTTTTGGCTATACTCTCAATGCACTCTCTTTTGGACTGGTTTGTCTACTGAGTTGTGATCATGTTGTACACAGGATTCTGTATAAGGAAACTTCTAAGAAGGTTTCTTATTAAAGTGCCAAATAATATTTTGGTCCCAATGTGAGCACTGGGATAGAGTTAAGCATTGCCTTCAAACTGGAGGTTGGGTCTATGTTTAATGAGGAAAAAGACCTGTAATTTTAGTGGTGGAAAGGGTTGCTTGTGAAGAAAAAAGTCTAAGGCATTACTGAAGGTTTATCCCTCTAAACCCAGAAATTCAAGTTAAGGATTCAAGTTAGGAATACAGCTTAAGGAGATCAAACCCTAGCATACCTTTTGCCCCCAAATATGCTCCACAAAATTCCAAAGTCACAAATGCTCAATAATGGGAGAATAGTAGTTTGAAAAACACCAAGGAACATCCACTTGATGAATATTATTTAACACGGGGAAATCATATGGGACAATGTTAGGTAGTAACAGAACATTCTCAAAACTATGTTCTGCAGATAATCACAACTGATTTTTAAATACCCAGGATCATGGAAAATACACTAAAATGCTAACTTTCTTAGTTGTAAGGTTGTTTCCTTGAATCTCCTTATTTTCAGTAATGTGATTATCTTAGAGTGACTATTGATTTCATCAGAAAAATACTAAAGAAAACTAAGAAAGCTCACACATGATATGCAAAAACAAGTTCTCTGGGAAGGGGAGAGAACTTTCTGGACATTGTTATCCTGTCTTGGAACACATACTCTACTGGTTTGCAAATGAATGCAAATACTGAGAAACATTCTGTTCAGAATAGGAAAAGAACCTATTTTTGAGGGCACCAGTTTCTAAATTAAAATCCTTCGAAGGATATCAAACTGAGCATAATCATCTTTGTGTATCCACAGGGATTCGTTGCGGAACACCTCCCCAACACACATACAGAGAAAAGAAAAAGTATGTGCATTAACCAACACGTATTACACATTCTCCAGTATACTGTAAATCATCTCTAGAATACTTATAACACCTAATACAATATAAATGTTCTATTACAGTTGTTATATTGTTTAGTGGATAATAACAAGAACAAAAGTCTGTATGTGTTGAATATAGACACAGCTGTTGTGTGGTTAGCTGAATCAGTGATATGGAATCCATGGATACTAAGGATTGACTGCAAGAACCTTCCACGAAAATATGTGTTTTATCCCTACAGTTCCTTAACATAATACACGATAATGGTAATGGGAACACAGGCTATGAAACATTATTTAATCACATAACTAGCCACACTATAAAATGATATAAATATTTTCAAAGCTGTTGGGCATGGTGGAGCACACCTGTAATCCCAGCAACTTGGGTGGCTGAGGCAGGAGGATCACAAGTTTGAAGCCAGTCTCAGCAACTTAGGGACACCCTTTCTCAAAATAAAAAAAGGGGGGGAGGGAGGTTGGGGAAGTAGCCCAGTGGTAAAGCACCCCTCGGTTCAATCTCCTGTATCCCCCTCCCCCCAAAAAAACTTTGCTAAGAGCAGCTTACAACAGCTAACATACTTTTGGCTAGGTAATCCCATATAATAAACTGTGTCCAAAAACATGACTTAAAACAGCAAAGTATGCAATATGTAAAATAATCCTAAACACCTACAGGCACTGAATTTATAGGAATACTGAAACAGAAGAGAACACAGAACTGCTTTTTTGGACAAACATGGATTATATAGATGCCTTGTGATTGTATGTACAAATCATTATGTTTGATATAGTAAGAAGAAATGCTATCATATCAGTAGCTGATGGGGTTCCTATTTGCTGCTACTGTCCAATTAGTCCCTAGCAAGTTAAAGAATTTTTACCTTGGGCTGGAGTTTTCGCTCAGTAGTGGAGCACTTGCCTAACACATGTGAGACACTGAGTTCTATCCTCAGTACCACAAAAAAATAAATTAATAAAGGTCCAATAATTTTTTTAAAAAAGAATTTCTACCTTGGTAATTTTTCTTAGGAAAATATACAAAGATGTCACTGAAACAAATATGGAGATAATTAGGTGCTTAATTGTGATGATTTTTATTTTTTAAATCCAGGTTTCTGGTTTTTTCTTTTTCTTTTTTTTTTTTTTTTTTTTTGTGGTACCAAGGATTAAATACAGGGCTTCACCTATGGTAGGCAAGCACTCTGCCACTAAGCTTTGCACTTAGCCTTTGCTTCTTAAAAGAATACTGAGCACAGCTGGGCACAGAGCAGCAAACCTGTAATCCCAGAAACTCAGGAGGCTGAGGCAGGAGGATCACAAGTTCAAGGCCAGCCTCAGCATCTTAGCAAGAACTTGTCTCAAAAAAGGCCAAGGATGTGGCTCAGTGATTAAGCACCTTGGGTTCAATCCCTGGGACAAAAAAAAAAAATTAAAAAGGGGGCAGGGAGTACTGGGGGTGTAGCCTCAGTGGTAGAGCATACCTGGATTCAATCCTCAGTGCTAGAAAATAATATTGAGCATCATAACCTTTCCTGTGACTATAAGTTGTCAGCTCAGTATCCACCATTCCACACACACAGGCACACAAAAGCTCCATAAGCCAGCTGGCATGGCTGCCATTAGGTGCTATACTTTAGAGCCCCTTGGGCTTGTGAATTTGCTGAGAAATGGCTCAACAGAGCCAAGGAAAACTGACTGGAAGTAGCCTCAGAGAGAGGGTTCCTTCTGTAAAGTAGGGGCTTTGAGATAGCAATGTATTTGCCAGTACCTGCATTACACGTCTCTTAAATGTTAAGTGACCTATCAAGGAAAATATGTTATTTTGTCTATAAAATTGTAATATTCCAAAATTAAACATAGAAGCATGAAGTTTTATACCACATAGGAGTATAAAGGCAAATCAATAGCACAGTATTTCAGTGAATATTGGTAATTATAAAGTAAAATGATTGTGCTAAATTTCAGTATTCTACACATAAAAAGCAAATTTACAGATATATAGTGATATGAAGTAAGAGACAAAATTTAAGAAATCTGAACAAATTTCTTTATAGGTATACAAAGCACATATAAATATTTGACTACAAAATAAACCTCACATCACATAGAAAAAACTAACTAAAAATGGATCAGACACCTAATAATAAAATTAAAACATTTTTAGAAATCTTCATGGCCTTCAAGTAGGTAATGATTTCTTAGGTAAGCTACCTAAAGCACAAGTAAAAAGACAAATGAAAAGTATATACAATGAGCATCAAAACGAAAGAAAGCCTTTGTACTTCATTCCCTGGATTAAACAAAGGGGAATGAAGGGAAGGGAGGGGAGATGGAAACAGGAAAGACAGTAGGATGAATCACACCTAGCTCTCCTCACTGTTCGTATATGAATACACGACCAGTGTAACTCCACATCATGTACAATCACAAGAATGGGATCCTAATCAGAATAAGTTATACTCCATGTATGTATACTATGTCAAAATACACTCAACTGTCATGTATATCTCAAAAGAATAAAAGAATTTAAAAATAAAAAACCTTTGTACTTCAACCATCACACACGTGCATTCAAGGGAAATGAAAACGTATGTCCAAACAAAAACTTGCAAATTAATGATCATATCAGCATTATTCACAACAGCCAAAATGTAGAAACAAAACAAATGCCTATCAGGTGGTAGGTGAATAAACAAAAGGTACTACACATCCACATGGAGTTCTGGTTCAGGCTACCTACCACATGGCTAAACCTTGAAAAATATTATGCTAAGTGAAAAAAAAAAACAGATACAAAAGACCACATAGTGTGTGTTTCCATTTATATGATATATGTAGAACAGACAAATCTGAGGGCTGAGGGTAGAGAGACTAAAGTGACCACTAATGAGGACAAACTTCTGAGATCATGAAAATATTCTAAAATTAAATAATGGTGACAAATGCACAAATCTACGAACACATCAAAAACTACTGAATTGTACACTTTTTAAAGGGAGAACAGGGTAGTTTGTAAATTATGAAACTTTTCTTTAAAATGGGAACAACAAAATAATAACGTGGAGAGAATACCAATGTGTTAGTGCATGGAGTAAAAACAAGCAATGGGCTGGGATTGTAGCTCAGTGGTAGAGCGCCTGCCTCACATGCGTGAGGCCCTGGGTTCGATCCTCAGCACCACATAAAAATAAATAAAATAAAGATATCGTGTCCATCTGCAACTAAAAAAAAAATAAAAAAAAAAACAAACAAGCACTAATTCACTAATTAGTACATCAAAGTAAATGATAGGAATGGAATGAATTATAGGTTGAGCATCCTTAATCCAAAATCTGAAACTTATTCTCTACCGTAAGTGGAAAATTCTACTCCTGACCACATATGATAAGTTGTGGTCAAAACACGTGTGCTAAAATTACTGCATTAAAACTACCTACAGGGGGGGCTGGGATTGTAGCTCAGCGGTAGAGCGCTTGCCTTGCATGCGTGAGGCCCTGGGTTCGATCCTCAGCACCACATACAAAGCAATAAAATAAAGACATTGTGTCCATCTACAACTAAAAAAAAAAAAAAATTAAAAAAAAAAACTACCTACAGGGGCTGTGGCTGTGGCTCAGTAGTACAGTGCTTGCCTAGCATGTGTGAGGCTCTGCATTCAATTCTCAGCACAGCATATTAAAAAGAAAAAAAAAAGGTCCATAAACAACTAAAAAAAAGTTTAAACAAACCCTAACTTCAGGTCATGTATATAAAGCATATAATGAAACAAATGAATTTTGTATGTGTACACTTGGATCCAATTCCCAAGCTATCTCTTTAAGTATTTGTGGAAATACTCCAAAATCTAAAAAAATTCCGAAATCTGAAGCACTTTTGGTCTTGAGCATTTTGGATAAAGGATACTCATCTTTTATAATGAATTTATTTCAGCAACAATGTCACTGTTTTTTGCATCGTAAATGCTAACATTTTTAATGAAATGATTAAAATACTAATTTAAAAACTGAGCACTGGTGTGGACTATGGTTCATTATTTCACAAAATGTCTTTGCTATGTTCTCTGTCAGCACTCTGCCTCCAGGGCATAGAATCGTGGATTGCATCCCTGTGTCTTTCATCACAACTCCAGTCAAGGGGACCTGTATCATGCATTCTCCACACAGGTCGCAGTGTGAGCAAGGGGAGTGAGTGGTTATGCCAGGACGGCAGCAGGCTTTCCACTAGGACTAGCCCAGGCAAAGCGGAACATGCTCACTCGACTTCTAGCTCACACAGGTTTCCATCCAAAACAAATAATGCATACAGGTTAACTTGTTTACATTTAATCAACAACTATTTACTGAACCTACTCTGTGCAGGTACTAAATTTGGCACTGGAGATCCAGCTGTACACCAAACCAAGTCTCTGAATCTTAGTTCTCAGACAGCTTATCTTCTAACATCTTTTCTTTTTCTTCTTTTTAATTTTTTTTACAGGCAAGGAAAAAATGCTTTTCTAAACTCAGAATTAATGTTTTTAAGATGAAATTGTAGTGAAAAATAGTTTGTATATGAAATGAAAATTTTAAGACTCATTAACTAGTATGAGGAAACTTTTCTTAACTATTTCTATAGTCAAGCTCACACCAAGAACAAAGAACCCTAAAATGAGCCTTCTAAAGCCCAGTAGGCCTCAAGAGAGGTCATGTCTGTCTTTTGCGGGGTTTCCAAAGGCAATGAAGTCCTCACAGGATGCCCACTTGATCATGAATTGCTCTCATGCACACCCTTGGCACCGATCTATGCAGCTGTAAAATGTGAGATGATGTGAGACTATTTTAGGGCAATTGACAATGTCTAGCCTGTGTGGGTAACACCCATACAGAGCTCTGCTCCTCACAACTATTAAGAGAATCTATTACTTTTTAGATAATTCTAGAAATAAGCTAAAACAATCTGGTGCTAAGGATATAGCTCTGTGGCATTGGCCTAGCATGCCTAAGGCTTGGGTTTCAATTTCCAGGACCAAAATAAATTAAATAAAAGGAAAACATTCTAAGAACTTTTAGCTCAAATATTAAATAGAATATACTTTCTCCCCACCCCTCAATTCTCTCTCTTTTTTTTTTGGAGGGCAAGGTACCAGGGATTGAACCTAGGGGTGCTTAACCACCAAGCCACATCCACGTGCCTTTTTGTTTTTTCTTTTGAGACAGGATCTAAGTTGCTTAGGGCCTCACTAAGTTGCTGAGGCTGGTCTAGAACTTGTAATCCCCCTGTCTCAGCCTCCTAAATCACTGGGATTACACCACAATGCATGACCAGTTGTTTTTTAAAGTAAATTGCCTCCTTTGATACTTCCATTCTCAACACCCTAATTTTTACTAAAATAGTATCTATTAATGGGTCAGAAGAATGCTGCCCACTGAGGACTCCACTTACCTGCACTGATTTTCCAAAACTGTCACCTGGGGGTTAAGATGCTTCTGAGGAACCACCTACCTCTTGGGGACAAAACAGTAACAAAATCCACAGAGCTGATTTCTACTGGGCCATATCTCAACACCCTAGTTTCTTTGTTTTTTGTTTTTTTGGTACCAAGGATTGAACTCAGGGGCACTCCACCACTAAGCCACATCCTAAGCCCTGTTTTGTGTTTTATTTTGAGACAGGGTCTCACTGAGTTGCTTGGCACCTTGTCATTGCTGAGTCTGGCTTTGAACTCATGATTCCCCTATCTCAGCCTCCCGAAGTGCTGGGATTACAGGCTTGCGCCACAGCACCTGGCTACCCTAGCTTCTTAACCATCTTTGTTGACTAATGTTTACACCCAAAGGAATCACGAGTACCGTAATAGGAAGACACCATTAATTACATTTCCTGCTCAAAAATCCAGTTCAATTTTTAATTTCCTGGCCAAGGAAGTTCTAGCTATTACTTCTTTAAATTATTTAAATTTTGCTTTTGTCTTTTATCAGTTCTAACACAATGGTATTTTTAGAGAACATTTTAAATGGATATATATTCAGGTTCCATTATTTCCAAAATATATATTCGCACAGTATTTGCCAAAACATGTCTTTCAACAAACCATTCCCTTCATCCTTAGAGACGTTGTGAAATCTATTTTCATGACAAGTTCTCATTCCTCATAATATTATTCCTGTGATTTCTGTCAAAACTCTAAATTCCTTCTGATTACACAGCCATTATAAACAAACAATTAATTATCAGGAAAGAACATAAATCTCAAATCCAGTCATTTCAGGGATTTCTGGACTACTGAGAAATTCTCTCTTACATCCAAATGTTTTTGGTCTGTCATCAAAAAGGATGATAAATCCCGTTTTTTTTTTTTGGTACCAGGGATTGAACTCAAGGGTACTCGACCACTGAGCCACATCCCCAGCCCTATTTGTGTTTTATGTAGAGACAGAGTCTCAGTGAGTTGCTTAGCACCTCGCCATTGCTGAGACTGGCTTTGGAACTTGTGATCCTCTGTCTCAGCCTCTCAAAGTGCTGGGATTACAGGTGTGCACCACTGCGCCCAGCAACAAATCCATTTTAACTCTGCTGGTAACCTTGACACAAGCTACTTAAAAAGAACCCAAGCATGCAAGTCCTAAAACACACATGATGATGATGGTAACCTATAACTCACAAGGTGGCCCAGGAACAAGGGTGCTGATGGGAAGGGCAATGTGAAAGCTGCCTTCCATACATGAAGGGCCACAGGATAGGCAGATCTCTCTGAAACCAACCACCCAGTCGATCTCCATTCAGCAGGTATCACTCTGAAGAGGGCTCCTGCCAAATGGTGCAGTTGCTGCTGCTGGTTCTGTGCTGGCATTCAGCAGGTTTGACCCTTGGAACTCACAGCTCCAGGCCAGGGCAGAGTTTTACAGTATGAAAGCCTAAGAGCAACCACCTGATGAGCAGTTCCGTGACCATCAGCTGTAAGGAGAGACCCTTTGACTCTTGTGACTTCATTCTCTCATCATTCAAGTCCCTTTCTATTCTCCTCCTTCCCTGCTGTACACAGTATGTGGTTCCTGCACCCTCCCCTGACAGCAGACAAGCCCATCCCCATTGCTTGCAAAAGACTAATCCCTGCACGCGTCTACTATCAGTTCACACCAGTGCCAGATGCCTGTGGTGGGCAAGGTGGCTTCCAAGCCCTGGTGCCAAAACCCACGCATCCACCTGTTAGGAGGAACAGGTGCTATGTCTAGTGCCTCTCAGGTCTCCTTCTTCTTCTCTGGAACCTCATCAGGTCAGTAACATTCTTTAACACTGCAGAACAGGCTGATGTGTTGTAAGCCACTCTCTCACCCAACTCCCATCTGACTGCAGAAAGACCATTAACAGATCAAGTCAGCCACACTGTCTAGGGGTAGACCATACCCCACAGGCCTTGGAAACATTCTGAAATGTGGAAGGAGGAGTCTGCCTTCATTAAAATAAACACAATATCCCAAGTCACACTGAATCCCAGGCCACAATAACCCAGAGCTTTTCCTTGGTTCAACCATTTTGAAATATTTTCAGAAAGTTTTCCTAGGAAAAATGCATTCACTTGCTAAGTACTATTGCTAATCAATAACAGCTGCTGGCTGTGCCACGTGCCACCCAGGCATCCTTTTACACCTTCTTGCAACAACACTGCAATATGGAATAATCTATCACCAAAATGTGAGGAAACTTAAGGTGAAGAGAGTGCATGGCATGTCCCAGTTTCACAATCTGTCACTGAACAGTTTAATAGCAAAGCTACTTTATCTGCATCTGGGGGAGGGGGGAAGACTTTACTCAATAAGAATTTATTTCACAGAAAAATAAAAAGTCAAGCTGGTTCTAGAAATTTGGCTAAAAAAGAAAATATAGAGTGAGAATTTCGGAAATTTCTAGAACCTCCATGTTCTACTCAAACCAATTTTAAACTTTCTTTATTAAGCTGGGCGCAGTGTCACATGCCTGTAATACCATTGGCTCAGGAGGCTGAGGCAGAAGAATTTTGAGTTCAAAGCTTAAAAGCCAGCCTCAATAATTTAGTGAGTCCCTAAGCAACTCAGTGACACCCTATCTCTAAATAAAATATAAAAAGGGCTGGAGATGTGGCTCAGTGGTTAAGCCTCCCTGGGTTCAATTCCCAGTACCCTCAACAACAACAACAACAAAAAAAAACCCTAAAACTTTATTAAAGGATATTGCAATGAAAATCAAACTGAAGCCAGAAAAACAAGACATAAGAGCACTGATTATGTCCATCACAAAACAATATAGCACTGAGGAAGGGCTCTTTAAAAAAGAAACAATCCTGGGCTGGGGATCCAGCTCAATGGCAGAGGCTTGTCTGGAATACATCAATCCCTGGGTTCA